>BSUD01000006.1:23929019-23981448 GCA_033239045.1 Fagopyrum esculentum | reverse complement strand
ATATAAATACTTATTTACTAAGTAGTATTTATAAAGTTAATTAGTTTAAAATTTAACGTGAACATAATTAGTTTTAAAAAAATTATTAATTTTTAAAACAGAAAATGGGAAGTATATTTTATTAGTTATAAATTTAATTAATTTTAAAATTTAACGTGATTATAATCAGTTTTTTTTTTAAATATTTTTTATTTTGAAAACTGAAAATTAAAAGTAAGTTGATCTTTTTCAATTCATAATTAGTTTTGAATTTTTTAAGCTTTTCATATTTTTATAATTAAAACTTTAATAAAATATATAATAAAAGGGTATAAAGCAAAACAAACTATTCCATGAGATATGAGCATAGTAAAAGATAATTTACTTGTTAATATCAAGAGAAAAAACTCAAATTTGAAGAATACGAAGAGAAAGCTCGATTTGATTAGAGTTTCCCCACTTGTTTGTTTGGGTAGTAAGCCTTTTGCGGTGGGTAAGGCGGCACTTAACGCGGCTTCCGCTAAGGTGGCCAAACATGAGAAAACTTGTATTGAAAATCAACATGTGTTTCTTCCGTTCGCTTTCGACACCTTTGATTTCCTTGCGCCCGATGCTATTGAAATTTTCTAGAGGGTGCAACGGGTCTTGCATGACAACGTTATGTCTCCTAGGTCTTCTGATGTTGTTTTTAGGAGGATCAGATTCGCTATTTAGAAAAGATTAACGGCACGATTTGTAGTCCGTCTTCCTTTTAGCTCTATGTAAATTTTGAAGTCTAAGTTAATATGAAACTAGTGTATTACCCGC
Source organism: Fagopyrum esculentum (assembly GCA_033239045.1). NCBI lineage: Eukaryota > Viridiplantae > Streptophyta > Magnoliopsida > Caryophyllales > Polygonaceae > Fagopyrum > Fagopyrum esculentum. The sequence goes on along the minus strand of BSUD01000006.1, from coordinate 23,980,662 downwards.
ACTTTGTGCGGGTTGAGTTTTAATAAATATTTAATACTTAGAAATTTATATGTATATTTTTGTAAAATAAAAATCTGGAGAATGAAATTATAATCATTATTATAATTTTTAATTCTCTTTTAAGTATTTATCTCTTCTAATTAATTATATTTTTAAATTGATTTGTTAATATATGCTTGTTGGTAAAAAAAAATCCGTAAAGGTTTAAAAACTATTTTTATAAAAATATCTATTTAAATATTTAAAAAAAATTAGAAATCATTTTCCAATTTATATTAATATTTAGAAATCACTTTTTAAAATAATTGTTTAGGTTTCGAGAAATATGGTGTTGACACGTGGCAATAGAAGCTTCTGCTTTAATATATATAAGATATAAATACGAAGAGAAAAGATTTTATTTTCACGCTCATATGTAGGGATGGCAATGGATCGGGTGGTGGGTGGATGACCCTATCCGCCACCCGACCCGCGAGAAAATCTCATCCACCCCACCCGACCCGCCACCCGCCAAACCCATCACCCGCATCCGATCCACCTACATCCAACGGATGAAGCGGGTGGATCGGGTGATATTCGGGTGTTCTACGTATTTCCTTTAAATTGATATTAAACTCGTATTCGAATGCGGAAAATTAATAATAATAAAAAAAATTTAATCCGAAAAAGTTTTATCCATAAAAAACATGATAAATAAAAGTCAACACAAATCATCCAAGTGAAAATATTACAAGAAGTGTTATAAGTTTAAATTCTTGAAAATAGAGAAATTTAGCAATACATAACATACAATAAGATCATAATAGGAAGTGAACAAAGGTACAAATTTTGCTAAACAATCACTAAAAATCATTTTATAAATTAAAAGGGAACTAAAGATCACTAAACAAGTAAACAATTAATAAATTTATAACGGGTGTAAGCGGGTGAAACGGGTCGGATGGGTGGATGGATGATGGATCGGGTGATGGGTGGATGAAAGGTCCATCCGTATCCGACCCGATCCATCACCCGCTTCATCCGTCATCCGTTTTCACCCGCTTCATGTCGGGTTTTCACCCTTTTATTATGGATCGGGTTATCGGGTATCCGTCGGGTTCGGATGAAATTGCCATCCCTACTCATATGTTCATCCCAATAGTTTTCAAATATATTGGGTACAATAAAATTGGAGGCCCAAACTTAAAGAAGCCCAATTAAGGAAGATCGAAGACCTCAAAGTAACCTGCACGCTCTTTCCGATGCTAGCCAGCCGGAGATCCAGTTGCTCGCGAAGTTGATAGTTCAGGCCTTGCACTGCTAATCAGCATTCAGGTACATTAGGTTTTCTTGCGCTTGCTAATTCAATACTTCTGTCGTACTCATCGGACTGTTTGATTTGAATTTATCTCAAATCAACCCGTGAGTTTGTTCTTGTAATTCATGTATTCCATTCACTTGATGACCACAAATTGTTCGAAGAAATGTTTCATTTGTCAAATTGCGATGAACTTTGATTGTTATGTTTACTTTGATAGTTTTTGAAGAAGCTAGGGTTTCGAATTCCACCATGCCGTCGTTGCAAACAGCTTTGCCCCCTGAGCTCGCCAACAACGCCCTAAGAGTTCGTTTGCCGCACACTTCTCTTACTTTCTCTCTGCGTTTGGTCATTTCATTGGAATTGATATCGGCCTTTTTTTTCTGCAATCTGTAGCTCTACCGTGAATGTCTTCGACGGGCTAAGTATATCGGTGCTAAGGTTCGCCACTTTCCTAATTTCAATGTTGATATCCGACGCAATGCTTTGGCAAGAAATTTGGAAACTATATTTAGTAGGGGTTAAGCTTTTCAGGTTTTTTGGTAGGAACTGGAGTTTAGAACTGTTTATTTTGCGGTAATTGATTATATGATTATGAAATTTCCAAGATAAATTGAGCTCCACGTCTGGTTTGTTTGAAGGAAAAATTGTTTTGTCAATTAAGCTGTTGAACCGCGTAATCTAGTAAGGGCCTTTGCCCAATGGTCATTCTTGTTTAAGAAGTAGGATCATATTTCCACTATAAATAAAAAAGACAGTTTGTTGAAATCATTCAAATTTGCCACAGAAAGTGTATACTGTATCTCAGCCCATATTTGGACCGAAATTAGTTATATTTCCCCATGGATGTGCCATGTTTCTGCTGACCAGCCGAAAGTTTATTTCCTTCTTTCAATGCTTAGCCAATTATGAATTCATGATATAGGAATTTGGAACTATAACCAGTAGGGGTTAAAAGCTGTTCAGGACAATATTGATTTTGGTAGCAATTGCAGTTTAAATTTGTCTAATACTATGTATGTGGCATTGATTGGAAACGTTGAAGGATAATATAAACCCCTCGTGTTGATTTAAGGGAAAACGAGTTCGGTAAGTAGTAAATGCCTTTGCGGCTTTGCCAAACAGGCCCCATGTGCTTTTTCTGGTTCCCGAAATAATTATTGGATGCTCAGGCCGACTAGAGGGGGAACCAGTGTTGTTACTGGTTGCTTACATTTGAGATTTTGCTGGGAAGTTAAGGAGAGGGGAATGCTTACAAAGTTGGTTGATTTATGTTCTCCTAATCCTGCTGATCAATGTCATTTTTGTCTGAGTGATGGGATGATATTTCCATGATGGTTAAAACATTACAGTTTGTAGAAGTGTTTAGAATTTGTAAAAGTTGGCTTCATTTCTGCAATGAAATGAAGGTGTATGTTGTATCCCTGTCTATCTCTGGGCCAAAATTATGATATATTTCCCAAAGGAATTTCAAACTTTCTGCAGACCATTCAAAATATGGATTACTAATTTACCTATAATCAGGTATTGGAGCTTATATTTCGAATGCAAAGACTTTGAAAAGTGTCATATTTCACAAGATAAATTGTCTTAGCGAAAAAGTATTGGGTACTATCATCGATTGAAGTTCATTGATTTGGAGATTCTGTGTGTTGCTTTCTCAGTATAGCAACTGACAGAACGAAAGGAAGGATTCATTCCTTTTGTTAAGAGATGAGCTGAGGATTGATATTTTCTATAATTTTGCAGCAACATAATACACCGCTTCTGCTTGAAATGGTGAGGCAGCAGTTTAAAAGGAACAAGCACGAGACTGATCCCGAGAAGATTCAGAAGTTGAAGGATGAGTAATCTCTTGTTCAACCCTATCTATATTCTTTACTCATCTGATTATATTTTGTCATAATTCTATGAGATTGTATATCATCTGATCATTCTTTCTATTTGCAGTGCGGCAAGGGGATTGATAAACCACATGTTATACGAATCTGAGGGCATTTCTGGTCGCAAGTTCAGCAGAGCCTAATAATTTGCTGAAGGTTGTACTTTGTTCTACGGACGCCTTCAAATCATAATAAAAATGACTATGAGTTTTGGAGCTGACCTTTGTACTCTATAATTTGACATATTTGAAAGAATAGATAAGAACAGTGCGATGGCAGCATTTTTATTTATTGTATGCTGAATTGCTACCTTGGTGCTGATGTTCAAACTGCATATCAAGACATCACAAAAGAAGTCTTTTTTGATTTTCTTTGTGATAAACACATGAAAGAAGGGATTTCCCAGTTGCAGCAAGTATTTGAGGTTCGTGGGTGTACACTCATTTTGGTTTTATGGGTCCGTATGTGCTATAGAGATTAAAACTATAGGAGGATGCCCAAGTAAAAAAATGGATGAATGAAAACCTGAGCAAATCAGGGTGAATAGTCTGATGGTGGATCGGGCAAGATTTGGTTAAATGGAACCCCTAATTCCATTTTGGTCTTCTCTTTCGTTTCTGGTCTTGTTAGGATGGTTGTCATTTATGTCGAATGATTGACGGACACCGTGATAATTTTGGTCACCAATCTAACCGTCCGAGACCTGCAGATGTCAGTTGGGGATGGTGAAGTCGCAGTTTCCGTGGAGGATAAACTTCCTCTTCTCCGAAAACAGTGTGTTTGGGCAATTTCTGTATCTTTCATTTTGATTGAATCGTTGTATTGATTCAAACATACATGGTTCCATCAAAGGGGATCATCTTTTCAAGAAAACTCCCTAAGGTCCATAGGATGATGCAGTATTATTGGGCGTCAAGCCCAGTAATGACCTGGGCTAGCATCGGGTACTATTGCACCCATGTAGTAATATTGGACTTTTAGGGCCGTGTTTGATAGATCAGCCCATTAGAAACAAAAAAAAAACAACTCTTTTTCATGCAATATTCTTCTGCGTTTATAAAGACTTCCCTATTCTTGATTATCATTCATGTTTTATCCACATTGTTTTGAGCTACTGATCAATGAAAACATGATTAAGGGCTAAATCAAGTACATAAGCTTGTCATTCTTTTTGCATTGTTATTTGTTCTTATGCTGTTGAAATGTTACATCTTGAAACTATGTATTATAACAGATAATATTTTGTTGGAGACATTTTGGTAATGGGATCATTGGGTAACATGCTTTTTGAAGGCTCTGTATTGGCAATTCAAGTAATCAATGTAATGCTAGTTTGATAGTGAATTTACAGAAACAATTTTATTAAACTGAATTTTCATTAGTGGGCCTGTATAGCCTGCCCTTTTGGGCAAGTCGCTGCTAAATGAATTGAGATTAGAGATGCACTAGTAGTAACAGTAGAAGTAGTCCTTGTTGCTATTAATGTTGTGGTTTCGTTTTTTGATACAGTGAAAGTTGATGTACCATCTCTTTCTCCACTCTTACTCTGTCCGTTTACTCCTTGTTTGGTCTGCTTTCTTAATACATCTTTACCGTATTCCCTGGATAAATAAGTAGTAATCTGAAGTTCCAGGTTGCATGATTCATTGTTTAGCTGACAGATAACTACAGCCAAGTTGTCATCGTAAACTAATAATGTTTGAGTGGTAGTGACTCGTTATCTGAAGTTCCAGGTTGGATAACTTAAGGTTTTCACAGTCATGAGTGAGACCAAAGCTTTTTATTTATTGTGACTTGTCCATATTTTACCTAATTTAACTGGAAGAACCATTTACAGAGCTTGTGAAAATGATAACACTATTCACTAAAGGGATTATCAAGAATCAGCAGGCAAGTGATGAACATTTTTTGTCATGGTTGAGCATTCAGATCGATCAAGCTTAAGTTTTTAAAAAAGGTCAAGCTGTACTGAGAGTAGTTGAAAGCCGATAGAAAATTTCACGGTTCGAATGCTTGACTTATATACTTAGCACCGTCCCCATGTTCATCCTAAAACTAATTTGTAATAGAATCAATCCATGTAAAATCTCGACTAAAATTATATTCACCTTCATCCCATAATCAGGAACTATTTGTTGAAGTAAATTCATCATTTTCATTCCCGAAATGCTTAACTTCAAATACTGATCCAAACCGACAAATGGAGGGTTGAAAGTGAATTGTTACAATCCACTTCATCTTCATTTCCATAAATCGATCAATTGAACGAGTCAATATTCTACAAAGTTTGTCAAGAAGGGGGTGTGAATTTGTGATCGACTTCCAGGCCCGTCCAACAAGGGGTGTTATTCGGCCCAACAGCACAGGACCCCAGTTTTTTTTAGGGCCCCATAATATTTACTTTTAGTTAGTTTAAGACATAAAAGTGGGCTTGCCAATGGTTAGGACATAATATTCGGTGCAATTGGTCAAGAGTTCAAATCCTTTTATTTATTTTTCATACATGTTTTGTAATATTTTTTCCCTCTTTTGTTTAATTTTATTCGTTTATAACGGTCTTATTTTACTTTTTATCTCTTTATCGTCACTTTTTCATGTATTTTTTGTTTAAAAAAAGTCAACAGTTGAAATCCCTTTTCTACTATGATTTTTTTCATACATGTTTTATAACTTTTTTTTTTTCCTCTTTTGTTCAATTTTTTCTCCGAAAAATAATTTAAAGTTAAAAATGTATTGTTTTATTTTTTATTGTCATTCTTTCATGTATTTTTTTTAGAGAAAATTGTTTAAATAGTACTTCATCTTTTGGGTTGACTAAACTTTAGTATCACGTCGTTTAAACTATCAGAACGGTACCTCAACTATTGAGCCCGACCAAAGATTAATACATAGGTTATTGTTCGCCCGTTAACTTCACACATCTATGTTAGATCTCAGGGGCAAAATTGTCCATCTCCACATAAACCCTAAGTCCCAAATTTCCTATGCCCCAAATTTCTACTAAAATTCTCTCTCATTTCTCCCCTTTTTCTATCAAATTTGTGTGTTTTTCATGTTCAGATAAGATAAGACTTCATGTTTTCGAGCGCAGCAGCAACGGGATTAAGACTCCTCTTGATAACTTCTTTAGGGGTGACCATCACATGCTTGTAGAGAGCGTCTACATTGCATGATGAATCTTTTTCCATATCAATGATTTCCACCTTCAGGTTCTAACCAAAGAAAAAAAATGCATTATATATATGTACAACATTAAGAAAGAGTTGTTATTGTTATAAGATGAACAATATTTAACTTAAAAATATGTTTGCTCTTTTGTTTAATAGAAGAGGAGAAGATAAATGTGACCACAATCAAGATTCAACTTAAAGTAGTTTGAGCTTTTCACAGCTATCTTCTCACAAGAATGGAGTTGCTTTTACCCCCGGTTATCATTGCCCTGATTCATCACAACAATTTCAGTCCATGAATAACATGAAGCCTGAGGTGAGTTTTTTTGTTTTATAATGGCAGGTGCGGGAATCTGCAATTGCAAAAAGATGAGAGAAAGGGGAGAAAGGAGAGAGAATTTTGGTAGAAATTTGGGGTTTAGAAAATTTGGGCCTTAGGTTTATGTGGAGGTGGACAATTTTGCCCATAAGATTTAACACAGATATGTGAAGTTAATGGGTGAACAATAACCTATGTATTAATCTGTGGTTGAGCTCAATAGTTGAGGTACCGTTCTGATAGTTTAAACGACGGGTACTAAAGTTTAGTCAGTCCAAAAGATGGGGCACTGATTAGACTATTTTCTCTTTTTTTGATTAAAAAAGTATTTTTATTCTCTTTTTTTTTTTATAATAAAACATAGTTTTAAAATTGATAAAAAAAATGTTGACACAGGGCCTCCGAAATTCATTGGATGGCCCTGTCGACTTCTAATGGCTTTGTTGCAGTCCAAATCTGAAGTGTCCACAATTATTCTCCAAGATTCCTTCATGTGTACTTCCTTCGACGATGAACTTTATGCTCGTTGCCTCCTGTTGGCTGAATCATCTTGCTTTACTTTGAAGACTTTTTTGCTTTCGGGTTTTTTAAAGTATTTTTGTGTATTTCTTTTCTCTTTTGTTTATGGTCCTTGACGACGGTTAGTCCGTTTGCCGATCTTTTTCAGCCTTCCGACCACTAGACGGCACGCCATCTAATAATTCGAACGACTTTCCGTTATCCAAAAAAAATTCTACAAAGCTATTTCACGGCTTCTCGTTCTCCGTCACGTGTAGCTTACTTCATGTATTGATCGATTATGATGAACTCGTATAACTTACTTCAATCATCGTATAAACTTATTATGCATTTATAAGTAGTGTTTTGCATGTTAATGAGCAATTGACCATGCTTGTATATATGTTCTCTAGGATTTGGCCAAACAAAAGGCTAGTTGACGGTGGTCAAAGAAGCTATATTTGTGAATAATTAGGACATGAGCTTTTAAGGCTCACCATAACATATTTGAAATCCGACCACGGAAAATTCACTATATATTGAAAGGTATGGGCCATGTGTCATTGACTCATTGGTCCATCATATCTAATTCAAAGCGAACCCTACAAAAGCATCCCTTGTTTTAGAGCTCTGCCTACCCCTTTGGCCCTTTGTCACCTACTGCTATCTCTTCTCTACTTTTTACGTTTCTTTTTTACTCATCTATAATTTTTCTTACAGCCACGATAATCGGTCAAATTTAAAGAATTTTGGAGACATCGTTGGCAAAGTTAGAATAGGGTAATAAAAAATTATGAAATTCTTACTGGTCATATACAACTTAATAAAGTTTAGGGAGAATTTGATCTACTAGATCTTTTTGAAAATATGATTTAGTAAATGTATCTCATAATTTTTTATCACTTTTATTTAATGGTAGGTAAAAATAATTAACTCTTCTATTTAAAGAAAAAAAATACATGAAAATCTTTCAAATGTTACGTGACTTCTATTTTAATTTTAATTTTTTTCTTCTTCTTTTGTCTTTTATTTATTTATTTATTTATTTTTATTTTTTTGGTATGAATTTGATACCAGAATTTCATATTCATACCAGAATTTTTTTCAAACCAAAAATTTGTTCATACCAGAATTTTTTTCATACCAGAATTTTTTCAAACCAGAATTACATACCAGAATTTTTTTACATACCAAAATTTTTTCACATACCAGAATTTTTTTACATACCAAAATTTTTTCACATACCAGAATTTTATTTTTCACATACCAGAATTATATTTTTTCACATACCAGAATTGTATTTTTTTCACTTACCAGAATTGTATTTTTTCACATACTAGAATTGTATTTTTTAACATACTAGAATTGTATTTTTTTCACATACCAGAATTGTATTTTTTTCACATACTAGAATTGTATTTTTCACATACCATAATCAAATTTTTTCACATACCAGAATTGTATTTTTCACATACCATAATCAAATATAGTTTCTAAGAAGATTTTACATACCGGACATTTTACATACCGGAATTTACATACCGGAATTTACGTACTGTAATTCACATACCGGAATTCACATACCGGATTTATGAACATACCAGACATTTCTACGTACCAGAATTTCAACATACCAGAATTTCTACATACTAGAATTTCTACACACCGGAAGTTCACATACCGAAAGTTTTAATCACCAACAAAATCGAATCATCATACAACGGTCCGAAAACCCGGGTTATAATCACCAACAAAATCGGAGACGGCGTCGATTTAACATTCCACTGCAAATCCGGCGACGACAAATCCGGCGGCGACGACTTGGGAGTTCATGTGTTGAAGAACGGAGAAGATTACCACTTCAAGTTTCGTCCCGATTATCTTTGAAATACCCTTTTCTTCTGTGGGTGTACGAGTATCAAAGGACACGTTGTGTTTGATACTTATAAACAGGTTTATGATCAACTCCATTGTGGGACGATGTGTCAATGGACCGCCGACAAAGAAGGCGTTCATGGCGGTAAAGGACTCGAAGGTATTGAATTTAAGTGGCAAAAGAACTAGATTAGTACGTAAGTAATAGTAGCCATGAAATATTTATACTTTTTTTTTTGTATTAGAAGTTAGATTATAGATTAATATATTTCCTATACGATTGAGATGGTTGAATATTTTATAAGAAAGGAAGTTTTTGGTTGGATGGAGTTTACATAGCAAACATCAAATATTCTTTTTTTTTTTTTAATAGAAGGGGGTAAAAAAATTATGGGGTATATTTACTAAATAGAAAACTAGAAAAGGCCTAGTTAGTATACAATTAATTAAAAAAAAGCCTACTTACCTAATTAACCCTAAAGTTTATTGTAAACGTGCATTAGGTTTAGGGTCCTTTTGGTTCCAACTCCGAAAACGGAAACGGAACGAAACGGAAACGAAATGAAAATGAATTTAGTCCATATATATATATATATATCCTTATACATGAAATTTTATGAAATCATTTCTTGTGTTTTGATGCAAAAATGCACTTGCTTCCCTACATTTTGTTTTCCTATTGGCTATTAAAAATTTCAAACTCTAATCCAATTACTTTAAATCACAAGAAATGATTTCAAAATGTTACATTAATAAATGTATACGTATGAACTAGATTCGTTTCCATTCCGTAGTTAAAACCAACGTGCCTTTAAACTTAACATGTAAGTTCAATATTGGTTCATACAGAATTAATAGACAATAGAATAATGAGTTCACCACCTTATTAGTAAGACTGTTTACATTATATATTGTAATGTAAAAAAAGCAATATTCTTCACAAAGCTTATTACTACAAAAACATCTTCATTTTCGGATCTTTATGTGTAAAATCTAATGTTTTGATTATTTTTAACTGAAAAACATTAATTCAAATCGACTTGATTTACAAAATAAATTTTGATCGAGCATCATACGGTTTTTTTATTCCACTCATAAACACCAATTCTATATATTAAACTCATTTTATTAAAAAAATAAAATTTTAACATATTAATATGTTAATCATTAACCTAAGATAATTTAACACCAGAACTTAATGGTTTTAATTTTAGGCGAGAATGTGTGACCAAATGAATAAACTATCTTTTTATTATAGGCAGTTTGGATTTACTTAAAGATTCACCCAAAAAATAAAATATTCCTGAATCGATTAAAAATCATGTTTATTTAGCGATTTAAAAAATTGTTAAATGTTTAACACATGAAAAAAAAGCATAATTATTTTCTTTTTAATTCCTGTCCCTAAAATATTTTTGTACCGTTTTCATAACACTCATCCAACCAAAGTCCATGCATAGGAATAAACATATAGGGCCCGTTTGGTTTGAACTCCGGAATCGGAAACGAAATGGAAACGAATCTAGTTCATATGTATACCCATGTTCATGAAAATTTTTGGAATCATTCCTTTTTATTTGAAGTAACTGAAATTGAATTTGATTACTTTTGATACTCTATAGGGTAACAAAAATATGGGAAGACAAGTGTATTTTGCATGTAAATACAAGCAATGATTCCATATAATTTCATGAATAAGGATATACATATACACTAAATTCATTTCCATTCCGTTTTCGTTTTTGGAGTTGGAAACAAACGGGCCCATAGTGGAGCAGAAGTTTTGTTATAGTGGCCAATGAGTTGTGTTTGGATATAGAGATGACTACGTGCCTAATTTATGTTCTAAGACCTAACTATCACATATATTATATTATTCAACTATTCTATTCCCTTTTTCTTTAGATATTTTCTTTCTTTTGCTTAAAGGTATAACCATTTATTTTCACAGTATTTATTATTTCTAAAAAATTTGTTCTTGGACTCTTCTTTCTTGGGGTTGCGTATGATGTTTGAATAATTAAAATGAGATTTATGTGAGGCGGCTGCTTCTACCTTCTCTTCTTCAGTCACCGCACGATTTCGACACGTCATTACCACTTTTTTCTAATTAATCAGGATTAAGGGACAATATTTCCTTTTTAAATAATAAATATTGGGTTTTGCTTCTAAGCTATCATTTAATCATTGTATCTACACATTTAATATCAAAACCGATAAGATGAGTCCAACAAGAATAGTAACATTATGTAATAATAGGCTCACAATATTATTAGGATCCACGAGTTCATTAGGGTAACAATTCTAATACCACATTAAAATCCATCGAAATCGAAATGGAATTGTGTGTATACAAACACAGAAACACAGATGTGTTAGATTTTATTTCAAAAAGTAACAAAAATGTGTAATAAGGAATTTTCTATTTTACGATTTAGAATGGTCTATGTACAATCGTAATGAAAGCGAAATAATAAATCACCCGACTCTAATAATAATAAGTCCAACGGTTCCTTAGGCAATTTCGCTATTATAACATTAGTTTTTAATTGTTTAGGGTTTTGTGACACTGGATTTTTTTTTTTCAAATGAGAGTAGACTACTATGCGTATTGCTTAAATAAAAAAACAAAATTGATGTGTCTAACAAGTGATGCTAAATAAAGATGAAATGCAATTTAGGGAACCGCAAGTGTATAACTATTGTTAGTGTAGTACACGATTCATTACATCAATGTCGAATTTAAGAGAGAATGAAACATTGTTCATCAATCATGCAAGCTAAGTAGTGTAGGAAAGCTAACAAGTAACATGGGTGATCATAGATCAATAGGAATATGATAGTAATCTTGTAACAAGTATCTAAATGGTGAAATAAAACAAAGGTAAATGATAAGGGAAACACTAGGTTATTGGTTAATCCTTTTAAACCAATGCTAGGAAGCTAAGTAAAATGCATGATTAAATCAAAGTAGGGGATATAAGAGATGCAAAGCATGTTTCATGATCTAGATACTACTCATATAGTTAGTGTTTGTTAATCAAACACCAACTATCAAGTCTAAGCATAAAGGATAACATATCAAGTGATAGAAAGTATTACAAGACATGATAGAATCAATACAAACAATAATAAGCATTACAAGAGATGATACATCCAAGAAGAAAACATAACCAAGCATACATGGTAGAGCAACATTCTGCGGTAAACATGTTTTTCGGGTATACCCGCTTGACTATCAATAGCGTTTTGCTTTCTTATTCCTATAGAAACTGAAGTTTGCCAAGTCGAGCTCCTTGGCTCCCAATGAAATCATACCAAGGCATGACAACAAAACTATCGGCCCTTGGAGGTAGCGCGAAACACATCATACATGGCGGTAACATCAAAACATAACACTGAAAGAGAAGGGTAGTGTCACTCTACAAATTTAGACAGATCTTATGCACATATGAAAGCAAGTAAGCAACCACATAACATCCAAGAAGATCTCATATGCAATACATCAACAAACATGCTCTCAAGAGATGAAGCACACAACTAGGGTCTTTTCTCTCCTTCGAAGGTGATCCTAGCCCAAAATTCATTAGGATCTAACAAAATAGTATGAGCTAACCAATATAAACCGGCCTAGTTCATTAAGGAAGACTAACCTAGAGTCTACATAATCAACTAAGATGATGCCTCGTTGCATACCAAGTCAAGCCTAGACATGCATAATCTAAACTACTCCACAATGAGGGATATCATCAAGGGTGAAAATATGTCATAAAGGTCTAAAAGCACTAATGTGTTACTCAATCATACCATAATAATCCATTCAAAAGATAAGATCTACAAAATACAAAGCAAGCATTTTGGGGGATTATAAACCCCAAACCTAGAAAAGGGTACCTTAACATGCTAAAAATGAAATCAAACTTAACCAAACTTAACATAAACAGAAGGATCTTGACAGAATAACAAAGTGTAAAGAAAGAAGAGAGTAATTTGGAGTCACCAATAAAAAGTTATATACCGAGTTTGATGTCTTCATGGACCGAGTTTGGGCTGCAGAATTCAAAGTAGGTGACCTCATGCTGCTATTTCAATCCAGATTGGGACTATCTCCAAGAGCTCTGAAATCCCGATGGATGGGTCCCTACCGAGTATAGAAAGTTCATCCTTTCGGTGCAATAGAGATTGGTGACAACAAAGGAACTTTCAAAGTAAATAGGCATTACTTGATACATTGCTGGAGCACTCCCGAATGATATTCAAGAGGAGTTTTTCGATGACCCACCAACCATCTAATCACACTATTGTCAAGCTATTGACCTTAAACAAGCGCTTCATGAGATGCAACCCATGCATCTCTCTCTCTCTCTCTCCTCTCTCTCTCTCTCTCTCTTATATATATATATATATATATATATATATATATATATATATATATATATATATATATATATATATATATTTAATATTGAATATATCACATTCTAAAATGTTGTCTTTCCTTGTCTACAAGTCAAGAGCAAACCTTATGTCATCAACAATGAAGAACCATCAAAAAAATTGAGGAATGGATGCAATGACAAAGACAAAGTGATGTGGGGTTGATGCTGCAATTCCCGATCTAGATTAAAAGTCCTCAACTGAATCAAATCTCGGTTAGATAATGAAAATCTCGAGCGAGATTTTGGGAAGAACATACCAAGATTTAGTAAAACTCAGAATGCGGAATAATGAATGATATAGAAAGATAAAAAGATGATAATATGGAATGATAAATGATAAATATAGGAAGATAGAACTATAATAAGACTTGCAAAGAACATTGACCAATTATGTGTCAAAACCCGATACAAAGAATTACCTTTCACCCTTCCTTTAACATTACACAAGCTTTCTAGATAAGACAAGCACAAGGAGGGACTAGTCTGACTTGTAGAACCAACCTTCAAAAATATTAACACACACAAGAACAACCTAACAAAGATTCACAACTTTTCAATAAAAAACTCTCCTTTTGATTGAATAGGAATGATAAAATACAAACTTCATGAATGAGTCACAAGTGTCTCACAATATTATGGAATTCAAATTAAAAATGAGCTATCTAATAATCTCCCCCTCTAAGGCTATTTATAGGGAAGATTCTTCTACAAAAGATAAGAATTTTAAATTAAAAGATAAGCCTAAAAGTAGGATAAAAAACTAACAAATACTTTCTGAATGTTTGAGAGATAAAAGGTATTAAAAATAACAAAGATAAGATAAGATCTGAACGGATCTCATTGTTCTCGACAGTGGGAACCACGGGTGACAATCTCGGCCGATATTCTGAGTCAAGGTTCTTCAATTCCAACGTTCCTTGATCTTCTTCATTGACGTTTCCTCTTGGATCCTTTTTTCACCGATCATGTGATTGGTCCTTGTATTTGTGGTGTCGAGGTTGGCTTGGCCACCAAACGGCCTTCCCACGACGAGCCAAACGGCTAGCGAGATGGCCTATATATCCTGGTTTGGCCTTTTCAAACAATTAACTCGTAAAATCAAATTAATTTGAAAGTAAAACGCCATAAGCACCCATTTTACAAAATAGTTTGAAGACGGCTTCCAAACGGGCTAAAATGACTTCAAAACAGTTTATGAAATGGCCTACAACTCGTCTCATGGCCATTTGTATCATAATCACAAATTCAAAATACAAATGCCGGAAGAATCGTTTTTTGAAACGGCTTCCAAACGCCCTCTCTACCCCTTTGGCCAAACAACATACAATTCGTCTCCTTGGCCGGTTACAAGCTGTTTCCATTGCGGAACAAGTTAAATTCGAGGGTTTGTTTTCTATCTCCTCCCTTCTTTCCTTCTCAAAACCGCCGACTGGGTACACCTCATACTTACCTCTAAATATCTCGTTTCTTATCCGATTATTGCATATCAATTATGAAATTGAATTTTATTTTGCGTATTTTTATCAAATTCTATGCTTAATTCATCATATTTGGTTAATTTTTGAGGATTTTTGAGCTATGTGAGAATTTGTGTCCTAAATTAATATTTTTGGATGAAATTGCATTTTTGTTGATTGTTCTTCATACATTTATTGTTGATTGACATTACTTGATCTATTGCTATGATTGTTGAGCGTTCTTTTGCGTTATTTTGATCGTTTGATCATTTTTGGAATTTTTTGCCCTAGGGATGCCTTGATGAGAATTGAAATATTAGATTTTAGCATTATAAAGTTATTTACGTCCAGTTATGTTTGATTATCGCTTTTGAATATGATTGATTGCCTAAAATGATATGGATCGGCATTTATCGATATCGAGTTAATGAGAAAATTATAACGATTTTCCTGTAAGCTTTTGTATGCACTACACTAACCTTTTCAAATTGTTTTATGAAGAAATGCCTCCACGTCGCAGCCCTAACGGCGCTCCCGATCAATGCACCATCATCGGCGAGTACAAACAATTCCATTCCCTCTTCTGGACCTTACCAACGAGATACCAATATGATAGTAAAAGGATGGGGTAATAAGATGAGGTATTGTTTAGATAATTTTCTCATATGATAATGTCTTTACTGTTGTTTTACAAATATGATCATGTTATATTATATTTATGATCATATTTCTAACATCTTCAAGTTAATATAGTATAACTTTTTAAGGCAAAATGTATTTGTTTTATAAAAAAATAAAGGCAATATATATGCCTATTAAAGATAAATTCAGTGTTAATATAAATAATAATGAATGTGGTAACTGTGAGAGCGTAAAATGAATTCCCCTTAGGGTTTCCGTCATCAGACGGCTCATATTAATAATCAGGCAAGTTTACATAATTACAAAAGGGACACCCTATATTTACATATTTACATAAACTATCATACCCCCGCAGTCGAAACTGGAGGAGGTTGAACAGTGAGACTGGATCTAAAATCTAAAAATAATTGTCGGGGAAGACCCTTTGTAAAAATGTCTGCATACTGAAAGGCCGAAGGTACGTGAAGAACTCTAACGTGACCACGGGCAACCTTGTCGCGGACGAAGTGGATGTCGATCTCAATGTGCTTGGTCCGTTGGTGTTGTACAGGGTTGCTGGCGAGGAAAGTAGCAGAGATATTGTCTGTGTAGACAATGGATGCCTTGGGAAGCGGACAATTTAACTCAAGTAAGAGGTTCCGCAACCAAGAACATTCTGACACAACATTGGCAACGCCTCTATATTCTGCCTCTGCACTGGATCTGGATACGACAGATTGTCTTTTGGCAGACCACGAAATTAGAGTGTCATTGAAGAAAACACAGTAACCTGATGTGGAGCGGCGTGTATCGGGACAACCTGCCCAGTCAGCATCAGTATAAGCAATGAGGTCAGATTTCGGAGAAGCGGAGATGGTGATACCTAAAGCAGACGTTCCAGAGATATATCTGATAATGCGCTTGAGAGCTGCAAAATGGGCTTCCCTGGGGTCGTGCATAAAAAGGCACACTTGCTGTACTGCAAAGCTGATGTCGGGCCGTGTGAATGTGAGGTACTGCAGTGCCCCAGCTAGACTACGGTAAAGTGTCGGATCATTGATAGCAGGACTGGAAGAAGCACTTAACTTGACAGTTGTTTCAGCTGGGGTAGCAGCAGGTTTGCAGTTGGACATCTTTGCTCTGTCAACAATTTCGCGAGCATATTTATCCTGGGACAGGAATAAGCCAGAAGATGTCCGACGAACAGAAATGCCCAAGAAATAGGATAGGGGACCTAAGTCTTTCAGGGCAAATTCTTTACTCAGAAGCGTGATTAGATGCTGGCGTAGGGCGTCGGAGGAAGCCGTAAGGACAATGTCATCGACATACAGAAGCAGATAGGCAGTGTCAGAACCTTGATGATAAATGAAAAGGGAAGTATCACTCTTACTGCTAATAAATCCGATGCGATGAAGAAAGCCTGCAAAACGCTGAAACCATGCCCGAGGAGCTTGCTTCAGGCCATAGAGAGACTTCTGCAACATGCAAACATGGTTGGGTTTGGAAGGGTCGCGGAAGCCTGGTGGTTGAAACATATACACTGTTTCGTTGAGATGGCCGTGAAGAAATGCGTTCTGAACATCCAGTTGATGAATGGACCAAGAGCGGGATACGGCAATGCTGAGAATCATACGGATGGTGGTTGGTTTAACCACAGGGCTGAAAGTCTCATCACAATCAATGCCAACCTGCTGAGACCATCCATTAGCAACTAAGCGGGCTTTGTACCGCTCAAGAGAGCCATCTGACCTGTATTTGTGCTTAAAAATCCACATGCATCGCACAATGTTAGCATCCATAGGGCGAGGAACCAGGGCCCAAGTCTTATTTCGCATAAGGGCTCGATATTCATCGAGCATGGCAGCGGTCCAACACGGGTCTTGAAGAGCTACATTGTGGGATTTGGGTAGCGGGGAAATTTTTGTGGTGCTAACGGATAGGTCAAAAATGGATTTAGGTTTAACAATTCCGGATTGGCTCCTGGTGTGTGGGCGGTTTGGGCACGGTAGTGGAGCAGGGTTGGGACTAGTGGAATTTATTGGTAAGGCAGGGGAGCTGGCAGGCGGAAAAAAAGGATGTGGGATGGTGGCAGCTGGAAGAGCTGGGGCGTGAGGCTCAGGTGGGCTGGAAGACGACAGTGGGCCAGCTGAGGACAATGGGCCAGAGGAAGTGGGCCCGGATGGAGAAAGGGAAGGCAGCAGAAGGTCCGTGTCATTGCAAGGGACAGGCGGAGAAGTGGACTGCTGCGAGGTGGGCCAGGGCTGATGGGCCGGCAAGCTCGGTGAGGCTGGTGGGCCAACAGTGGCAGGTGGAGCTGGGTGATTTAAGTTCCGTAAAAAATAGGGGGAGACTTCATCGTCGGAATTTGATGATGTAAGAGAATCCGGGGAACTATGAGGGTTAGAAAACGGAAAAACCGACTCATCAAAAGTCACATGTCGAGAAATGATAATTTTTTGAGTGGCTAAATCTAAACATTTAAAACCCCGATGATGAGGAGGGTACCCAAGGAATACGCAAGGGCGAGAACGATGTTGAAGCTTGTGGGAAATAGTGGCACTTTGGTTAGGATAACAAAGGCAACCAAAAATCCGGAGGTGAGCTAGAGAAGGTGTGGTATGGTATAACACCCTAGTAGGAGAGTTATTGTGAATAGACGAGGAGGGAAGAATGTTGAGGAGATAGCAAGAAATTTCTATGGCATGGGGCCAATAGGAAATTGGAATGGAAGCGTGGAATAAAAGCGAACGCATCATGTTATTGATTGTTCGAATGATTCGTTCGGCTTTTCCATTTTGAGGTGATGTGTGAGGGCATGAGAACCAGAAGACAATGCCATGGTCAACAAAGAATTTGTGAAATTTTGTGTTGTTAAATTCACCACCCATGTCACATTGGAAGCTTTTGATAGGGAGGTTGAATTGTGTTTGGACAAACCGGTGAAATTGAACGAAAAGATCAAACACTTGAGACTTATACTTGAGAGGATAAATCCATAAGAAATGAGAAAAATCATCAAGAAAAAGTAAGTAGTATTTAAAACCTTCCCGACTCGGGATAGGAGAGGTCCAAAGATCACTATGAATGATGTCGAACGGTGCAACCGAACGAGTTATAGAGCGATCAAAAGCTAACCTATGGTGTTTTCCTAATTGACAAGCATGACAAAGAGAAGTCACGTTGGACTTATTACACTTAATGAAAGACGAACGTCTAAGGTAATCTAAAACTGGAGCTCCGGGATGACCAAAACGAGCATGCCAAAGGCTAGACGACTCAACGGAAAGAGCGTGGTGAGGACGAATGAGAGGACGAGTGATAGGATAAAGTTCCCCGGAACTATTACATCTCAGACGTGCTATCCCCGTTTGTAGATCCTTCACAGAAAAGCCAAAAGGGTCAAATTCCACGGATGCATTATTATCGGATGTAAAACGTCTAACAGACACTAAATTTTTGACAATTTTTGGGGCAATTAGAACATTGGATAGGTGAAGCGGGGACGTAGTGGTAGGGATAGTAGTATCTCCAATACCTGTAGATGGAACACGCATACCATTCCCAACAATTATCGAATTTAATGAACCATTATGTGAAAAAGACGAGAGTGAACCTGAATTATTCGTCATATGTGATGTGGCACCCGTATCCATGTACCAATAATTGTCCGCCGGATTCAGTGTCATGGTAGCAAACGAATGATCCAAGGTTGTGGGCTGTGAGGAAGCTGCATAGTGGGCCTGCTGCTGAGGCGGAAGTGGGCCAGATCCAAGCAGCCCATTTTGAGGAGAAAAAGGCTGCTGCTGTTGCTGTGGGTAAGGGCAAGGTGGCGGTGGGCCTGTCTGGAACTGGGCCGGTTGCCAGGGAAGTGGGCCGCCAGAGGTGGACTGCTGAAGCGGATACCAGCCCTGAGGACGCCAGGCGTAACGAAGCTGCTGCTGAGGGTTTCCGCCGCCAGGGGAGTTGCTGGTGCCACCAGGCTGGCGTTGGCGGCCCTTCCGATTTCGACCACGCCGGCCGGTCGACTGGTCCGGTGGTGCAGATTGGGTGCCGGTGCGGGACTGGGAAGATCCAGTGGAGGTTGAGCGAGCATCAGCCGCTAAAGCTGTTGCTGAGGAATCAGACCCGGATTGAGACGCCATACGAGTTTCTTCAAGCAATAATTGAGAACGGGCCTTCGTGAAACTAGGAAGCGGGTCAGTTTGTTGAATAAAACTGGCCGCAGCATTGTACTCAGAAGGTAGACCCGAAATTAGTTGAAGAACGAGGCGAGTGTCAGGAACGGGTGAACCAACTCCCTTGAGTTGATCGGCCAATGACTTGAGTTGAAGACAATATGCGTTAATGGAAGCGAAGCCAGATAACTTACAATTCGAAAACTCATGTTCAAGATAGACGGCACGAGTGTTCTTATTGTCCTGGAAGATGTCTTTGACGCGATTCCATGCCTGAAGCGCAGTATCGTCAGGGTCAAGTATTTGGAGGAGAATGTCCCGGGAGACGGTGCTATAGATCCATTGCAGAACTGCAGCGTCGACTTGTTGCCATAGAGTATCTTCAATATCCGTTGGTTTGGGAACCTTTGCATCGATATGATCGAGAACGTTGTGTGCTTTTGCGGTAACGCGAAACAAGGTGACCCAAGACGCATATGGAGTGTCATGGTCAAGGACGAGAGAAATATTGTTCTTAATGTTGGAGATTCCGAGGGCGGAATGGAAGGTAGTTTTCCGTTCAGCGGCCATCGAGGAAGATGATGAAGGGGAAACGATATTAGGGTTAGGGGGAGCGGAAGCTTGTGTTTGAGAGGAACGAGAATTCTGATACCATGTGAGAGCGTAAAATGAATTCCCCTTAGGGTTTCCGTCATCAGACGGCTCATATTAATAATCAGGCAAGTTTACATAATTACAAAAGGGACACCCTATATTTACATATTTACATAAACTATCAGTAACTAACAGTTTTAGTGATTTTGTAACAAAATAACTTTTGTTTTGAATCGACTTCTTCAAAAACATGATATGTGAAATTTGAATCAAATAAAGTTCTAATTTAATTCCACAAATTCATTTTTTATAGCATATAATTTACTATACGTATTAAATATTATAAGTATATTGAAACACCTCTAATATAAGGTATTCTTTATATAAATATTTTTATTTATTTTAGTATTATTTTATTTAACTAATATTTTACTAGTATATTTTATATCGTAAATTATACTTTACGAGTATATATTTTTATATAAATTTTCCGTAACGTAAAAGTTCGATTTTTTTTTGATTTGAAACATTTGACATGGATATTTTTATCAAGTTTTAATTTTCTTTTTCCCCTTTTTCTTTCTTTGTTTCTTTCCTCTCTTTCTTTCCTTCCTTGGCTTTTTCTCTCGGTTTTTAACTAGTTGACTTCCGTCAGGTACCACAACAAAAGACTCATAATCACAAGCACAATATAAGTCAAGTCTATCTACACATGCCTCATATATAAAAGAGTGAGTGGCTCCGGTGTCTACCAAAATTCATATAGCTTGAGATCGAATCAAGATCGCACCTGTCACAACTGGTATATTGGGTTCATCGGCCCTCATCTCATAAATACGTCATTGAATCTCTTGAGATCCCGACATCAGACTCGACCTATCGAAAGGGGAGGCATCCTGAATCCATCATCTCTAGAACTCGAATAACTCGCTTGAGTTCTTTGTCTCTTGGGACCTTGCTAAGCAACCTTCAACTTTAATCCCCTTTTTCATGTTGAGTGCATGGTTGTAATACTCTTCCAGAGTCTCGTACTTATGTATATCCATAAGGGCTCTAACTACAAGACTCACCCACACCTCAAAGTAATCGATATTATCTTCTTTGTTTTAATTTCCACGATATCCGCAACATATGGGAAGAGCTTATTATACTTTGTATTAGCTTGCACCGCTAACATTCCTTCTTTAGGTGGTGAAAGAACTTATGTTTCATTTCTTTTGCAACGTCAATCCGATGACGAAGACTTTAACATCAACCGTTCGTATACTTTTCGCACGTGTCGTGCCAACTTCATAACCTCAAAAGCATCAATTTGCCCGAACTCTTGTCATCATGGATATACCACATATAAGGTAAAACTAATAGTTCAATAAGAACAAGTAGAAGAGAGAGCATGGAGACTGGTAATCCTAACTCAAAACCAACTCAACCAAAAACTCGATTCAATCCAAAACCCGAACTCAACCAAAGCCCAAACCATAACTCTAATACCAACTTCTCTAACGTCCCTAAAATGGGATATAATGTTACAACGTCAAGAGCCCCGGATGATGACAACCCAAAGGCTTTGTAAATAAGGGATGAAGATATATAAATAAAACACAAAGACATAAACACTTTTCCAAACCATAATAACAAAACAAGCATACATGGTCAACTCGAGGTCAACAACAATCAGTGTTTGGAAGTGAAAACCAACCCAAAAGTTATAAAGCGAAAGTTAGGAACAAGCCCTAGAGAAACAAAACCACCCCAAGCTCAAACAACATTACTCTCAATAGGGACCTTGACCTCCATACTCCTGAACTGATCTTGTACTTGATTATGTAAAAATATAACCAGCCCCACCGTGGTGATGTTAGTCTTCCACATAGACTAAGCCGATGCATAAGCAATGTAACATATATGAACGAGACATAAGTAAAAGCATATATATAATATTGCATGAAATTTAGAAATACTCAAATGGTTTCAATATTCAACATGCTTACAAAATTGTTATAAGACAAAGAGTTCAAATCATCATGTCTCAAATACTTAAATCATCTCGAAATGTTTCAAACCAACATCATCTCAAAAGTATACTCATAACCATCGTGTAACAACTTTATCTTATGACAAACTCAAATGCAACTACTTGTATATATATGTTTGCATGAGATAATACAAGCAGTCTGTTCATTCATTCATACGTAAACAAATCTCAACTTCTCTCTCTTTTCTATTGATTTCAACATGGTATTAGAGGGACAATAACATTCTTCATCTTCCTCTATCCCATGTCAAATTGTAACACCGGTGATGATGATCCCTCTCTCACGGATCCTCTCACTGATCTGCTTCATCAACTCACGTTGCACCATTCAGATGCTCCATTGCTCAAACTATCCACCACGCTCTTCACCAACTCTAACTATTTTCGATGGAAACGTTCAGTCGAGCTTTTCCTATCATCCAAGAGTAAGCTTGGTTTCGTCCATGGTATGTGTCCTCAAACTAAATCTTATCCTAAATTGATTCCTAAGTGGGATCAGTGCAATAACATGTTAATTTCTTGGCTTCTTCACTCCATGGATAAAGATATCGGTGAATCTATGCTATTTTGTTTAACTATTGCTCAAATATTGAGTGAATTAGTGATGCGTTTTGGAAAATCTACAAGAACTAATATGTACCTGATCCAGAAAGATTTATTCAAGACATCACAAGGTAATCAACCGATTACCACTTATTTCACAAATTTGAAGAAAATATGGGACGAGTACACGCTTGCTTTGTCTTCTCAGATATGTATATGTGGATCTAATATGATAGCCATGTCGATTATTCAAGGTCAACAAGTCATTTAGTTTCTGGTTGGACTTAATGACTCGTTTTCATTAGTATGTTCTCATATCTTGCTGATGTCCCTAAGTCCAAGCTTAAATGAAGTTTATAAGCTTGAACTCCAAGAAGATAGTCAAAGATCATTGACAAACACCTCTAATGTTGATGATAATGCTTCTGCATTGTATTCTAATCATCGATCCAATTCATTTCTTCAATCATCCAGAGGTGCTTCATCTGCTGATCCTAAAGTTAGACTTGACTCAAGATCTCGTCCATACTGTAACCATTACAAGAATAATGGTCATACAACAGATCGATATTAATAGCTAATCGGATATTCAACCACACCTATTCTAGGTGTTTCTTTGTGCACTCAATGCAATGTAGCTGCTCATGATTATGTAAAATATTGGAAGATCGTTGGATATCCAAGAGGACACAAACTGGCAGCAACTTCAGTTGCCAATTCTTTCACATTTGAGCAAATGACACATATTCTTGCTCTTTTGGATAAGCAACCAACACCACATCTTGTTGGTAATGATAACACTGCTCTTCTTGATGGTAAGACTACATGTTTCTTCTCTTCTAACCTTAATTCAAAATGGATCCTTGGTAGTGGAACCACTGACCATATCACATCCAACCTACACCTCTTTTCTTCCTATACACCTATATCACAACCATCCTTTATCACCATGTCCAATGGGAAACATGCTTCTATCACTCACCATGGCACTATCTCCCTCAGTGATGATATCATGTTATCCAATGTACTCCATGTTCCAGAATTTCAATTCAATTTGATCTCTATACATAAGCTTTATCATGGCTTATCTTCTCACATATTGTTTACACCTACTACATGCTTTCTTCAAGACCATTTGATGAAGAAGTAACTAGTGATTAGACGAGCATCTAAGGGACTATATGTGGTAGATAATCAATCTTGTAATGGTGTATCTCTTGCTACCCAACATTTTAATAAATCCCACATTTAGTATTACTTGTAATAAAATCGCTATTGAAATGTGGCATTGTCGAATAGGTCACATTCCTTTTGATCATTTGCATCTTGTTAATGATACCTTCAAAGTCACAAAGAAACCATCCATATGCCTCCAATTTAGACAACATCGACAAGCCTTTACCCATTCCTCTACAAGAATCAATTCTCACTTTGATCTTGTCCACATCTATGCATGGGGGCTCTTATAAACATCCTACCCACAATGGCTTTTCATTCTTTCTCATAATTGTCGATAACCATACTAGCTGCACATGGACCTATTTGATGGCCAACAAAAACAATGTTTTAACCATCACCCAAACATTTGCTACTATGGTCAAGAAACAATTTCAATCTACCATCAAATGTATACGAACGGATAACGCCCTTGAGTTTTCTAGCAAAGTTGCTTCTATATTCTATTCCACCGTGGGCATTATCCACCAAACTTCTTGTGCCCATACTCCACAACAAAACAGTGTTTTTGAACGTAAGCATCGTCACCTCTTGGAAGTAACTAGATCTATATTTTCAATCCAAACTTCTTATCCTTTACAAGGGAGAGTGCATTCTAACGGCTACATATCTCATCAATAGACGTCATGCTCCCAATCTTCAAACCAAATTACCCTATGGACTCTTATTCCACAAACCACCCACCCATGATAACCTAAGAGTCTTTGGTTGTCTTTGTTTTGTTCACACTCTCAAAGCTCATCGTGACAAGTTTGATCCACGAGCCCAACCATGTGTTTTCATTGGCTATCCCTATTCTCAAAAAGGCTTCAAACTATTGACTCTAATTACCCAAGAAATCTTGGTTTCATGGGATGTTGCCTTTCATGAAACTTTCTTACCCTTTCATCATGTACATGTTATATCACCTTCTATATTTCCTACTCTCCTAATACATCGACTCTTGATTCTATCATTTTCTTACCTTACTCTACCCCAAATAGCACTCGCTTACCTCATGACACACCATTACCCTTACTTCCACATGATACTTCATCACTATTATCTCCTTCACTTGGACATGACACATCATCCTCTACCTCCAATTCCAAGCCATTTCTACTACCCTCCCAACTCAAAACCAACCTTTTAATCCAAACATTCGACATTTAACTCGTACAATACATCCACCTTCTCATTTTTCCGATTTTATATGCACATATAGTTCATACTTTCTATCACTAGGTATGTTTCATTATAGCTCTCTACCCTCCTCTCATTTTTCCTTCCTTTCAACCTTAACCTCTTTTGTTGAGTCAACCACCTATGCCGAAGCTTTTAAGGATCCAAATTGGATTAAGGCCATGAATAAAGAATATGAGGCCTTACAAATAATCATACATGGGATTTGGTTTCACTACCAACTCACAAGAAAGCCATCGGTTACAAATGGCTATACAAGGTCAAATTAAAAGCCGATGGAATCTTGGAGAGATATAAAGCTTCCTTAGTTGCTAAAGGTTTCAATCAAAAGGAGGGCATTGACTTTCATGAGCCTTTTCTCCGGTTGTCAAGATGACTACCATCCGAAGTATCATTGTTATTGCTGCTTCTAAAGCTTCGACTCTCCACCAAATGGATATCAACAATGCCTTCTTACACGGAGATTTATATGAAGATGTGTACATGAAGCTTCCTCCTGGTATACCTAGCCCATTGTCTCTTGTAACCAAATTAAAGAAGTCACTTTTATGGGTTGAAACAAGCGTCTAGGCAGTGGTTCCATCGCCTAACTACAACTCTAGTCACTCAAGGATTTAAACGATCTAAAAATGACTACTCACTGTTTCATAAACATTCTGGTCATGACATTATCATATTTGCTATCTATGTGGATGATCTCTTAGTCACAGGTTCTAATGAAGTCAAAGTCACTTCTCTCAAGGCTTATCTTGACTTCACCTTCAACATTAAAGACATGGGCGTCCTTCATTTTTTCCTTGGCATAGAGGTCACTCATAGAAACTAAGGCATTGTTCTTACTCAACGTAATTTTACCCTTGAGCTCCTAGCTGAAGCAAATCTACCGATTGTCAATTCTACATCAACACCTCTACCCCTAAATCTAAAACTCCTTCCAATAGAAGGTGACTTAATTGATGATCCATCGATTTATCGTTCTCTTGTAGGAAAAATCAACTTCCTTACACATACTCGACTAGGCTTTTGCTATGTTGTGCAAAGTCTAATTCAATTCATGCAAACGCCTCATACGTCTCACTTGCATGCTCTCATTCACACAATTTGCTACGTATAAGGCAATGTGGGCAACGATATTATTCTCAATAGTTGTGACAAACCCATTGTGTTCGCTTATACATATTTAGAGTGGGCAACTTGTACGTACATTAGATGTAGTGTTAATGGCTACATGTTCGCTCCAAAAGGTGTATGCGCAAATAAGCTTTAAATTTATATCCATGAATAATGCCTAACGATAGCGACCCGCAGTTTACGGATCAATCGTAGTATAGGTTGATATTCCGGAGTCGATCTAAAGGAATCGGTGAGAACAAAGCAGTAAAAGCAATCTAACTTGTATAGCAAGCAACACAATGATCAATATAATGAATAAGATATAAGAATAATTGGAAATGCGGATTCTAAAGATCCAAGTATCCAGTTGTGGCGTTCGATTCAAGATGTATAAGGATACGTGCGGAAAGAGCTGGATACCAAAGGTATATGATCTACGGTAGGATATCGTACGGTGAAGTTCTAACACCCTTTTGTCTCGCCCATATGATTCTACTTAACGGATGTTGAGTCTCGTCAAGAAGAGATTCTGAGGATAGCAAATCCAAGGAAGTTTAAAGAAAGATAAAGGTAAAGGCTTTGACACTCTCCACCTTAATAGAGGGTTTTGAATCCCCTATTACCTAGAACTCATAGAAGCTTACAACCAAGCAAGGTTGTGGGTTAGAAAGGTTCACAAAGGCTCGGATTTAAACAATCTTTAACTTTGGATAAAGGTAAAAGCAAAACGTGTAAAACAAAGGAAACTACAGCTAGATCTTGGAAAACCACGGGCGTGGTTCCTTAAGAACATGCCGTGGACAACCTCGTTCGAGGGTTTCGTCTGATAACTCTAAAGGTCCGATCTATTAAGGCTCAAACTATCATCATCTGTACCACAACCATCAACCCTTCACCCTAGAATTGCAGGGGGGTTTAGCCAACAATCATTATCATATTCAATTCAAGATTAAGAAAGGGAATCAAGAATGGCATGCAACCAAGAAAGACACAAAGATGAACAATGATAACTCAATAAATAATCTTCAAAAATTAATAACTGAATCAAACAACAAATAATCCAGAATATGTGTTCTCAAAGACAATAATCAAGAACCTAAGAAAAATCTCACAAAATCTCCAATCTCGAAGTTGGGATCCAGAAAGCTCTTCAATCTCCTCCGATGATGAAGCAATAGAATCTCGAACGTGGAGCAATCCTAAGTACGGAAGTGAATCCAAGTGTGTAGTGTATATGCCATCCTCAAAAATGCAGCCGTCGACCTCCTTTTATAAGATAAAATTAGGTCTAAAGGCTTCCTTCTTTCGTTGCTGATGTGGCAATAACGATACGGTCTTTTCTGAAGAAAACCACGGATGACCTTATCAAAACCACGGCCGTGGTTTGTCCCGTGATGACTCTCGACCTTCCTTTCCACGTGTGAAAATCAAAGAAATACCAAAACCTCGACCGTGAAAGTTCCTTCTTGGGTCGTGGTTCATCCTTTTCGATGCTTTTCTCCTTTGCTTCACTTCATACTCCTTCCTATGGTTCTCAAATTCTTCTTAATGAACTCCACATCGACTAATTCTTTGTAAATGCTCCCTTTCAACTCCAATTCAGTGCCAATTCACCTAAAATCACAACAAAGCTTGTGTAGATCTCGATTCCAAGATAATAGGTGAATATGCTCGATAAATTCTAAGTAAACATGTCCATGTACTCAAAAGAAAGGAAAAAACTACCTATATGCACATCTAAACTACATCATATTTCATGCTATCAAAATACCCCATACTTGCCTCTTGCTTGTCCCCAATCAAGGTTCAAATCTAGAAAACAAAGATGTATGAAATATGAATGCAAAGACAAGGAAAAACACAATATTTTTGGATTCGTGCTTCTATTCATAGATCGCTCTCTACACTCGTTTCATAGCTTTCCGAAAGCTGTTATGTGAGCAAAAAGACTCATGTCCTAAAAGAATAATCGCATTTTGCAAAAGTTTTCAAAACAAGCATCATAACCTGAAGCAAAATCAAAATCAATCATGGAAAAAACCCAATTTAGACCACAAAGCCAAACAACAACCCCAAAGATCTTAAGGTCTTTCAAATGAAGGTCAAGAAACGTGTTAGGGTGGGATATGTATAGGATATGTGGTGCAAAATTCGGGAAAGAGGACAATAACATCACAACTTCTTTAAGCACACTTCAACAACCACCAATGAGAGCTTTGCTCTTCTTTTTTAGCACAAAATTTTTTACTTTACTTTTTGAGATCAAAGACAGAGGTGCACAATAACCGAAGCCTAGGAAATCAGCATTAACTCTATTTTTCGAGTTGCCTCAAAGCATAATGCACATACAATGACTCGTTATGAATATCACTCAATCCGACTTTGGCAAGACAGAAACACCCGGCTATGTGAATGGTGCCGAGTAGGGATGTCGATGGGTCGGATATGGGTTGGGGAGTACCATATTCATCCCCATCCCAGTTTTGTATAATGCCCCCCGTCCCTATCCCCATACCCGTTCGGGTATTGAAAATTGTCCCCATCCCCTTCCCCGTCGGATATTCGTCCCCATCGGGGAATCCCCGTCCCCGTTTAATTTTTTTCCATTTTAAAGTTTTAGAAATTTTCCCCGCAAAATTCCCCATCTATGTCGGATATTCGTCCCCATTGGGGAATTCCCCGTCCCCATATTTTTGTCCTCAAGTGTATTTAGCTTTTTCGAATATTTTTTAAACATAGTAAGTGTGGTTAAATTAAATCCTTATTATGGATTTAAATGATGACTTGACATGGATAATCATTGTGGCGTGTATTCGATACTAATTCTCAATGCAACATATACTACATTATATGAAGTGGTGATGTTGTTATGTACATATGCTCATCCCTGTAGGTAGTAGGTACGCAACGTGCACCCCAACGCCTTGATAGCCAATGCATACCTGACAGTTGTTAACAATTGCTTTTGCAATTTACTCTGTTGCACCCCTTCATCAAATTCAGCGCATTTTAATTCTTTTGAATCACCACTATCTAATCTCATGAAAAAAGAACACACTTAGAAACCTACAAATAAAACCAATATTAGTAGAAAAGGAACTATTCATAACTGCAAAATCAAAATATGTTGGAATTCAATGTCTAATCTCATGAAAAATAACAGACCCTAAAACCTACAAATAAAACCAATAATAGTAGAAAGAACAATTCATAATTGTTCTCAACCAACACTACCACAAACACCATTAACATGCCCACCATAATAGGTTAGCACTTACTTCACTTAACATTAACATAATTTACACATATAATAATCATACAAAAATATAACCTTAAACATTTTTTAAATACATTTTTGTGCAAGTAGGATTGTAGGAATGAGTATGATACTCTTAATTCTTAAAATCATAAAACTGTATATAGTTTGAAATTTATAAATCATCGGCAATTTAAATTTAAACACAATTTCTGAATTAAATTTCAATTAAACTTGAAACTACAATGAATGTGTTAAAGTAAACACAATTTTTTTTGGGTTCCCCGTCGGAATCCCCACCGAGTTCCCCTCCGGGTTCCCCGCCGGATTCCCCGTCGGGTTCGGGTTCGGATCGGGGAGTGGGGCGAATACCCCTATCTTCATCCCCGTCCCCATACCCAAGCGGGGAATCAATTTTTAACCCATCTCCGTCCCCGTACCTGTTTAAAATCCCCATCCCCATCCCCATGACGGGTAATACCCGCAAATTTCGGGGAATCCCCAACCCAATGACACCCCTAGTGCCGAGTTACTCATCATCATGATTGGCTACCCCATACCTATTTTTTTTCTAACACATTCACCACTTTCAACTTCAAACTTCACAACTTTTGGACAATTGCATCCTAATTCCCGGATAGGTAATAAGGGGCAAAATATATATACATGAGGAGCTAGAAGGTGAATCAAGAAGAAGAAAGGAATGAAAAATCGAAGTGCCTTAATCATATCAATAAGAAGCGCAAGAACTTATAAAGCGGTTTCAACCTTCAATTTCTCAAAATGATTAGATCAAATTCCAAATTATCGAACTTGCAAGAAAATTCAGTAAAACATTCAAATCCTTCATAATTCACAATTCAGTATAAACACATAAAAATTATCAAAAATCCAATCCACAAGTAGTTTTCTTCATTGTTGTCATTTCCATTCCTAGAAGCACAAACTTTTTAAAATTTTCAATTTTTTTGATTTTTCAAAGCTATAACATACAAAGCAATAACGAAACATGTGAAAATGAAAATGAAAATGCATAGTACGATGGACATAGAGCAAAACAAGTATCAAAAAATTATTACAGACCATGTATCTCAATCACCCCATACTTGAATTACACATTGTCCCCAATGTGCAATAAAAGAAAATAAAAGTACAAAAACTCACAAAGTCTGAATAAGCTGCTGGAGGTGGAATGTCATCAACCGAGTGGCGGTGGGAATGGGTACCATGATGGGTCATATGGGCGGCTGAACTGAGCCTGGTAGAGATCCCATATCATCCTTTGATCACCCTCTATGACTCTGAAACGGCTGTTCATGCGCTCCATGGTGGAAGTGATATCGTCCATCTGCGACTACAACCTGATAACCCATGGAGGTGTCTCATCGAACCAAGTGGAGCTCTCAGATATGCTAGCGCGGCACTGGGAAGGGTTAGCTCGTGGTCGGCAAGCGGTGGATCTCCGAGGAGGCTCGTGGTACTCTCCCGTGGATGGAAACTCAGGTGGCGGCTCCGGAAAGCTACCAAAGTCTCCCTCAGCTCGATACTCACTAGGACCGGTATCCGTCCCAGTGTCCATGTCCTCTAGACCATGTCCTCCAACCGTCTCAGTTGCGGCATCATCGTCCTCAACCTCAAGACCTCCCATCGCAGCATGCATTGACTCGAAGGTCAACTTCCAGTTATGAGGGTTCCAAATGGAATAATCCGACGTTCACGGGTCCCTCTCCCACCTTTTCCCTCCCAAGGCATATCAACATGTGGTGGATCTCTATGACGAGGATTCAGAATACCTCTAGCAATTAATCTCTCGAGACCAAGAGGTCTAGCCTCAACGGCTAGCTCACATGCAGAATAATCTACCTCCAACTGACGAGCAATGTGGATCACTATCCCACCAACTCAAATGTCACCCCTAGCTTTGTTCCTTATCTTCCTAAAATTGTCAGCTAATAAGGTGGCACAATTAGGAGTAGTGCCGGTGGCCATGCAAAATAGGATGAAGAGCTCGTTGGCTTTGAGCCGTTGGGGGGTCTCGGTCCTAGGGAATAAGAATTCGGACATGATCCGGTGTGCAAGCTTGAAGGACAAGTTTTAGATCAAACTTTCCTTCGAGTCGGACAGATGTCATCTATCTGCTGAACTCACAATCATGGCTATACTCTTCCAAAAGGCACTAGGTCTCGTACTCCTAGCAAAGGTCCCATGCGTAGTCTCTCCAAATCCAAACATCCTAGCAAACCTCCCAATAGACATGTTATAGTTCCGGTTCATCATCCGGAACTTCACGGTCCTCTCCCTCCCATTGTGTCAAAGGAGCTAAGAAACTCCATAGTCAATTCCTCGTAAGCATGCTCTCTAATGTTAATGAAAGTCCTAAGCCCAGTTCTATCAATCATCATGTTCAAATCATGATAGCATGTATTATAGTCTATAAATTGGGACTTGTTTAGACGTTTTATCTTCAATAATCTGCATGTTTGGATGTATATTATGTGATTATATTGTCGTTTCATCTACCTTTACGGGAATCGAGGTCTACACCAAGTTTTGTTGTAATCGTATGTAAAATGGCACATTTTGGATCGAAATGGAGCTAGGAGCAAAGGAGTCATAAGAGCTACATTTTGGAGCTTAAAAGAGAACTCAAGAAGCAAGGAATTAATGAAGAAGATTTACTTTGGACCAGATTTGAGAGATTTCACATTCAGCTGAAATTCACCTCGGTCAGCTACAGTGTCACCTCAACCGAGGTGATCTTGAGGAGCGTCCCGACCGAGGCGAACACCCTGGCGCGGCGAGATCATATCTTTTGGCTGAGATCTTTTATTTTTGGAAGGAAGATATCTTATATTATTGGGCTGGATTTCTGGAAGGAATATCATATATTTGAGAGATCTATTTTAGAGATATGGATATATTTTATAGGAAATTATCTTTTTAAGATATTATTATCTTTAGAAGATAATTCTCCTATAAAAAGGCTGGATTTTCCATAATTCAGCATCACCGTAGGCTGGAAGTCCAGAATACACTGCAATTAGGAAGAATTTTTGGAAGTTTGAAGGAAGTTTTGAAGATTGAAGGAAGGAAGTTTCATAGCTTTGAGATAGCTTTTGAAGGAGTTTGTAAGATTTTTCTTAGATTCCTTTTGGTTCTTTGTCTTGATTGATTTGTGATTCAAGAAACGTTTATTTGTGATTATTTGATTCAGTTATTGAAGCCTTGTTCTTAAGGTTTTTGTGTTCAAATATTCATTCATTTCCCTGCTATTTGATTATTGTTATCATGATGATGAGTGGCTAAATTCTTTGTGCGATTCTAGGGTGATTGGCTGAAAGTTGTGGGAAAGACGATGATAGAATGATCTTAATCTCAGTAGGACCCTGAAAGCTCGAGTCTTTAACCTTAACCCTAGAGTACCTCGTTCAGTCGATGAACATCTCATCCGGGGTGGAACTTGTCTGACCGAGGTGACCTTTTCTGATCCAAAACTGAGAGTTAAGTGTTAGAGTTTGTCAAATCCTATTCTTATTACACCTTTCCTGGTTCAATGCAAGCCTAGGATGAGACTTACCCGGTGATTCCTTAGTTTGTTTACCCAAGATCATGAGTTTAGGTAATAAAGGTTTGTCCTTTATTGGGGTTTGAGTGTGCCTTCATCCCATCTTTGTGAGTTAGCCTGAGACTTACCCGGTAAAGGTTGATTCCATTCCCTTAGTTGGTGTGTTAGTTTAAGATTATAGTTCCTTTCCTTAGTACCTTGAGACTTACCCGGTGATAGGAGCTTTGGTTTGGGATTGTGAGTAGTGAGACTTACCCAGTGATCTATTCCACTTTAGAAACACCTCCCCTTTGCAAAATCTCAGCTTTGTCCGCTTTATCTTTAGATCTTGAGTCGGAACCACAACTAGATGCTTTAATCCCTAGAATTTGCATTATTCCCTTATTTGACCTTATTATCATCTTTGATTGCTTTAATCGCTTTTGTGGTTATTAGTTGCATTGACAACCTCTACTTGCTTAGTTTCACCTAAGTCCCTGATCGACACCCCGGAATTCTTGTTTTTTACTATAATTGATCCGTACACTGCGGGTTCGCATCCTTGTTTTAAGCATATTTTTTGGGATATAAATTTAAAGCTTGCACACACCATTTGGAGCGAACAACTTATCCTGGACATTCATGCATTCAAGCTCTTCAAGCACTAGGTACCTAGGTGCAACTATGGTGCGGGTTGGATGGTGTTATAGGCTTCCTTATGATCATCCAAGATGCGAGGAAGTCTAGGAGAGGGTGGTTGTTGCTGTGGGGGTGGTTGTGGAGGTTGGGAGGAAGAGCCTTTGCCTTTCTCAAACAAGTTACGACCACTATGTCTAAGACCATTCATCACTGACAAAACCACGGATGGATAATACAAAACCACGGCCGTGGAAATCAAGATCAACCCGTGTATCGATTTTCCTCAAATCTCAAAATTCAGAAATTCCTTCACACACAGCAGTCCTAGACTAATTCTAAGTTTCAATTCGTCAGTTCTCTAGCAAAATCTTTAGCAAAACTGAAGAAATCAACCCAAGATCAAGGTAGAAGAGAAAACCTAGGGTTTGGATTGAGAAATCCAAATGTCCGTCGATTCTCTGTAGTTCCGTGTTGTTTGAGTACTGGATCTTCAAGAGGTATGGATTTCCTTGCGTTTAGGTGAAAGAATCGCTCGAAACGATCAAAGAACGAGGAATTGGACACCGGGAAAGCAAAATCGCCGTTTTACGGTGGAGGGCGTGATTTTGGGGGGAATTTTGTGCTGCTTGGAGACGAAGTGTTCTTTATATACTCTCATAGAAATTTTGAAAACCACGGGCGTGGTTTTGGCCATGGAATCTGGGCCGGCCATGGTTCTTTTTATTTTCTCTCTCGACATGTTCTTGATTTTTGCCTGTGGAATCTCCTTTTACGTCCTTAATCGACAATTCCGACTTTGTTCTTGCATTCCTTGCATCTTGTTGGAGATTTCCTAGTTCATGTCATCCAAAGACACAAGAAAACCGGGAATGAGCCAACGAAAACGACAAAACTAACTACTCTAATCTATGAAAAAGGGAAAGAAAGCAATATCTTGTGTTGCCTCCCAAGCAGCGCTTTGTTTAAGGTCCGTAGCTAGACCAATCCTTTTTGCTGCTCAAGTGAGGAGGATAGGTACAATCCCCTCAATATGACTCTCTGGTGTATACTTCTTGAGTCGTTGCCCATTGACCTTGAAAGCTCCACATTGTTCACCCTATACTTCAACTCAACCATGGGGAGAAACATGCATAATTACAAACGGTCTAGTCCAAACGAGAATTCAACTTAACGGGAAATAGACGAAGTCGGGAATTGAAGAGAAGGACAAGATCTCCTTCTTTCAAATCCTTCGAAATGATGTGCTTGTCATGCCACTTATTCGTCCTTTCCTTGTATATCCGCGCATTCTCATATGCGTTTAAGCAGATCTCTTCTAGCTCATTAATGTCAACGAGGCGTTTCTCTCCAGCCTCCTTGATGTCAAAATTTATCCACTTAGTCGCCCAATAAGCCTTGTGCTCTAGCTCAACGAGAAGATGATAAGACTTCTCATACACAAGGTTGAAAGCTGTCTTGTACGCCCAAAGTACATCATCGAGCTTTTGTGACCAATCTTTCCTTGTTCTAGAGACAGTTTTCTCTAGAATGGTCTTGATCTCTCTATTGGATATCTCAACTTGCCCGCTAGTTTGAGGATGATAGGGAATGACGATCTTGTGAGTTACCCCATACTTGGCTAGTAGAGCTTCAAATTTACGGACTTTGAAGTGCGTTCCTCCATCACTAATGATGGTTTAGGACGTCCCAAACCTTGGGAAGATTGTTCTATTAAAGAACTACACGATCACCATAACATCATTAGTGGGAGAAGCAACCGCTTCAACCCATCTTAAAACGTAGTCTACAGCAAAAAGTATATATTGGTTACCGCAAGAAGATGGGAATGATCCCATAAAGTCCACACCCCATATATCGAAGATCTCCCCTTCTTGGATATTGTTGAGTGGCATCTCATTTGTAATATCCGGAATTTTTTATTCCGTTTAATTTTGAATCAATTCGGACTTCGAGCCGTTGACGGTTCCCATTCTATCTAGTATTTCTTTCTTCACAAATTTTATCATTTTATGTAGAATTTAATTCACATAAAATGATAGAATTATATCAAACCCTAATTCTTATAATTATTTATCATTTTATGTAGAATTTAATTCATATAAAATGATAGAACTATATCAAACCCAAATTCTTATAATTATTCCTTAACGACGACTTTAGACGAGATCATGACAAGGCTGAGACGAGACTGTGACAAAGCTGTGACGAGACCATGACAGAGCTGAGAAGAGGTCATGACGAAGCCCGACAATTCTGGGACGAAGTCATGCATGGGCTTGACGACGCCATGACGAGTTTTGGACAAACTTTCAGCCCACTTGTATTTGCCTTGTTTCAGCCCATTGTTGCTTTTGGATTGAATTGGCCCAGCCTTGCTCTTCCCCTTGCTGGCGGATTGAAGCAGCCTCAGCCCAGCTCCAACGCCAGCCCACACTGCTTGCTTCAGCTCCAGTGCTAGCCCACACGCCTTGCTTCAGCTCCAGCGCCAGCCCACACTGCTTGCTTTTCAGCTCCAACGCCAACCCACACTCCTTGCTTCAGCCCAGTGAGACGCCCCCAACAAAGGAAGAGCAGCTGCACATCTCATCCATTCCACAACCCTTGTAACAACCGCATAAATGAGGCAATTAAAAATCTGTAACAGCTCCTACTTTCACGCTAGAAGAGAGAAGGTTGCAACGCCATTGCCTCATTTCCCAGTCCACATTCATGCTTCACATTCACGCTGCATCTGGATGGCTTTTGCACACATTCAACAACGTCCCAACCATAGGAAAGTGCAAGGAAAGGAGCCAGCAGAGGAGAGAACTTACAGCAGCCTAGTGCATTCGAGTCTCGGAATTGAGTAAGCTTATACCCCTTTCCGTCCATGCACTTCCTTCCACATTTTTCATACCTTATAGATACCCTTTATGTCTCCTTATCATACTCAGAACAATCATAGATGAAGAAGTAAAGATTCATGTTGTTTCTCGAGTTCTCAAAATTTGGGGTGTTACAATGTGGTATCAGAGGGAGGTTGGCAACAATGGCACTTGAAATCTTCTGAAAGACCAAATGTATAAAATAACTAGAACCCAAAAGGGGTCTAAAATTTTCAAAACGGATTTATGTTTTTACACGCGCATAGTCGGTTTGTTGGGTTAGTAGTACGTTGGACCACCATTGCTCTCCGTGGATCTCTACAACTTGGATCGATATGAGTTAGCATATAGACTTATTATGATGAGTATTAATGTATGTTATATATATGTATATGTGTAGCATGTTAGTATCCTAAAGGATATATTATATCCTTTAGTTGTGATATCATGAAGCTATTATCGCCTCATGATAAATCGGTACCAGACTTGAAGAGTTTTCAACACGAGACAAAGGACTCGGACCTTGGATCAAGTATTATACTCGGTGGGCGTCCTAGTAACCCTTGTTAACCATCCAAAGAACTAATAGGCGAAGAAGTAAAGATGTGTAGATAATTTTGACCATAAGTACAATCAAATGAGGAAGAATTCCTGAGTCAACTCAGATAGAATAAATAGAAGGTCATACAAGGGACTTGGTTGTATGAAGCCGAGAGATGAATTATAAGAATCATGCAAGAAACTACAAGAGTGCGGAGTAGAGATAACAATATTGGAACGAGACAAGTAGAATTGAGTACAACTAAGATTGCGGAATCAAGGACATTACCATTGAGGCGGATGCCCCATAGACCATTATGGGCACTAGAAACCAGAAGAGACAAAGTGTCAATCTGGGTGTGATAATCTAAGGTGCACGGAATGAAGACCTACAATTGAGTGTAAAAGTGAAAAGGCAGACCCCACAAATGTAGAGAGGTTTTGACCTCCTCGAAGATATAAGAAGTTAATCGCGACGCCAATATCCAAAGAATGGAAGCCTGTAGTAGGGTCAACGGAGTTTCATGAAGGCGATATTACCACCAACACCAGTGAAGAAAGGGGTATGGGAGAACGTCCTTGCTGGACTCGAGAATCTAGGGTAACCCGAATTATCACGGGACCTAAGCCATCAACACAGATGGTCCATGCAAAAGGAACTGCAAGTGGATGATCATTACGGCTATAAGAATTTCAAAGACGCTTGCAAGCTATCGTGGAAACTTGAAACAACTATTTATGCCAGATGAATGACACAACCGGACTAGAGAAATGGAGTTAGCCCATAAGAAGCGGAAGGGTGGAAGGTAGAACGAACTAAAGAAGTATAAAAGGATTGTTGTGAGCAACTGTTTACCTACTAGCTAAGGAAAGTTTGACAGATCACAATTAACACGGAATGGAGACTTACAACTTAATATAAGAGCAAAAGGTAGACTTCACAAGCCTGGAGACGTTTTGTCTTCTTCAAAGATAAGAATTCTAAGAGGAATCACAACGCCAATATCGAAAGGATCAAAGCCTTGTAACATAGTCAACAGAGATTTGGAAGGAAATATTACTAACAACGCCGATTAAGGAACCTGTGCTTGTGAGAATTGTGTGGTGGAATCAAGAGTCCAGGGTAACCCCCAATTATAACAGAACATAGGTCATCAACACATACGGTCCCTGTAAAGGGACTACAATTGGGAGGTAATTAAAAGTCATCGGAACTACAAGACGCTTACCATCTATCGTGGAGTGTTAGGAACGACTTTTGACGTCAGGCGAATGGCACTGTGAGACTTGAGAAAGACAGTTGTCCCAAAGGAAGCAGAAGAGTGAAAGATAAGATGAACTAAAGAAGGATAAAAGGATTAATCTAGTAGGTGATGTGCACCAAAAGTTCAATACCAGTAGAGGTATGAAATTGAGATAAGTCAATTATAGACTGACCGATGTCAACTAAGTACGTGCAAGGGTTATTTGGTATTGACGAGCTATGTACAGTTAAGAGGAGATATCTATGATTGAGGATTATTGAAGTAATTATACCGATGCTCTAGAGGATTTCCTCAAGTAGGCAACGTAAATCTTCATAGACAACTAAATATATAGAGAGAATCGTGTTAGAGGTTACTGCTTGGTTGATTAAAAATCAAACTCCGGTCGAGTCTGGGGGGTTTGGATCCGTGCTAAGAGAATTAAGAAAGTAAACGGAAGAAGTTGTTCTCCAGTCGTTTTTGTTTCACTAAGGCAATTAAGGAAGGTATATGGTACTTCATCCGGTTAGGACTTAGGGTATAATTGGAAGAAAGAGTTTGAGGTTAAGCACTTGGGACTCACAGAAAATGTCCTTATGATTAATGAGTGACAACAAAATTATCAGAGTAGCACAGCGGAAACGTGGGGGGTCCTAACCCACAGAGTTGGAGTTTAAGATGATGATAATTGGTGAAATGCATTTCGCTTGGAAGGAACGTGAGAAAGGCTATGCGGAGTGACTAAAAATATTGTACGGGAACTTATGTGCATGTAGACGTAATAGAAGGAGACTGGTACCCAATTATGGATCCGAATGAAGAGTGATGGCTTCGTTACATGTTGCCAGGCAAGTAGTTTTGGAATTTTATACCTCACAGAGTACGTTAGAGTGAGTTTTCTTGATGGATTGAGAGAAGAATTTACGATGTAATAAAGTATTGTGCATGGTCTGCACTAGAAAGCTCAAAGTGAGTAACTACCATTCTGAGTCCAAGATACATAAGAAAGAGAAGCGACATGAGTATACTTACAACCTAGTAACCGTGCTTAAAGAAAGCATAATCTAGGAGTAGATTTTATGTGTTATGTTATATCGGAACATACCCGAGTTGTGTTTTATTGAGTAGTTATTATCAAATAACGGTGATATGAGATCACTTTGTGTCTAAGGCCGTCATTTCGGACATATTATATTTTACTTAGGATCCTGGAAAATGCGTGAGAAGCCTAAATTTGAGCTAACAATATATTAGAGATCTATAAATAATATAATAATGGCAAGTGAACAAAGAGGATGACCACTAGATTTGATTCTTAGTTGCCCCGAGTGTAGACCAGAAAAGGGTAAAGGTAACGATTCCTTACCGGAGGAATAAGATGACTGAGTAGTATTAAAAGACAAGACCAAGTGGGTCGTGATGTGAAGAGCATTGGGTACTTGGTAAGTGTTGGTGGATGTCCAAGACCTTTGGCTTGAGTGTGTAGTCGGAACCTTTTCAGAAGGCTGGAAGCAAGTGGTCATAACGAAGGGAAGGAAGTTGAATAGATTATTTTCCGTAGGGTCATGAAAGGATCTGGAAGTGAGTTGTGTAAGACAACCATTGGAAGTTTTAAAGCGGTAAAAATGACTGATAGACTAGTATTCCTCACCCTATTGGAGAGTGTAGCTTCAGTTCTCCACGGAGACTAAGTTTGGGAACTGAGTTGGAGAATTTCAGTGGAGAGATACCTACCAGATACGGGTTAGGTTATGATATGTAGGGATAGTTGTAACCTCGAGAGTGACGAGTTAGGGCTTGACCTTTGATGTGTGATATTGTTTGATTGCTTGTTTATTTCATGATTTAGTGTTTAGTCAGTGATGTGTGTTTTTGGTAATCTTGATGTGCGGGAAACTTAGATGTGGAAACGACGATACTTTTGTGTAGTGATCAAGCACACCCATTTGGTGCCTTAAAGGCCGATCAGGATTGTCTTACCCTAAGTTTTGGGAAGAAACTTATTTTGAGGGGGATCTGATGTAACGACCAGTTTTTTTCGTTACGCTTTGATAGGGTTAGAGAAGTTTAGGAAACGAATAAAAATTTAGTGAGACAAGGACATACCAGTTTATTTATGGAAGTCGTTTAATTAAGTACTTTGTTCTAAGTTTCGGGACGAAACTTATATTAAGGGGGTACTGATGTAATATCCGGAATTTTTTTTTATTCCGTTTAATTCCAAATTAATTCGGTCTTCTAGCCGTTGATGGTTCCCATTCTATCTAGTATTTCTTTCTTCACAAATTTTATCATTTTATGTAGAATTTAATTCACATAAAATGATAGAATTATATCAAACCCTAATTCTTATAATTATTTATCATTTTATGTAGAATTTAATTCATATAAAATGATAGAATTATATCAAACCCAAATTCTTATAATCAATCCTTAACGACGACTTTAGACGAGATCATGACAAGGCTGAGACGAGACTGTGACAAAGTTGTGACGAGACCATGACAGAGCTGAGACGAGGTCATGATGAAGCCCGACAAATCTGGGACGAAGTCATGCATGGGCTTGACGACGCCATGACAAGTTTTGACAGGTTCTAGACAAACTTTCAGCCCACTTGTTTTTGCCTTGTTTCAGCCCACTGTTGCTTTTGGATTGAATTGGCCCAGCCTTGCTCTTCCCCTTGCTGGCGGATTGAAGCAGCCTCAGCCCAGCTCCAACGCCAGCCCACACTACTTGCTTCAACTCCAGTGTCAGCCCACACGCCTTGCTTCAGCTCCAACGCCAGCCCACACTGCTTGCTTTTCAGCTCCAACGCCAACCCACACTCCTTGCTTCAGCCCATTGAGACGCCAGCCCAACAAAGGAAGAGCAGCTGCACATCTTATCCAGTCCACAACCCTTGTAACAGCTGCATAAATGAGGCAATTAAAAATTTTTAACAACTCCTACTTTCACGCTAGAAGAGAGAAGGTTGCAACGCCATTGCCTCATTTCCCAGTCCACATTCATGCTTCACATTCACGCTGCATCTGGCTGGCTTCTGCACACATTCATCAACGTCCCAACCATAGGAAAGTGCAAGGAAAGGAGCCAGCAAAGGAGAGAACTTACAGCAGCCTAGTGCATTCGAGTCTCGGAATTGAGTAAGCTTATACCCCTTTCCGTCCATGCACTTCCTTCCACATTTTTCATACCTTATAGATACCCTTTATGTCTCCTTATCATACTCAGAACAATCATAGATGAAGCAGTAAAGATTCATGTTGTTTTCCAAGTTTTCCAGAAGTGACAAGCAGGCATTTCCGAGTCCAGATTTAGGTATGTTAGACACCTTCTATATTGCTAAATTTTGGATAAGTTGTAGTCTGTAGTACATAGTAGATCATACTAAAATTTGGGAAGCATCGGAGCTACGGTTTGAGAGTTATTGTGTTCCAAGTTGACGCCTCATGCAGTTTTTATAAATGTGCTGAGTGTTGGGAAAAACAGCAGGTGATGCTGTTTTGTGAGATGGTTTTGAATAAGCTCTTGATCTCCGTTGGGCTTGAATTTTGGATATGATATATTTGACATATTGTTGTAGAACATATTAAAATTTGGGAGGAATCTAGCGAGTGGTTTGGGATTTATGATTTTTCAAAGATTGGATCGTAAGTAGTTTTTCTGTTGTGCTGAAATTTCTAAGTGTTGAGGAAAGGTACTTGTGATGCAATTTTCTGAGATAGTTTTAAATAGGCTTTTGATCTCCTTTGCTGATGAATTTTGGATATATTATAGATAAGATTTCATAGTAGAACATACTGAAATTTGAGAGGAATCCGAGTTGCAGTTTAAGAGTTACGGCGTCCCAAAGTAGAGACCTTGAGCTGTTTTTCCAACATTGATTTTTGACTAAGTATAGGAACATTGTAGTGTAGTAGCCAACTTTAAGGAGTTTTGTAGAAGGGATAGTTGAACAGTTTTAGGAAATTCTTGCTCCTATGAGTAGATTAGATATCATAGATAATTTAGAGATTTATTTTAGAATTTTTATAAATTTATTTTAATTTCATATTTGAAGTTGTAGTTGGACCTTACTGACTTTTCGGGAAATAGAAAAGTGGGTAGTTTCTCTAGTTGTTACCTAAAATCATCCTAGGGAGTAGAATATGGTAGTTAGCATCAAATAAGAATTTAAGTACGTATTCCGGGTTTTTGGAAGTTCCGGGACCAAGGGTAAAATAGTCATTTTACCATAAATTGGTACTGTATTAAATTATGTTCTAATAGGATCTACTACCTTAGAAGTATTAGCTTCTAATTACCTAGAAAGTGTGCTGACACACTTGCCTCCTTTGACAGGCAACCGAGTTATACAGTTACAGATTGAGTTGTGATTAAGAGAGTCGAGATCTGATTCAAGTAAGTCCACAGACTTACTTAGCTGGCTTCTTGTATGAGTGTAATGTGTATGAGTGGTGTTTGTTAATTATGATAAACAAAGAAACCGGATTAGGCCGACTTTATTATTTACGTAATTGACCCAAGTGTATGATAACGGGTCGTGACATCATCTGCCTAGCTCTTGCGAGAGTCTAGGAGGTTCCCTGCGACCAGCCCAGTCCGGTAGACGGTCATATGCATTAGTAACATTCCGCGTTGGTAAACGGGGACAGAGGCGAGGTTTGGGAATCCCTCGTGTCACAAAATAAGTATCATTAGTAATAACCTATCACCTAATTAAAGATAATAAAAGGATTGAGTGTTGCATGTTGATTGTGTATGTTGTGTGTTTGTGCTTTTACCTTTATCCTTATGCATAGAATGATAGCTAACGGTTTTATACCGCTTGTAGATGCCTTGCAGGTTAAGACAGTTGTAGAGAGATCCGGAGGAAATGGTCAGCCGGGTCCACGTACTCATTTAGTTGGGGACGGGGATGTCTTCTGTTCTTCATATGTGTCATTTTGGTTCCTTTGCTTTGTAAGGCTGATACATATTCTTCATATATATATTGTTTAAAGTTTTCAAATATTTTAAATACTTTTTGTCTTGTTGTAAGATCCTAGTAAAAATGTTGTCAAACTAAGGTCGGGACCCATTATGAGGTCCTAACCAGTAGCTTCCCGAGTCATCAGAATTTGGGGTGTTACATCATTCCTCCTAGAAATGTTTCCTGTTCTTTGACAAACAGCGCAATAAGA
The DNA here is from genome assembly GCA_033239045.1 of Fagopyrum esculentum. Taxonomy (NCBI): domain Eukaryota; kingdom Viridiplantae; phylum Streptophyta; class Magnoliopsida; order Caryophyllales; family Polygonaceae; genus Fagopyrum; species Fagopyrum esculentum. Next base: position 23,936,952 of record BSUD01000006.1, on the reverse strand, counting down.
AACAAACCGTTGCACGTCCTTAAATAAAGTAGGCCAAAAGAAACCGGACTGCAATACCTTGACACAAGTCTTGTGAGAACGAGTATGCCCTCCACAAGGTAGAGAATGATAGTGGCGGATGACGCTTTCAACTTCGTCTTCCGGTATACACTCCTAATTATGCCATCGGGACCTCTTTTGAAGAGTAGAGGTTCATTCCAAAAGTATTGCCGGACATCCTTGAATAACTTCTTCCTTTGAGCATAGGATAGTCCGGGAGGTATTTCCTGACAAACCAAATAATTTACAAGATCAGGAAACCATTGTTCGTTACCTCTAAAAATGTGATGGAGACATTCTTCCATCATGTGCAGCTGCTCGTCAGGGAACGAGTCATCAATGGGCATGTCGTCCTTTATGATGTGGGGAAGGCGACTTATGTGGTCCACCACGGAGTTCTCAGATCTTTTCTTGTCCCGGATCTCCAAATTGAACTCTTGGAGGAGAAGAATCCACCTAATCAGCCGTGGTGTTGCGTCCTTCTTGGTGAGCAAATACCGTATGGCTGCGTGGTTAGTATAGACTATCACCTTTTCTCCTACAAGATAAGAACGAAATTTCTCAAATGCATATACAACTGCAAGTAATTCATTCTCTGTAGTGGCGTAGTTCCGTTGAGCTTCATCTAGCGTCTTGCTAGCATAATATATGGCATGAGTACGTCCATCTTTCTTTTGTTCGAGCACCGCTCCCACAACCACGTCATATGCATCGCACATCACCTCGAATGGAAGGTTCAACCAATCCGGGGGTTGAATAATGGGTGATGAGATTAATACTTCCTTGATCTTGTAAAAGGCATCTAGACATTCCTTCAAAAGTTCAAAGACTACATCCTTCATTAGTAGGTTAGTCAATGGCTTAGAAATCTTAGAAAAGTCTTTAATGAACCTTCTATAAAATCCAGCATGGCCAAGAAAACTCCTTACCCCCTTTACCGATGATAGCTGAGGTAGCTTCTCAATTGTCTCGATCTTGGCTCTATCAACCTCGATGCCACGATTCGAGACCAAGTGACCTAAAACAAATCCTTCGGTCACCATAAAATGACACTTTTATCAATTTAACACAAGGTTAGTGTCTTCACAACGCTGTAGAACCTAGGAAAGGTTAGCAAGACAATTGTCAAAAGAAGAACCATAAACGGAGAATTCGTCCATGAAAACCTCCATGATTGTTTCGATATACTCAGAAAATATCGTCATCATACACCTTTGAAAGGTGGCTGGAGCGTTGCACAAGCCGAACGGCATTTTCCTATAGGCAAACATACCCCAAGGGCACGTGAATGTGGTCTTCTCTTGGTCGTCTGGGTAGATGAGAATCTGAAAGAAACCACTATAGCCATCTAGATATGAGAATGCTGCACTAACGTTTCAAGAATTTGGTCAATGAAAGGTACAGGGAAGTGGTCCTTCCTAGTGGCGATTGTCAGCTTCCTATAGTCAAGAAGTTTGCATTCCCCCTTTCTTCGGAACCACATGGACGGGGCTCACTCACTTGCTATCAGATATGGGAAAAATGATACCCGCATCAAGAAGTTTGAGGACTTCCTTCTTCACAACCTCTTTCATGATCTGATTTAACCGTCATTGAGGTTTACGTGAAGGCTTGTGGTCATCCTCCATCAATATTTTACGCATGCACAATGAAGGTTTAATACCTACTAGTTCATCAGTTGTATATCCTATGGCTTTCTTATGTAATTTCAACACATTCATAAGCCTAGCATGCTCATTATCAGTAAGAGTAGCACTAACTATGACCGGATATGTAGAGTTTTGTCCTAGAAAAGCGTACCTTAAGTGTGTAGGATGAGGCTTCAATTTCAATGTTGGGGGTGCCTTTGTTGGTGTGTTGATGCCTTCCGAAGTGTCCTTGGATGTTCCCAAGGGTGTAGAAGAGGTAGAAGAATGTCCAAGAGTGTTTTCAAGAAGAGGGGAAGAAGTCTCGGGATTTCCAGGTTCCACGGCATCACTGGCAGTTCCACGGCCGTGGTTTCTCCCGTGGTGGCAATCGACTGGTGGTTCCATGGGGGAATTAATTAAATTAATTATTTCCACCCCCGTGAAATCTTGATTTTGGCCGTGGTTTTGTCCAGTTTGCGAGGCAACGCGCAATTTTTCAAAGGCTTCGATTGACTCTTTTTCCAACACTTCCAAAGCCTTAACTTCGGAGTCACAACCTTCCTCGACTCCTCCTTCCATCATGCTCAAATAATGACTTTCTGCAAAGGATCATTAAGCAAAATAGAACTTACCATCTCTCTTGAGTCATCTTCATCATAAATGTTGAAGACTTCTTATCCTAGAGTTGGTTCCTTGATCAAAGCTGAGAGTATGAACTCAACTTTCTCATCTCCAATGTTGAATTGTAGTTTGGCGTTCTTGCAATCAACCAAGCAACCGGACGATGCTAGAAATGGCCTCCCAAGAATGATTGGGATCGGATAATCTGCAGGAATATCCAAAACTACAAAATCAATTGGAACGTAAAACTTACCAAGATTTACGGGAACATCTTCAAGAATGCCAATGGGTCGAGTGATAGATCGATCCGCCATGTATAACGCCATCTTCACCGGTTTAGGCTCCCCTAAACCAACTTTCTCGCACAACGCAAGTGAGATAATGCTCACACTTGCTTCTTGTTCACAAAGAGCATCATATGTGACCTCTCCAACGCCTATGGGAACGTAAAACGAACCTGGATCCCTCTGCTTGGGTGGCATCTTTTCCGTCATGGTTTTGATGAGTTATGACGACTCGGAAGTCATCTTAACCTCACCAAAATCCTCTAGTTTCCTCTTGTTTGAGAGGATTTCCTTTAAAAACTTTCCGTAGGCCGCCATACATAAAATTGCATCAATAAAAGGGATGTTAATATGCAGTTTGCTCATGAGTTCAACAAACTTACCAAAGTGCTTGTCTAGATGCTTTTTCGCTCTAGACTGTGAAAACGGCAACGGAGGTTTGTAAGCTTGAGGAGGTACGTATACAACTGATTTTTCCTTCTCCTTCTCAGCTGAAACCTCGGTCATTACGGTATGTTTGCCCTTGTCATCCGTTCTTGGAACGGGATCGGTAGTCGTCACACCACTCCTTGTGGTGATTGCCATCACTTGACCTTTAGGATTATTTTAGGTCCTTTCAGGAAGCTTCCCTTGATCTCTTAGAAATTCTCCGACTTAACTATATACTTGATTTTCCAAGGCTTTTTGTGCCTTAGAAATCGAAGTAATGGAACTCTTTAATCCATTCATCTTTCCCATCATAGATTCAATCATCGCTTCAAGCTTGTCCTTTGCTGGTTGGATTAAACTTGATGAAGCTTGTCCCTGACTTTTCGAAGGAATAGAAGAGGAAGAAGAAGGAGGGGTTAGTGCATTTTTAGCATGACAATAAGGATTACCGGAATTGTTTTGATTAGATCTCCAATTGTTATAGTTCCGGTTGTTGTTGTTGTTGTGGAAGTTGTTGTTGTTCCTATTCCCTTGCCGATTTCCCCTTCCTACATAGCCTACATCTTGCTCCTTGAGTTGTTGTATATGTGTTGTCAAGAGGTCTTTCAAAGCCTTCATCTCGCTCTTGAGAGTGTTCAGCTGATTGACACTGGAGGCGGTAAGATTCAGCCCCGGAGTTTTCAAACTCTGACTTCTTATTTCGGCACTCCGATGGGAGTACTTCTCAATGGTGAGAGCTTGTTTTTCAATAAAATCCCACGCTTCATCAACCGGTTTGTCCATGAACGTTTCAAATGAAAGTGATTAAAGCTTGAATTGCGTTTGCGCATCCAAACCCTTGAAGTAGACCACTAGTAGATCAATCTTTGGAATCCCATGATGTGGGAAGTTGGTCCTTGAATCTTTTCCATGACTTGAAGAGTTTTTCACCATCCTTCATCACAAACGCAATTATCTTTGCTCTAAATTCCGCCGTCTCTGATGGTGAAAAGAATTTGGTGAGAAACTCCGCAGTCATTTCCTCCCATGTGTTCACTCTTCCGGTGGGAAGCTATTAGCATGAAATATTGTGATATTTTAGGCACGTTTTCTAGATGTTTTTCATCCATTATAGTGTTCATTGATAAGGCATTGAAGCAATTGTTAGCTAGTTTGTCTATATTGTCGATATAGAGGTCTACATAAGCTTTGTGTTGATTGTAGGCGAATAAGAGCTAAAACTGAACAAATTAAGAGAGAATGGAGATGAATTGAGCACATCCAAGGATTGAGGACACCACAAAGAAGCCAAGCAAGATGCTAGGATGAGGAATGGCACGAAACAAAGGAAACTACGAGCAATCTATGCTTCCACGCTCTAAAATACGGCCGTAATGAAGTCCACGCCCAAAACCACGGCCGTGGATCTTGGCAACATGAACGTGGAGCATTCTAGAGAGTTACACGGTATAAAGTACGGTCGTGGAAGTTGTGAAAAACCGTAATCCACTTCCACGCTCTAAACCACGGCCGTGAAACTCCATGAAACCGTGATTTAGGCAATCTTTTGACGAATAAAATATGGACACATTGTCTACGCATATGGGCCGTACGGTTATTCTATCCTTCCTTATAAAAGGACTGAAGAAGGGAGAATTCGGAAGCTCCGCTTACGCTCGCTTACACGTGTCTAGGATTTCATTGGACGTGCGGAGAATTGCAATTTTGCAACGGAGATTTACAAAGGCTTGAAGATTTGGAAGTTGCGCTTTTGTTCCTAGGTTTGATTAGAAGACGGATTGACATCCCGCTCTTCGTTCTTATCAAGGATTGTGATTGGTTTGTGTTATTCAAAATCTGATATACATTATACCCTTGTTTGTGGATTTGAGATTGATTTGAAGTTTATTGAAGGTTTTCGAAAGTTTTCATCTTTCATTCTTCTAAATCTTGAATTTGATATCATAATGACTGTTGTTGGCTAAAACCCTTTAGCAATTCTAAGGTGAAGGGTTGATAGTTGTGGCTTAGATGATGATAGATCGATCGTAATTTGATTGGACCTTGAGAGTTAGAGAGATTCGCCGACGAACTAAAATCACGGCCTGTTCTTGAGGTTCCACGGCCGTGGAACTCAAGATCCACCCGTAATTTATATTAGTTTACGAACTTTGCTTTTACTTTGATCCAAGGTTAAAGATTAGCTTTAATCTAGTCTTGGCTTGCCTTTTCTAGGTAGTAGTGAAGCCTCAACAACCTCTATTTCGATTTCGAGTGTCACAACCTTAATCGGTTTAGTTAGTCTCGATCCTTGGGTTACAAGTTTGGGTATTTGATAATAATTCTTGTCTTTAGATCCTTTCTATATTGAAGCCTGAACAACCTTTATAGAGAGTGCCTTTAGATAAGTCATATAAAGCCTTGGAACTTCACCGTACATTGCTTTACCTTAGTATACCTTTGCAACTCTTAACTCTGTCCTTAGTTCTTTAGTATATATTGAATCGATTGCCACAATTAGATACCCGGATCTTTAGGGTTGCTGTTTTTCCCAATATATTTGCAAAGCTTTACCGTTTACTTGCTTGACGATTTATAACTGGATTTAACCCCCCAAATCCCTGTGTTCGATACTCTGGAATTCTTGCTTAACTACGTCGATCCGTACACTACGGGTTCGCTTGCTTGATTTCTAGTTTTATAAATTTAAGACTTATTTGCACGCACGCTAAGTGGCGAACAGAAGCGATTGTTACCACGTATGTGCTTTATCCTTCAAAGAGAAAAAGAAAACACACAGTTTATAATTGTTATTCTCACATCTAGAAGGTCTCAAAGTTTCCTTCAAGATCTCATAGTTTTGTAGATGTTGGTGTGGTGACTCTCTCTCCATTCCTCCAAAGCGATTCTGATGAATCATAGTAATCACTTGAGGCTTAAACTCATATTTGCGGTCAGCCGGATCTCCCAAGTGCGCACCCGGACGGCGTGCTTGCTGGACTAGATCCATCCGTTGCCCAAGTGTTTGTGGAACACTCACAAACGGATCAGCTGGCTCCACTCTTGGTGGAGGTGGTGGTGGCCCATAAACCGGTGCTTATAATACATTGACGGGTGCTGGTGCAGGTGGATTAATCAAAACTCTAGCATCCCTATCTCTTTCCAGATTCACTAGTCGAATTTGCTCTCTCAATTCGGCCATGTCGGCTCGAAGTTGTTCCTCTTGATTAAGTTGGTCAGCTCTTTCTTTCCTCAGAGCTTCTTCTTGTAATCTTATTTGATCTCACGCTGCAACTAACTCAACTCTAAGATCCTCTACTTCTTTATCATTGACAGCGGCCATTTTCTTAGCTCCTCACAACTTTTTCTTGTAAGTCTTTTCCGGTTCAAGATCGTAAGGAACGATTTCTTTACCGGCCTGTATTCTTCGCATAAACCTAAGAAAAGATCTTGCAAAAACACTCAGCAAGAATGATCAGTGGCAAAGCAAGAAGCTACCAAGCTAGACAACCGTACACTAGATTGTTCTTGACCAGTTCCCCGACAACGGTGCAAAAAACGTGTTCGCTCCAAAAGGTGTGTGCACAAATAAGCTTTAAATTTATATCCAAGAATAATGTCTAACGATAGCGAACCCGCAGTGTACGGATCAATCGTAGTATGGACTGATATTCCGGAGTCGATCTCAGGGAGTCGGTGAGAACAAAGTAGTAAAAGCAATCTAACTTGTATAGCAAGCAAAGCAATGATCAACATAATAAATAAGATATAAGAATAATTGGGAATGCGGATTCTAAAGATCCAAGTATCCGGTTGTGGCGTTCGATTCAAGATGTCTAAGGATACGTACGGACAGAGCTGGATAGCAAAGGTATATGATCTACGGTAGGATATCGTACGGTAAAGTTCCAACACCATTTTGTCTCACCCAAAGGATTCTACTTAACGGATGTTGAGTCTCATCAATAAGAGATTCTGAGGATAGGATTGTACTCTCAATACCAAAACCAAACCCAAGGAAGTTTAAAGAAAGATAAAGGTAAATGCTCCCTTTTCAACACCATTTTGTCTCACCCAAAGGATTCTACTTTAACGGATGTTGAGTCTCATCAATAAGAGATTCTGAGGATACGTACGGACAGAGCTGAACAACAAAGGAAGTTTGTCCCGTGATGACTCTCGACCTTCCTTTCCACGTGTGAAATTCAAAGAAATACCAAAACCCCGGTCGTGGAAGTTCCTTCTTGGGCCGTGGTTCCTCCTTTTCGATACTTTTCTCCTTTGCTTCACTTCATACCCCTTCCTGTGATTCTCCAATGCTTCTTAATGAACTCCACATCGACCAATACTCGGTAAATGCTCCCTTTCCACTCCAATTCAGCGTCAATTCACCTAAAATCACAACAAAACTTGTGTAGATCTCGATTCCAAGATAATAGGTGAATATGCTCAATAAATGCTATGAAAACATGTCCATGTACTCAAAATAAAGGGAAAACTACCTATATGCACATCTAAACTACGTCATATTTCATGCTATCAATACATCATCCTACTTGGTTCCTCTTTCATACGTTGGAAATGGAAGAAGCAGACAACAACTTCCAGAAGCTCAACTGAAGCTGAATATTGTGCCATGGCTCAAGCCACTGCAGAGATAACATGGCTCGTCCAATTGCTTCAGGAGTTAGGTCTTCAACCTCCTCAACCAGTGCACCTTCACTGCGACAATAGCGTTGCTATCAAGATTGTCAAAATCCCTGTGTTTCATGAGAGAACGAAACACATCGAGATCGACTGCCATTTTATACGAGACAAAGTAATGGAAGGATGACCAGCTTGCTGATATCTTTACGAAGATCATCCCTTCAACGCAACAAAATCTTCTTCTTACCAAACCAAGAATGGTTTTACCTCCTAGTTTGAGGCGCGCGGGGGGGGGGGGGGGGGGGG
>BSUD01000006.1:23885315-23928722 GCA_033239045.1 Fagopyrum esculentum | reverse complement strand
GGGGGGGGGTGAGGATAGATAAATATAAGCCCATCGTGTAACAAATTTCTGTTATAACAAACTCAGATGCAACTACTTGTATATATAAGTTTGCATGAAATAATACAAGCAATATGTTCATTCATTTATACGTAAACAAATCTCAACTTCTCTCTCTTTTCTATTGAGTTCAACAAGTGTGATGAGTTGCTGCTTGTGGGTGACTAAGAGAGTGAATATGAGGCAAATAGAGATGATAAGTGTGGAGACAAGATAGCATGGGTGTTTGCTGAAGATGGTGAAAAAAATAGGAGGTGAAGTAACTATTGCTTGCTTGTTATGGGAGTAGGAGTGTGGAGCTGGTGGTTCGAGAGGGGAGATGAAGAGAAGGCAAAGAAGGCAGGTGTCTAGGGTAGTAGGGGGTAGCTGAAGGCTTCAAAGGTCGGGGAACAATGGTTGGAGAGGAGTTGTAGAGGATAGGTATACGCCGACAACAAGGGTCTAGGCGGTAGATAGCTACAAGGTAGCATAGGCGGGAGTTGCAACTTGTAGTAGCTAGCTTGGACGGGAGGTAGAACAAGTGGTCGAGGTGGTTGTAAGGGCTAAGCTTGCAGAACAGAGAAAAAAAAAGCGGGGAGACGAGGCGGATGGCGCCAGGTGGTGTGGGCGGGAGCCAGGAGGAAGACTAACGACACCAGACAACGTCAAGAGAACCCAAGGAGGAAGTGGCGATGGCGCCAAGTGGTGTCGAGGGTGCCTGTGAGAGAAGTGATGGTGCTAGACTACACTAGATGGAGAAGCGGAAGAGACGATAGTGTTAGGTGGCACTAGATGGCGAGATGGAAGTGTCCAACGTCGCTATATGGTAAGGCGGAGAGGCCGATGACGCCATACGGCGTGAGACTGGGAAAACGGCACTAGCTGGTGCTGGGTGGTGAGGGAAGAAGAAGAAAGAAAGGAAAAAAAACTCGATAAAAATATGTGGAAAGGATGTTTCGGATTAGAAAATTTCCTGAACTTTTCTATAAAAATAATTACGGAAATATAAAAAAAATATATACGGGTAAAGCATCTTTTACGATATAAAATATTGTAAATTCCGTCTCGTCCCGCTTAAAATATGCGGGACGGGATAAGGTGGAACTCAATCCCATCCCGTCCCGTCCCATGCCCATCCCTACTTAAAAATATTAAGGAGATTACGAGTAACTTAATTTTAAAAAGGTGTAATGATAAATAAATAAATTTTTTAAAAAAATAGATCACCTTAAAAAAATGATCATAATATCTCCACATTAATTACTTTTTGACTTGATTATTGAAGAAAGTTTTTTTTTGGGTGAGTTGGTTAAGTAGGTACCTAACGTATTTTTGTGTACATAATAGGTATGTTTTGTAATGTGTAGACAAAGTAGGCACTTAGAATTAAGTAGAAAAAGATTTAATTGAAAATAATGACATCTATTTACCTAATTTGGAGATATTCTCTCCCATAAAAACTTAAATGTTTTCCTAATAAATATTGTAACAGATTTGCTGATAGGTTATTATAGGAAATAATTTTTAAAAATTTCCTAGAATCTCTCCTAATTGATTTGCTGTAAATATATACTAATATTGCGTATTATCTAAAGCTCTCCATTGTTAAGCGAGATATATATATCAGAGCTCTTAATTACGATCAACAATGGAGGATTGTAGATGAAAGTCGGTGCTACATAAGACGAAAGTCGATGAAGATATGTTCTACATAACTCAACAAAATTATGTAGTAGATGTGTATTCCTTGTGGCCGTTATGAATACATATTTTTTGTGACTTTTTACACAACTATTACAATTATGTAGTAAACATGGATAACATATCTTGGAGTTTAGAATATGTATGCCCAATGCATTTTATGTAGCTGATATTTGTGTTATATGTATTAACATTGTGTAATTGAAATTGTGTAATTGAAATTATGTATTAAAATTGTGTATTAATATTGTGTATCATCAAAAGAATACACGAAGTTTGATTAGTAAAACTGGTATAAGGGTGGGGGAGTGGGGAACTCGTCCAGAGTTCGAATCCTACCTTTCACCAATGTTCTCTTTTTTTTTTTTAGTTTAACATTTATAAAGATTCAACTAATAACTAATGAAAAATTGGATGAAAAATAAAAAAATACTTACGGAAAATTAAGAGGAAAATTAAGAGGAAAATTAAGAATTTTAATTGATAAAATTAGGGTGCCTAGTTTGTATCTAAGATACAAAAAGTACCTTATTTTACCAATGTTCTCTTTTTTTTTTTTAGTTTAACATTTATAAAGATTCAACTAATAACTAATGAAAAATTGGATGAAAAATAAAAAAATACTTACGGAAACTCATTAATAAAAATCTTATGGACACCACGTGGACTTACAAAAACAAATAATTACCAAATAAAACCTGCAAAACTTCATGTACACCACGAGAAATTTTCCAAAAATTTGAGTTTACTAGTTCATTTCTCTTGTTTGATACTTATCCATATTCGAAAATTGTATTCATTTGTACAGCAAATGACCATTATTGTTACCTGTTCTATAGCTTTTACATCCTTCTTATCACCCCCTTTGATTTTTAATCATATAATTAGATTATAAACTATATGACTGCGCCAATCATCAATAGTCTATTTTTCCTCACCCAGATACCTTCAACATCTGATTTTTAAATATTCATTTTTATCACAAAATATATTATTAATAATAATTTGTTCGCGTCAAAATGGACCACAACTTATTTAAAATGTATAAATATATATAGAAAATAAAAAACTAGAAGAGAGAATACGGAGAGTTTAATTAGTAGCGTATATACGGGGGAATCCTTTGATTTGTATACGCTTAAAACTTGTGCCTTTGTCTCTTTCAACTACTCCTAAGAATACAGCTATCAATAGCTACCATCCTCCATTAGTTTATTCCCCCTTATCACAGAATACCACGAGAGAAACTTGGTCAATTCTTCAATACTCTTCTCTTCTCTTGTCACACACAGATACTCAATTAGGGAATTAGGGTATGCTTTAGAAGGAAGAGTTTAGGTCTACCAACTGGTGGTTAGCTTCTTAAAATACCTTTTGAAGCAAACAACAAACTGCAACCCACATCAGTAACACCACACAGCAACCCATCCTTTTTGGTTAGAGTTCATTTTCTTATATTTTCAATCAATTTTATAAGGGTTTCTTGAAGAACATTCTAGCAAGATTTATACCCACATAAGGTTTTTGTTCTTTGTCGTCCCCACCTGAGAAAAGGGTGGGTGGGTTTGAGGGGAGATTGATTAATAATGAATCAATGATAGTGGTTTAGATTAATATATACAAAGGATATTGTAGGATTCAACTGTTCAATTTTTTGTATTATTTTAATTGTGGGTTTATATGTAGGTTACTGTTATTGCTTTGTCATTGTTGATTGTGAAAGAATAGTTTTTCTGGGTTATTCAAAATCTATTGGGATCAGTTTGTCTGTTTTGGTTTGCAGGTCTTTTTGTTCTTATGCTTTAGAATTCTGCTCCCCAATTGAGGCACAACCCATCGTTATTATTGTTCTTTGAGAGGTACTTCATATTCTCCTTTCCCTTTTCATGCTTTGATCCTTTTTTTTTCTTTATCTATCTCCTTCATATGTGTCATCAATTATGTTGATGATTCATGGCATGCTCTATGTTGTAGATTCATCCAGTTTTTATTTTATTCTATTGTCGGTTTGACTCGATTTGGGTTTATGTTACTGCAGAATTCTTGATATTGAACCTGAACTGATATTTGTTGGTTCAAAAGCTGGCCTTTCGATTGAATTCTTGTTAAAAGGTCTTAGGTTTATATATATATATATATGATCCTTTGCTCGTTTTCCTGGTTTAAATCAGAATCCAGATTGTGGTTACGAGATATTAATCTTTGACTAATCTGAAGCTGTTATGTGCAGGCTCTTGAAGTGATAATAGGATAATAAAGATTTCCTGAATAGACTTTTTGTTGGTTATGTGCAATCCTTGATTTGTGAAGCTGACAAAGATCCAAATGGGTACATTTTACCCGAATTCAAGTGCTCAAATAGATGTAGCGTCGACTCCATACATCCAGGACCAGGCCATGATTCATGGGAACTTGATGATGTATCTCAATGAATCTTCATCTGCTGCATCCTTCTCTGATATTGGTCCTGTAACATCAATCTCTAATTGTGTTGAAATCCCGTCAATGGCGGTAAGAAATGAAATGATGTTCATTCCACCTACTAGTGATCAATTAACTATGCAGGCAATTAGTGATACTGTTGATGGTGAAAGAAACTTTAATGGCCTTTCACTTAGTCTAAGCACGCATCTGTCAAACGCGGTGCAACCATCTTCCTTCCAACACTTCCCTAATGCCGGTCTATCATCTGTGCTGACTACTCATCTTTCTGATAAAGTTGACTATGGACAGTATGATTTTCATGGAGATGGTCATAGTTCTTTGAGATTTGGGGCTCCAAACAATCTACAATATATGGTGAACCCCAAAGGTGTAGGCTACAATGGATATCAGTACGAGCATACGAGTACTATAACCAGTATTATTAAGTCCAAGTATCTAAAGGCAGCACAACAGTTGCTTGATGATATTGTTAATGTTCAGGGTGCTTTGAAAATGCAACAATCTGCTAAAGATCAGTATATGGGTAAGGTTGAGGATAAGCCTACTGAGTCCAATGAAAAACCTGTGCTTGAGTCAAAGGCTACTGAATCAACATCTGCCCCCTCCCAGGACCTTTCGGCTAACGAACGTCAAGAGTTGCAGAATAAGTTGGATAGGCTTGTAGCCATGTTAGATGAGGTGAAACATCTAGTCTATTACTTGCATTACATTTTTCTTTCTGTTTTGCTCTGTGCTAATTTGCTAAATGCTCATAAAACTCATAATTAAGTAATCTCCTGATAATTTGTGCTTCTTCTGTGTGTTTGAATGTCATACATTACATAGAAATTATAGAACTTATATTGTTCATCCAAACAATGGCTTAATATGCTACTCTTTTTTATTTTCTCATACACAAGTATGAACTGAACCTAAAGTGCATTGGTGATTTTTGCTGATGCAGGTAGACAGAAGATACAAACAATATTACCATCAGATGCAAGTTCTGGTATCTTCTTTTGACTTGATTGCAGGAAGTGGAGGATCTAAACCTTACACCACATTAGCCCGAAAGACAATTTCACGCAACTTCCGCACCTTGAGGGATGCAATCAGTGTTCACATTCAGACAATCCGGAAAAGCCTAGGGGAGCAAGACTCCGGTCAGGGAGCAGTAATACCGCGTCTTCGCCATATTGACCATCAACTCAGACAGCAAAGGTCCCTCCAACAGTTTGGTATGATGAGGCATGCATGGAGGCCGCAGAGAGGGCTTCCTGAAAATGCAGTGACAACTCTTCGTGCTTGGTTATTTGAGCACTTCCTTAATCCGTATGTTTCCTTACACATTCTTCACTAGATCTTTACTCTTTCCTTAGGAACTACTGCTGAATAATTCTGTTTCATGTGCTTTAGCTATCCAAAGGATTCAGAAAAGATCATGTTGGCAAGACAGACAGGGTTGACAAGAAGCCAGGTAATTTGATTTGGATTTCATGCATTATAATGCAATTATGCAGTATGGATATTCTACATATTTTGCTTTAATGGCATATTACATGTACTATCGATAGTAAAGAATCCACACAACACTTCCAAAGATTCTGTTTTGCTTTAATGGCATATTACATGTACTATCGATAGTAAAGAAACGACTAATGCAATTATCCAAAGGATTCAGAAAAGATCATGTTGGCAACACATATTTTGCTTTAATGGCATATTACATGTACTATCCATACTATGGATAGTACATGTAATATGCCATTAAAGCAAAATATGTGTTGCCAATACGACATTACGCTGTAAAGCATCCACACAACACTTCCATTGAACGGCACTTGAGCTTCATAAGATTCTGTTTAATAAGTTTTCATCAATGAATGTGGATTAACCAGCTATAGTGAAACAGGTTGCCAACTGGTTCATAAATGCGCGAGTGCGCCTATGGAAGCCAATGATAGAAAACATGTACAAAGAAGAATTTGCTGAAGCTGATCTCAACTTGAAATCTTCACCTGAAAATACACCCAAAGCAGCAGGGGAAAAACCCGATACAGCATATCCAGGGCCAAGTCACAACGAGTCCAAACCCAATATTTACCATCAAACCACTGAAACAAGTCAATCCACAGGACGAGCAGCCATGATGGTGAACCCTCATGCAGGCGACAATAAGCACAGAGAGCTTATGAAATTGCATGAGGATCACCATAGTGTGACCAACAACCATGGCTTTTACCCACATGATCAAAATAGTCTTATAGAATTCCAAGTACCGGAACTAAGCAACTATGGGGTAGACAACCAAGTGAGCCTTGCACTGGGCTTGCGTCGTATTGACGGAGATGTTGAGCATTTGTCTGATGAAACAACAAATTTGAGGCCAGATGCCTCTGCAGTGAATGCTATTGGATCTGGAACAACTGAGTACTCTTACTTTCCTGTAAACCAACAGCATAGTTTTGGTAACTCTCACATGTTAAATAATTTTGTAGTCTGAAACCGCTTCGCGTTGGCTCTAAGCATTCCATTCAGAAGATAAGAACTCTTATACTAGCTGTATAAAGATTGGATTGTGTTTGTATAAATGATTCCTAGCTGTAATATAGTAGACATATACATTAGGTTGAAAGGGTTAGCATGTATTTTGTGAAATTAATCTTTTTCGCCTTCTGTGTATTGCAATGGCAATTGGCATTGGATGAAATACAAGATCTGAACTTCTCAAATATGTACCATCCAGGTTGAATAAGCATGAGAGTTTGGGTGTATTTCAAGATTGGCCATGGAAAACTGTTGTAGTTTGATTAATTGTAAATTTATGGTTGTAATTTGGAATATTTGTGCAGAGTTTTGGTGTGTATCAAATTCATGACTTAAATGCAAGTATATTCTGATAAAAGTGTGTAATCTGTTGTGATTAGTATAGATTTATAAAATGGGTAGTTCTAATTTTGATAACTTAGGTGTATGGGAAATAAAGGAAAGGGAAGGTACAGAATCAGAGGAGAGGAAAGTAACAATTCAAAAGCCAAAATATGCATATTTCAGAAGAATTTGGGTAGAGTTAGTGAGCAGCATGATGCATTGAGAGCAGAGAGAGATGGATAATTGTATTGAGATTTGGGAGAAAGGCTGCTTTGTATATAGTGAGATCAGATGCATTTCCCTGCAGGATCCTTCTTCAATGGGAAAAGATCTTTCCAGTGCTCTTCTTCATTGATTCTCTGCTCTGAAGAAGTAAGGGGGAGAAGAGGAAAGAGAGGTCACCCATCTTCTCTGAATTTTTATATAATATTTTTTTTTATATTATTAGAATTTACCAATAATATATACATCGAGTTTAACGGGAAATGGATTTATTCATTTGAAAGATGTAATGTCGATAAGGTATAATATTATGAACCAAAGCATTTTAGGGCGTAAATTTATCAGCATAGAGAGGAATTTGCTCAGGTAGGGACTTTTTATTTTTTCTTTTTTTTTTTTCTTGATAGAAACATCCTCATTGAATCGGACGCAGCATCTCTAATCAAGCGGTTAAATGGTGGTTCTCCAACGGTCTCCTACTTTGATAGTACATGTTCTTCCATTTTACGCTCTATTCCGGATTTGTCTTTAGTTTCATTTACGCATATTAGGCGTTCGGCAAATACGGTTGCCCATATGGCAGCACGTTTACTACATGACGAGTTATGTACCCGTACTTGGTTTGCTCAATTCCCACAAAGCATCATCGATCTTGCGGGAATTGATATGATTTAATTTAACAGTTTCCTTTCAAAAAAAAAAAAAAAAAGTTGGATCGACCTAAGCTCCGGTGCGGGCTATGCATGTACAATGCAATTCCTTGTTTTGTTTTATTTGTAAAGGGAACAAAGTTTGAAATTATCGGTGTTAGAGTTCGAAATTTCTAAATGGGTCAATTGTCAGCGGGTTAATTTTTCTGAACAAAGGAATTTTCTTTTTTCATTAGTTGTAGTCTTGTAGAACACGCGCTATCATGTTTTATTTTTAATGTTTAAAGCAAGTATTTTTAGTTTTTATATTATTATTTCCAAATTTTATTTTTTATTACCTATTTTATCCGTCCGTATGTATTGTAAGATTTATCCGTTTCGTTATAAACTATTAACACTATAATAAAATATTTTTATTTTATTTTTTTAAATCATGGTTGCCATTCTAGTTCATACTTTTTTTTTCTTATCTCCGTTTCGGGACCAAACGATGTGAAGTACACACGTCAAGTAAACAACACATAAGATAGGAGTAGCAACTCATGAACCGTAGTCACACATAAGCACAAGTTTCATCCTCAACCAATTGACAATACGAGGAGTAACCAATAGACTTATATATTAGACTCACAAGGTATCGTGTTACCGATCTTAGTGTATGTTTACCAAAAAATATCAATACGGTATTTTAGACTATTTTTATAAAATAATTTTCTGTCACGTCAACAAAAATTATCAATTATTTTACTTTTAAATAATTTATATCATATTTTACCCACATTTAATTTTCTAATATTAACTCAAAAGTACACTAAATGTGTATAACATGGATATCTATATATTAGATGGTTAATATAAATTATGAATTATAGTGTTATTTTTTTAATAATTTATTTAACTTTAGACTCATAAATAATGATTATAAATATATAAAAATATCTAAAGATTTTGAACATCTAATTTTAACTATATTGTAAAAATAACCCAAAAGATCAAAATATCTACATTTTCCATCGATTAACAGAACTTTTTATATTATATGCCCTATCTATTTGTAAGCGATGTTGTTTTAGTTTTTTTTTACCTTGGCTCTGCCTCTGCATAATGGGGCGAGGGAAAGGGTGGGCCCCCTCTCATCTCCAAAATCCCTAAAAACAAACAAAAATATTATCCCGTCAGAATGTGACAACTGGAGGCCGCCAAAGGAAGAAAGCTGGTATGGTTTTTTGCCAACCAAATGAAAAAAAATATATATTTAAAAAAAAAAGAATCTATTTCTCTGTAAGTTTTGACAAAAACCCAGAATCAATCCCATCAGCCCACAAATATGATATCACCCAACCCTACACATCTTCAAAAACTCATCTCTTTTACTCTATTTAGACAGGGGCAAATTTGTCTGAATTCAAAATTCAAAATAAAAGATAATATTGTATGTAGAGTTGAGCTTGAAAAATCTGTAGTTTTCTCCTCTTGTTCTGTAGAATTTGTTTTGCTTTATGTTGGTATTGCATTGAAGGATAGTGAGGAAACAGTGTTCTTTCACCATCTACCTTATGTATCATTGCATTACCTACCCGCAAAAAGTTACATATTCCCATATGGGTTCAGAATCACAAGCAGACAATCTTCTAAACTCCTCCTGCTCTTCTAACTATTACCCCCCTTTTTCCAACTATTTACACACTTGACCCTTATTTTCGTTTTATGTCATCTGTTAATGGTTAGTTTGTATAAGTGTATCCAGGGAAAAAGGGGGACCGAAACTTTATCTGTCACTGTCTTCATTTTCACTTGGTTTATGTAGCTTTGCTTGCACAGGCCTATGTTTACTAGCTTCTACACTACCTTTTCTGCTCCCTCTTCCTTACATGTTTCTCAGTGAGAGAGAAATATAGAGAGAGGAAAACACCTTTTGCTCTGCTCTTTACAAATCAAACCTCTTTTACTCTATTTGACCAACCATACCAATCAAACTCTTTAATCTTTCTGTAACTTCTTTTTTAGTGTCTCCTCTTAGCTACCTATGCTCATGCACTACTAACTTGTATAAAATTTGTATTATTTTTTGGACAAAGCCTTTCAGTTTACCATTATTAGTTTTAATTCGAAGGATGTACTTTCCCCTTACATTAGGGCTTTGCTTTCATTGTTCTACTATTCCAACTGTCTCTCGTGTGTTCAACTTTCATTTCTTCAAAGTGCAGGTTTTTGAGTACTGTTTTCTTGCTCTATCATCCTTTCTTCAACTCTGTCCTTTTCAATGCTCAAATTCCTCACCATTGCCCAATTCACTTCTTGATTCTACAAGATATGATCTTGATAGTTTTTTCCCATTTTCTCTAACTTTGATTTCCCACTTTCCTACTAGAATCTTGATGAAGTTGACATTTTCATGTTTAAACCAACTCTAACCTCAAACCAATTCCAAGCTTTCCCATGAAACACAAAAACATGGTTTCACAAGATCAACCAAACCCAAACATTCTGCATCACTTCCTAATCCCATCAGATCCAATCAACAATCAAACCCATTTTCAAACCCAAGATTTCAATCCTTATGAATCCATTTTGAGACCAAACAACACATACCCAGAATCTCTAGGTGTCTTCCCTAGTATAAATATCCACTCCATTGGAGATAGGATTTCATTGACTGATGAACCTGAAATGGGTCATAACAATAGGCATGTTATGGACCTATTTGGAGCCCCGAATGAGTCGAATCGCCTTTCGTTGTCGCTTTCCAATGAAGGGCTTGTCCCTGGTCTTCCATATAAGCAAAACTACTTGATTCCTGGTACTCAAGAAGAATCTTGTTGTAGTGAAGGGATTGCCTACATTGGAGGGGAATGTTCCTACATGGGTAGTACTAACAACACTTTTCCTCAATCCGAGGTTCCTTCTTACTCAAGATACTTAAGACCAGCTCAGATGCTTCTAGAAGAAACCGCGAACGTCGGCGGAAGATCTGTGGAGCTGAGTGAGTTGAGGAGATTGTTTCTTAGTGGAAGCAGAGGGGCTACTTCAACTGAACTAAAGCAAGAGCTCTTGACCCTCACTAGCTCAACCTCTACCGACAAACACGAAATTCAGATCATAATTTCAAGGCTCATTGCCTTGTTAGAGCAAGTGGGTCTTCTCAAAAAGTGTTTGAAAACTCTTATCCTTAATTATCCATATGATCGAATTGACAGTTTTTAAAACTTTGCAGGTTGAGTGCAGATATGATGAGTATTGCAATAGAATGGGGGAATTGGTATCATCATTTGAAGTAATTGCAGGTGAAGGATCAGCAAAGACTTACACTGCACTTGCACTCCAAGCCATGTGTAGACATTTCAGGAGCTTAAGGGAAGCAATTCTAAACCAGATTAAGTCAGCCAGGAAGAAATTAAGCCCAGAGTTACCTAAGCTTAGAACAGGTTTATCACAATTAAGCTTGTTTGACAGGGAATCAAGACAAAATAGGGTATCAATTCAGCAAATTGGGCTAATGCAGCAATGTCAAAGACAAGCATGGAGACCCATTAGAGGCCTGCCTGAGACTTCGGTCGCCATTCTTCGCGCTTGGCTCTTCGAGCACTTTCTTCACCCGTATGATGAGAATTACCATTCTTGATTGAATTGTTTCTACAACTATGAGTATTGGTAATTAACATTGTGGTAATGGAATTGCAGGTACCCGAATGACTCAGAGAAGCTGATCTTGGCCTCTCAAACTGGACTCACCAAGAACCAAGTAACAAACCTTTCTCCATAACAAGCTGATCCCACATCGATTGGTAGGCTGCATTATTTGTGATAGTGTTCTGGGTTTGTTTGTAGGTGTCAAATTGGTTTATAAATGCAAGAGTGAGGCTATGGAAGCCAATGATAGAAGAGATGTATAAAGAGGAGTTTGGAGAGGCGTCTTCTCCAGGAGATTCAGATGCGTTGTTCTCAACCACTTGCAGTTCAACTAGGGAATCACTCCCTGATGCCACCACTACTACTGATGATTAATGAATGCTGCTTCGAGTTGGAAATAATTTCAAAACAAAACCGCGATTGGAAATGATTGTCGTTAATCTTAGAAGATTATCAGAAGTGTATTTTGATGTCTATTGGTCCTGAATCTGTGTATTTATGAAGCTTCAACGTGTGTGATGACGTTTCTTCTTAATGAGGAATTTTCCTTTTTATGACATCATTCTCTCGTGAGGTCTTTTCTTTCTCAATTTCAATTTCAATTCAAGAATCAAAATTTGTTTTACGAGTTTATATCTTCTTCTTTCTATTTTTCAGTTTTTAATAGGGGCCCAATTTTTACATTGTTAGAGAAGTCTTTTAAAAAAAGATACTATCGGTAATAAACTACTAATCTCTGGGTGCCTTTCTATCTAGTTAGACCATGTGCATTTTGTCGATCCCCTAATTTAGTACATACAGACGGACCGGTTGAGCGGGGGTCGTGTGCTTATATACCAGGCTCGGAGTGTCCCCATCTTTCGATGTGGGACTTTATTATCTCCAACACGCCCCCGCAAGTGCAATCCGATACAGACGGACCGGTTGAGCGGGGGTCGTGTGCATTACGAGCGCACATGCGCGTTAGGCCCAAGCCCAGCACATAAACCCGGCGAGGTTCCATCCTAAAACCAATTGGCAATAGGAAGAGTAGCCCACCGACCTTATATACCAGGCTCGGAGTGTCCCCATCTTTCGATGTGGGACTTTATTATCTCCAACAGTAACAAGTTTATGATTAACAATTCACACGAAAGATGACGATCAAAGCCTACTAATTAGCCAAAGTTATATAATTATCAACAAATTATAAAGTGAATTTGATTCAAATCTTGGACTCAAACAAAAAGCCAAAATTTTCCGCCAAAATTTTCCACCAATAAAAATTCCACTAAAAAAACAAAAACATCAAAATTTCCGAACTCATTATAAAGCATTCGCTCATCAAATTTAACCATAAAAAATTCTACAAATTTTTTTTATCTATACAAAACTACGTGTGATTTGATGTCTTCAAAAATGACTAAATGAAAATCTCGACTTACGGAGTATAATAGCACATGTTAAAATGACTTTTAATTCATGTTAAAATGACTTTTAATTCATAAATAAAGTCACCTAAAATAAATAATAATAACTGCATAAGTATGTTATGATTTGATATTCCTTTTTAAATTACATAGGAAATTCAACATTGAATTCAGTCGCGCCACCCAAATAAAATTAACTCTGAAGCAAATTTTGAAGTTAAATCAAAATTCTCAAACATTTCTTAACTCGATGGAAAGCATTCCCTAACGTGTTTAAACACAAACAAATCTTTAACTTTTATATTAAACTAAAGTCTAAAACTAAAATCTGAACTTAAAATATACCAAAATATATATAAATAAGATAAAAATAAATTTGAAAAAATTGGTCAAATGAGACCCCTAAAAATATACTTTTACAAAGTGGGCTCCTAGTGATATTAGAGTTATTTTAGGCGTGCAAAGAAAATTAATAGGGGTAAAAAGTGAGTAGCACATCCGATTTGACTAGTGACAATTTTGATGGAAATTTTGGAAGCAATTTTTGCCCCAAAAAACTCAACTCATTTGAACATACTTCCCTCTTCCCTCTTTTTGTACTATTTATAAACACATTTCTTTGTCCCAATACAAAAAAACTCCATGGAAGGATACATTGCTGGGTAATTTGAAAGAAAATTCTCATCTTTGGTTTTTGTGAATATGAAACCCTCAAACATTCTGGGTAATCTCAAACTACTGAAGTTACTACTTCTATTTCTGGGTAAGTAGTAGTGCTTGTCATCATTCTCCTGCCTTGGATTAGATTTCTCTTATTTCTTTCAATGTCGTTACCCACTCCTCCTCTGTAACACCCCAAGTTCTAGGAACTTGAAGCGCTACGGGCTAGGACCGCACAATGGGTCCCGACCCTCAGAGTAGCAACAACAAACGGATCTTACAACAAGGCACAGACGAATGAAAACAAAACTCAATATAAAACCAAAGTTCAATCCAGAAGAAAACACAAAAGCTCCACAGCCGGGTTCTAAACAAAAGGGAAGCAACTAAAGAAAAACAAAACTCAATCCCGCCCTATAATGTACGGGAACCCCGGCTGACCACACCATCCGGATCACTCAGCAGCATCCTGAACCTGCGGAACATCTACAACGACGGTATAAACCGTTAGCTAACATTCTAGGTATAAGCAAGAGTGTAAAGGCACAAACACACATAAGGTACAGAAAACACATAGCATGCTCACACATCAACCGTTATTATCTTTCATTAAGGTTATCCATTACTAATTCAACTTCTTTTGTCACACGAGAATCTCCCGAAACTCGCCTCCGCTTCCGTCTACCAATAGGAATAGATCAGTACTATCCGTTACCTACGGGTCTGGGTTGCAAGAGCACATTCTAGTCTCCTATAGAACTAGGCAAGTGGTCACCGCCCGGTTATAATACACTTGGGCCAGTTAAGGGTAACAAAGGGTGAATCCTATTTCCAATTATCCGTCATAAATATAATAGCAACACAAATAAGCCAAAACAATCCAACTAATACGCGGAATGAAGCTAAGTAAGTCCAAGAGACTTACCTCACATGAAGGTAACCCAAAAGGCTCAACAACAACTTAGATGACGCACAAGGAAACTCAGTTTCCCTTAGGAAAAGAGCAAGGAAAGCTTGTACGAAAAAGCAACACGGATCATGAACAAAACGGTTGCTAGAAGTCTATCACTTCTAGTCTCAAAGATCTCTAAGAGATCAACACATGCTAAGGGCTCAACCTTAGTCTTACAACAACTCAGGGGAACAAGGAACAACCATAAGGAACCAAGGAAGGAACGAGGAAAGGAAGGAAGGAAGCAACTCACCAAAGACGTGAGTCACTGTAGAGAAACCGCAGGGGCGGTTGGACTGAGGCGCAGGAGCGGCTGTGACAGAGGCGCAGGGGCGACTCTGTGCAGGCGCAGGGGCGGATCTTCGTCAGAAGCTACTGTCGGGCTTCTCTTCGACAGATCTCGCGGCAGGGGCAACCAAAACTCAAACCTTTGGTTCCAACACGTCGAGACTCAACTTCAGAGAGCCTGAGAACAACGAAAGGTCAACAACGGAACACTTCACAAGAATCAAGGCTCATGCTTGATCCTTGGAGAAGAATAAAAGAAAAGAACGCAAGGGAGAAACCAAAACAGAAGGAGAAGACATGCAGCACTGTAAGAACGTGAGGAAGAACCAGGAAGGAATGAACTTACACGTTCAGCGAAGTTGTAGGAAGCAAGGGACGGCTGCAGCTCTCTAGGGTTTGAAGACGATAGCAAGGAACGGGAAAAAGGAGAGAAGGAAGAGAATATGTAGGGAGGGCTGGAACGCTAGACGGAAAGGGCGTCTAGGGTTAGAAAGAAATAAGGAAACCGGCCCATAAGATAGAATATCGGGTATTCTATCTATGGAAGAAAGATAAAACGACGAAAATAGATCGGCGCGATTTGTCGCAAAATCCGCAGGGGCGGCTGGCCGCGGGGGCGGCCCTCTTCACCGCAGGGGCGGTGAAGGAAAAAACCTAGGATCTTACATCCTCCTTCTTTGGTACGATTAGACATGTGGATTTAATCTTAGAGCATTATATAAGTTTGGTAAAATGTTACCCAATTTATGGGTATGATTATATTATGTTATAAAATGTTACCTAATTTATGGGTACAAATATTTTATGTTATAAAATATTATCCAATTTATGGGTACGGTTGGGCATGTGGATTTAATCTTAGAACATTAATACATTGTGTATGAATATTTTATAAAATAAAATATTACCCAATTTATGGGTATGATGTTTTTTGATATTTTAGTATTTTGGGTATGTTTGGGTTTTAGGTATGTGTATTTTCGAATATGTTTGTGTACTTTGACAAAATTATTTTGGGTATGACAAAGACGTTTCTGGGTGAAAAAATTTTTGGGTAGAAGATGCGAAAGTGTGCATGTTGGAAATTGTGCATTTGTGTAGTAGGTAGAGATAAATATCAAATGTCAGATATGTCAAATCAGATGGGCTGCAAAAGTTGATAGTTTTTGTACTATATTTCTTCTAATTCTATTTTCTTGGGACCCAAATTTTCATTTAGAAAAGGGAGGGGCCCTAAATATCAACTTATTTACCTAAAATGCCCAATTCACCAATTTATCCAATAAATTTTTTAATTATGCACGTGATATTAGGATAGTTAAGCAACTCTTCCTAGAAGGTGAGTTTAACCTAATCCCTATTAGGCATGATCAAAAATATAAAAAAACTGCAAATAATAGTTGAGTTTGGTCTAGACAACCTGTTAAAATTCCGGTGCAGCCCAATCAATAAAACCCTTTAAATATATTGTATTAATATTTTTCGAATCAAGAGGGTGAAAATAGGATCATGTTAAAATTATTATTAAAACTAAATAAATTAATGTTTTGAAAATTAATAGACATTATTTCTCAACAATTGTGTTTATCTACTCATATATTAATTGTTTTTTTTTTTGTTTTAATAGCTTTAAAAATGATATATTAAAACTAAATATATTAAAATTATATATGTATAAAACTAAATATATATCACATTATGATACAAGAATTTTATATTTTAATAACTTTAAAAATGATATATTAATTGTTTTTCTTGTCGTGTCTACTAAGCCCAAAGCATATCAGCCCAATACCACTGGACAGAGATAGACATGGGTCCCAAACTTAAACCGGCCCAACTCAAACCGTCAAACCGCCGGTTTGGCGGTTTGACACACTATTTTTAAAAACATAAAATAAAATAAAATGCAACGTCTTTTTTGACTAAACCGTCCGTTTAACCGACGGTTTGAACCGTCGGTAACCGTCGGTTAAACCGACGGTTAGTTAAAAAAAATAAAAATAAAATAAAAAAGGTTCAAACCGTCGGTTTAACCGCCGGTTTGAACCGTCAGTTTAGGTTTGGCCGAGAGCCAAACCTAAACCTAAACTGTAAACCTCCGGTTCGACCAAACCGGCGAACCTAAACCGCTGGTTTGGTTAGACCGGCGGTTTACGTCGGTTCACAAACCGCCGGTTCGCGGTTTGGTTTGAACAGGACCCAACTCTAGACAGAGACCATAGCATTACAGGACACTTGTCCATTTATGACTGCGTACACATCTCTATATATTGTACCTTGTACACATGAAATGTCAAGCAATACAGATATCATAATTTACACATAATTTGTGTTCTACTATGGTATTAGAGGGGTAAAGGACAAACATCCACCTTCTCTATCCAGAATGTGGAGCTCTCAGTTCTCTCCTCCACCATCACCTCCCTCCTCACCTACACCACCTCCCTCTCCGACAAGGGCACAATCCCCTTCCACCACAATTTCTTTATCTTCTTCCTCCATATCCAGTCTACTCACTATCAAGCTGAACCAGACCAACTTTCCCCTCTGACGTGCTCAAATCACTCCTTTACTACAAGCCCAAGACCTCTTTGGCCTTGTTGATGGCTCCATCACTTGTCCTCCACCCACAAGAAACAACCTCCTCAACCCAGAACACAAAAAATGGGTAGCCAAAGACCATCTTGTCATGGCTATCCTTCTTCCCAACCTCACTGAACGCGTTCTTGTTCAGGTCCTGGACTACTCTACTTCGGCACAGATTTGGAACCTCCTTTATGATAGCTTTGCAGCTCGTTCCAGTGCTCAAGTTGTTCATGCCAGGCTCCAACTAGCCTCACTGAAAAAGGGAGACTCCTCTATTCATAACTACTACAATAAAGCCAAAACTCTTATTTCCAGCTTATCCTCTGCTGGTCACCACATCTCAGACTCTGAGTTCACAACATTCCTTTTGGCTGGACTTGGACCCGATTATGACTCCATTGTCAACCCTATCCACCCAACCTCTTCTTCCTCCTCCTAATCAGATTCTCTCATACCTTCTTGTTCATGAATCACGACTGAAACACCAAAATAATGGCCTCCTTCCCACTCCTAACACATCATCACATGAAGCTAACTACACCACCTCAGGTAGAGGATGTGGTCGCTACAATGGAAGAGGCTTTAACTCTAATCAAGAAAGGAGTCAAGATCGTTCCTAGAACAACCCCACCAATGACCCTA
This sequence comes from Fagopyrum esculentum, assembly GCA_033239045.1. Taxonomy (NCBI): domain Eukaryota; kingdom Viridiplantae; phylum Streptophyta; class Magnoliopsida; order Caryophyllales; family Polygonaceae; genus Fagopyrum; species Fagopyrum esculentum. The sequence goes on along the minus strand of BSUD01000006.1, from coordinate 23,910,666 downwards.
GCCGAAACCACCTTCAGGATAAAGCAGAGGACAATCTCCCAACTTCAATGGCACACCCTCAACTCGCCTAGTTTGCCAAGTCTGCTCCAAACTAGGGCAAATTGCTCTAGCTTGTTGGCACAGATTCGATCAAGCATATCAATCTCCACCACCTCAATCAATGCAGGCCCACGACACTCACTAGTACCTAGACACGAGAGCAACAAATCACTACACTCCTGACCTGGCGAATCTCCGACTTGAATCACTGTCCTATGGTGGGTCTGATTGCGTCTCCCTTGGCGATGGTTCAACCATTCCTATCCTGAATCACGGGTCTTCCTTCATTTCCTCCCATAACGGATCCTATAATCTTCCTCACATTTTACATACTCCTTCTATATCCAAAAATCTTCTTTATGTTCATCAATTTTGCAAAGATAATCAAGTATTTTTGAATTTCACTCTGATTTCTTTGTTGTGAAGGACAATACGACAAGGGAAGTGCTGCTTCAGGGTCCCGTTGAAGGTGGACTTTACAAGTTGTCGAGCACCAACAACCATTACCCATCACCAGCTCTTAATTTGGTGTCTTCCACCTCCACTGTCACCACCTGGCATTGTCGACTAGGACATCCCTCAAAACGTCTGCTCTAGACTCTCTTTCATCAACTACAAATCAACCATAAAGCCCTAATCGGCCCAGTAGAAGACTTCCCCTACATTTCATGTTCATGGGCCAAAGCCCACTCCCTTCCCCATCCAGCTTCACCTTCACGATCCATTGGGCCTCTACAACTTTTGTTTCTAGATGTATGGGGGCCCTCTCACCACATTTCATTAAATGACAACAAATATTATGTTTCAACAATTGATGATTGGCCCAAGTTTTTATGGCTCTTTCCTATGACAACAAAATCCCAAGTGACTCACATTCTCACATCATTCATCAAACTAATTACAAACCAACTTTCCACCACAATCAAATCCATTCAAACCGATGGAGGAACCGAATTCAAACCCATTATACCACTCCTTCGTGATCTTGGCATCAACCATCGTCTTACTTGTCCATACTCTCATGCTCAAAATGGAAGTATCGAGACTCGTCATAGACGCATAGTTGATATGGGACTTACCCTACTTAAACTTCTGACGCAAGTCTGTAAGCTGCTTCTCCAACTCGCTCAAGAATCTCGAACGGTTCAACATATATGGGACTCAACTTCCCTTTGACACCGGAACGTCTGACGCCTCGTGTCGGGGATACTCTCAACCAAACCTAAGCTCCAACTCTGAACTCCAGAGGTCTGCGCCTCTTATCTGCATAAGACTTATGTCGGCTCTGTGCTGCTAACATTCGCTCTCGGATCACTACTACTCGAGCCATGTCATCCTGAATCTGCTTGGGTGCTACTCCGCTGGCACTACTAGGCTCGTCCCAACACAGCGGTGTACGACATCTCTGTCCATATAAAGCCTCATAAGGAGTCATCTTGATCGATGCGTGCCAACTGTTGTTATATGAAAACTCCACTAAGGGAAGGTGATCTGGCCACACCTGTCCCCAATCTAACACACAGGCTCGTAACATGTCCTCCAAAGTCTGGATGGTCCGCTCAAACTGACCATCGGTCTGAGGATTATAAGCAGTCGTGAATTGTAGACTCATACCTAGGGCGGCATGAACTTGCTGCCAGAACCTCGAAGTGAACCGTCCGTCTCTGTCAGAGACTATAGTCCTAGGTACTCCATGAAGTCTCACTATCTGTCTCGTGAACTCCTCGAAGTGCGGTCTTTGTCAGTCGATCTACTATGGCCCAAATAGCATCAAAACCACGACTCGGTCTCAAACCGGTCACAAAATCCATAGAGATGTCTTCCCACTTCCACTGAGGGACGGGAAGTGGGTGTAGCTCGCCTCCTGGTCTATGATGCTCAATCTTGACCTGCTGACAGGTCGCACACTGAGCTACATATCTCGTCACATCTGGTTTCAGACCTCTCCACCAAAAAGAGCGTTTGACATCCTGATACATCTTACTCGCACCAGGGTGTACTGAGTAAGGTGAAGAGTGATGTTAGCATGAAATATGACGATATTTTAGGCACTTGTTATAGTTGTTTTTCCCTCTTTATAGTGTTCTTAGATATGTGTTTCAAGCAATTGTGAGTTAGTTCACCCACTTTGTCGATATAGAGATCTACACTAGCTTCTTTGTGTTTTTAGGTGAATAAAAGTTGGATTGGAGCAAAATAAGGAAGGAAAGGAGTGTTCGATCACATTTGATGGCAAGAAGATGCATTATAAAGGCAAAAGAAGGAGCATGGATGGAAGATTACACGAAACAAAGGCAAAGAAAGAGGAAAAGCAAGTCCACGCCCTAAAATACGGTCGTGGAAGAGGATTTGAGGAACCACGCTCTAAACCACGACCGTGGAATTGGCAACATGAACGTGGACTTGAGTTTGAAGCACTCCAGAGAGTTACACGGCCTAAATTACGGTCGTGGAAATCATATGGCACCGTAATATAACTCCACGCCCTAAACCACGGTCGTGGAAAATTGTACTTGGCCGTGATTTTGGTGATTCTGTGACGTGTCATATTTTGCCACGTCAACCACGTCATTGGGCTTTCTCGTAACCCTACCTCGCCTTATAAAAATGCTAGAGAAGAGAGTTTTTGGAACGCTTGCTTACACTCGCTTACCGTTGCTTACTTTCGCGTACATTTAGCCGTCATTGGGAGATTTGCTCGAGGATTGAAGATTTGTGAAGGACGTAATTTCGGAAGATTGTGTACTTTGGATATTCTAGGGTTTTCATTCGAGAACGGATTGACACCCCGTTATTTGTGACTTCTCTAGATCTTTGTGAGGTTTTTGTTCCTGTTCTTCCAGATTCATAAACATATTACTTTTGTGTTTGGATTCCGAGATTGACTTTGAGTTTTAATTGAGTTTTCGAGGGTTTTCATCTTTTATTCTTCTTAATTTGAATATTGATATTATGACAATGATTGTTGGCTAAAACCCTTTAGCAATTCTAAGGTGAAGGGTTGATAATTGTGGCTTAGATGATGATAGATCGTTCGTAATTTGATTGGATCCTGAGAGTTTGAGAAATATCGTCGACACCCTAAATCACGGTCTGTTCTTGAGTTCCACGGCCGTGGTTCTCAAGATCTAGCCGTGATTTCCCCTGGTTTACGAACTTTGCTTTTGCTTTAATCCAAAGTTAAAGATTAGCTTTAACCTAGTCTTGGCTTGCCTTTCCTAGGTAGTAGTGAGACTCAACATCCTCTATTTCGGTTTCAAGTGTCACAACCTTAACCGTTTTGGCTTGTCTTTGATTCCTTGGGTTTGGGTATGGGTATTTGAGATTAATCCTTATCCTTAGATCATTTCTATACTGCAGCCTCAACAACTTTTATAGAGAGTGTCTTTGGGTGAGTTATATAGGGTTTTGGAACTTCATCGTACATTACTCTACTTTAGTATACCTTTGCAATTCTCAACTTTGTCCTTATATATATAGTATATCTTGAATCGATTGCCACAATTTGACACCTGGATCTTTAGGATTGTTGTTTTCCCAATATTTGCAAAGCTTCTACACTTTTCATTGCTCGATTACTTGAAACTGGTTTTGTTTCACCAATTCCCTGAGATCGATACTCTGGAATACTTGCTAATCTACGCCGATCCGTACACTGCGGGTTCACTTGCTTTTATTCTAGTTTTATAAATTTAAAACTTATTTGCACGCACATTTTAGGGCGAACAAGTTTTTGGCGCCGTTGCCGGGGAATTGGTCAAGACCATTTCCGGTTTTCGGTTGTCGAGATTGGAAGCTTTTGCTCTTGTTATTTGATATCTTTTTGTGAGTGCTTTTTGTAGGCTCTTTAAGTATATGCGAAAGACTAGATCCACCAAAGATCTAGTTCCCTTCGATCCAGAACTTGAGAGAACCTTAAGAAGAAAGTTGAAAGAGAAAAACATGGCTGAAAATAATGAAAGAAACATCCAAGTTGAGTTGGATGAAGCTCAACATCAACTTAAGTTGAGTGAGAAAGCTCGTGTGGACGCGGAAAAGAGTCATTAATTCGAAATTGATGAACTCAAGGCTATGATGTTGGACATGAAGTTGGAGCTGAATGATGCAAAGAAGAAGAAGAAGAAGAAGGTCAAGAAACCAACTAAGTCCACTAGAGATGATTCATCCGATGATGAAGAAATCGATCCGGACATGCCGGAACTTGAAGAAATCGATCCAGTGATTCATCCCGTTCGTAACAACCCAATACCACCGGTTGTTCCTCGCATTCCAGCTGGGGATGTGAGAGTTGCTAATGTAGGGGATGAACCACTAACTCTGGGGCAAATGATGGATCCAATTCAGCAACCACGCCGTCTAGGTGTGAATTTCGGAGCTAAGGACATCCAAGAATTCAGCTTTAACCCGCAAGTTATTATCATGGTTTGCCAAAGTCAATTTAATGGAACTAGTGCTGAATCTCCACACCAACATTTACAGAATTTTGAGAATTTAATGGAAACATTGAAGCCGAAAAGGGCTACTAATAATAATTATAAAATCAAGCCGTTTTTCTTTTCTTTGAAGGATAAAGCATTGGCTTGGTATCAAGCTCTTCCAGCTGCAAAGCTGGCCACATGGGAGGATCTATCTTCGGAGTTCCTCACCAAGTTCTTTCCGCCATCCAAGACGGCGGAGTTGAGAGGTAAGATTAATGCATTTTCTATGAAAACTAACAAAAGTTTGTTTCAATCATGGGAAATATTTCAGGACCTCTTATTGGATTGCCCACACCATGGCATTTCAAAGTTTGAGTTGCTGGAGATTTACTACAAGGGGTTGGATGTGGACACACAATTCAACCTTCAATCTCTCTCTTGTGGTACATTCATGGACATGAGAGAGGATGATGCTTCGGACTTCATTGAGAAGCAATCCCAAGTGATTGAGAAGTATTCCCACCGGAAGATTGAGCCGGGAGTGAAGCTAACACAAGCTGCACAAACTCAAATCTTTTCCCTCAACACCGAAATCAAGGAGTTGAAGGAGGTCATTAGAGTTGGCTTTCAACAATCAAAGGAGCAAGATGTTAGGTACTTAGGCAACAACAACAACAACCACCAAGGGAACCAGAACAACAACCGAAACAACAATTGGAACAACAATAATTTGAATAACAACAACAACAACCGAAATTCCAACAACAATTGGCATTCCAACCAACAACAACAAAATTCCGGTAATCCTTATGCAAATTCTGGAAATTCACTAACATCTCCTTCTTCTTCTACCCCTTTGAAAAGTCAGGGGCAAACATCAAATGGTTCGAACAACAAGGAGAAGGAGAAGCCCGATCCTATGTTGGAGACAATTCTAGGAAAGCTTCAAGGGCTAGAGTGCTACATAACTAAGGTTGATAAAGCTCAAAAATCTTTAGAAAACCAAATGTTGAGCAAGGCTGGAGAAGTTTCTAGGGATCAAAGAAAGCTTCCCGGGAAGACGGAGGATAACCCAAAGGGAAGGGTGATGGCTATCACCACTAGGAGTGGCATTACAACCACCGACCCGCAACCCAAGTTTGTGGAAGTCCCAGCTGAGAAAGAGAAAGATAAGGGGAAGGAGAAGGAATATGTCTACATTCCTCCTCCAGCTTATAAACCTCCCGTACCATTCCCGCAGTCTAGAGCAAGAGCGCGCCTAGACAAGCAATTCGGTAAGTTTATTGAACTCATGAGCAAACTACATATTAATATACCTTTCACTGATGCAATTGTAGGTATGCCCGCTTATGGGAAGTTCTTGAAAGAGCTCCTATCTAACAAGAGGAAGCTAGAAGACTTTGGAGAAGTCAAGATGAATTCGGAGTCTTCGGAGCTCATCAAAACGATGACTGAAAAGATGCCCCCAAAGCTGAGAGATCCGGGGTCATTTTGCGTTCCAATTAGAGTAGGAGAAGTCACATGTGATGCTTGTTCGCCCCTAGAGGTGTGTGCAAATAAGTTTTAAATTTATAAAACTAGAATCAAGCAAGCGAACCCGCAGTGTACGGATCGACGTAGTTAAGCAAGAATTCCAGAGTATCGAACACAGGGATTTGGGTGGGAACGAACTCGGTTACAGGTTATCAAGCAAGTAAATATGAGAGTTTTGCAAATATTGGGAAAACAACAATCCTAAAGATCCAGGTATCCAGCTGTGGCAATTGATTCAAGATATACTAATGATGTAAAGACAGAGTTGAGATATGCAAAGGTATACTAATGTAAGGTAATCGTACGGTGAAGTTCCAAAAACCTTTTGTGACTCACCTACAAGAAACTCCCTATACAGATTGTTGAGGCTCAATATAGAGGGATTCTAAAGGCGAGAATTAGTATCAGATACCCAAACTTATAATCTAAAGGTCAAGACTAACTTAACCGATTGAGGTTGTTGAGACTCACAATCGAGGTAGAGGTTGTTGAGGCTCACTACCACCTAGAAAAGACAAGTCTAAACTAAGCTAAAACAAATCTTTAACTTTAGATTGAAGTAAAAGCAGGTTCGTAGACTTAAGGGAAATCACGGTTAGTTCTTGAGGTTCCACGGCCGTGGAACTCAAGAACAGCCCGTAATTTAAGGTTGTCGACGATGTTTCTCTAACTCTCAGGGTCTAATCTGTTTGCGATCAATCTATCATCATATATGCCACAACTATCAACCCTTCACCTTAGAATTGTTAAGGGTTTTTAGCCAATAACAGTCATATTGATTTCAATTCAAGAATTAGAAGATGAAAAGATGAAAACTTTCAAGAACTTTCAATAACCTTCAACTTAATCTCAAAATCACAAAGAGAACAAATAATGCCAAAAGATTCACAATAGAACAAATAATCGTAATCCTAGGAAAGAAAAGAAAATGGGATGTCAATCCGTTTTCCAAATCAAACCTAATCAAGAAGAGAGATCTTCTTGCAGAATCTTCCAAGAACTTCGATCTTCCGCAATTCCAGGAAATCCCTACGGCAATCTCCACCACAAGTGCGAGATTCCAGGAATTCCAAACACGAACTTCGATCCCTAGAGTAGAAATGTAAGCGGTCGTAAGCGACTCTAAGCAGGGGTATGCGATGATAAGCGGCGATGCCGAAATCTCTTTTCGGCCGTCTTTTTATAGGGCAAGACGAAGTATCGGCCCGGCCCAATCTTCAAAAGATCGCGGCTTCGAAGTGTGGCGAAAAGATTTGCCAAAATCACGGTCGTGGAAGTGTTCCACGACCGTAATTTAGAGCGTGGAAACAAATACGGTTTGCAACATATGTTCCACGGCCGTGTAATCCCCTGGAATGAACATGGTTTTCTGACTTCAATTCCACGGCCGTAATTCTGAACGTGGTTTGTGATACGGCCGTATTTTAGGGCGTAATTTAGGGCAAGAACGTGATTCTTCCCTAAACTCGTGCATTCCTCAATCTAAGACTCCAAATTGCTTCCAAAGAGTGTCCTCGATCTATGGATATATCAACTCAACTTTCCTTTGCTTGATTCCGTTCGGAAATAGCTCCAAATCACCTATAATCAACATAGAACTAGTGTAGACATCCATATCGACAATATAGGTAATACTAGCTCACTTATGCACAAAGATCAATCAAAGACTATCAAATATGGATCAAATACGTTTAGAAAACGTGCCTAAAATATCACAATATTTCATGCTAACAAATAACCCCATACTTAACACTTGCTTGTCCCTAAGCAAGGTCTTTCAAAAAGCTTTAAACAAGAGTTAGGATGAAATATGTGTACCTTCTTTTGGATGAATGTGACTTCTAAGAAATAGATCATTCTCAAACCTTGCTTCAATCGTTCATCAAACTTTCACACACTCAATTAGAGAGTAAAAGGCAAAGAAAACTCATGAATCAATTTAACTTCCAAACAAGCATTATAACCTTCAAACATTATCAAAATCAATCATAAGAAACTTCAATTTAGATCACCAAGCCATATAACATTCTTTTGATCTTAAGGACTTTCAAAGAAAAGGTCTAGAATATGGAAAGGGAAGGGAAAACTTTAAGGGAGAGTGGTGCATAAATCCGGGAAAGTGGACAACTACCTTCTTCTTCTTCTTTTGCGGTTTCCGCAACACTTCACTTAGAGCTTCGCTCTCTTCTTTTTATTTTTCGACTTTACTTTTGGAGTTATGGATAGAGGTGCACAAAAACCGAAGCCTAGGAGATTGGCGTTTCTCAAATTTGCAAGAGATGCCTCAAACCCTTAGCGCACATACCATAATCCGCTAGGAATATCGCTCAATTTGACTTTGGCAAGACACAAACACCCGGCTATGTGAATGGTGCCGAGTTACTCATCGTCATGATTGACTTCCCCAAACCTATAATTTCTTTCTATTCACTTGATTGCAAATAATTGCTCTCATGGCCCTCCCACATCAAGCATGCCTTTTTCATTCACTTCTCCAAAATTCCCGGATAGGTAAAGGAGGCTAATATTTCAATGAGGAGCTAGATGATCAAAGAAAGAAGAAAGAAAGTATCGAATTGCCTTAATCATTTCAATAAGAAGTATAGGAACTTATAGCGTGATTTCAACTTCAATTTCTCAACATGATTTAGGTAACATTTTCACATTATAAAACTTGCAAAAGAGGTAGAATTCATTCATTCAAATTCCTTTCAATTCACAATCCTTTTAAGCATGCAATTGTCATCAAACTCAATTCGCAAGTAGTGATTATCATGGAAATCATCTCAATTCATTAGAAGCACAAAATTTTCAAAATTTTTCAATTTTTATGGGTTTTTAAAGTTCTTTTTCATGCAATGCAATAAGGAAACGTGTAACACATAATGAACATGCAAAGATAGTCTCAAATGAAAGCAAACATAGAGAGTAGAGTTATTACAAACTTTTTAGTACATCCCACCCCATACTTAGGACGAACATTGTCCCTAATGTTCAAAAGAAAGAACAAAAGAAAGAAAAGAAACTCACAAGTGGTGGCGGGAATGTCTAAAACAAACGATCATGCGTCCAATCACTGCGGCGGCGGTGGAGGCGGGAATGGGGAGAAGCTGGAGTCGTATGGCCGCCCAAACTGCTGGCGGTAGACGTCCCTCATCATGTGGTCAAGGTCGTCGAGGCGTCCGTCTCTAGCGTCGGCCCGGATCTCCAACGCTCCGACTCTCTCTGAAAGTCCGGTAGCCCAATCCGGCATCCTCTCGTACCATCCCGGGGCGTGATCAAACCATGCAGGGGCATCGGTCGGTGCTGGCGGTGGTGGTGGTGCTGCTGGCTGCGTCGTGGACCAAGGAGGAGGTGTGTCGTACCAAGTGGGAGGTGTAGTCATCCACGTGGGCCTCTCACTCACGCTAGCGCGGCGAGATGACGAGCCTGAAGCTCTAGCTGGGCGTGGAGAGCGCCTAGGTACATCCCGGGCCGCCTCCGGCTGATCCGGAAACGTGCCGAAATCATGCTCCGCTCCTCCACCACTCTCGTACTGATCTCCCATGTCCTCTTCATCCACAACCGGTGGTGGAACGTAAGGGGGAGCTACTAGCCTGTTCGCATGCATCGCAGCGAACGTCTCCTTCCAATTGTGGCGTCCTGCCACAATGGAATACTCTGGCAGCCACTCTATACCCCTGCCTGTCCTAGTCTCCCAAGGCATGCCCGCATAAGGCGGACCTCTGTGTGTGGGGAAGATGAGTCCCCTAACCATAAAAGCATGCAGCCCTAAGGGAACCGCCGGTATACAGGTGCAAGCGGAAAAATCTACACCGAACGTCCTAGCAATGTGGGTCACTATCCCACCATATCCAATGTTCCCCTTCTTCTTGTTCTTGAGCTTGCTCATCGTAGCAGCCAAGAGAGTAGCACAATCTGCACGACGTCCATAGAGCATGCAATAGAGCAGGAATAGCTCATCCGTCTTGATCTTTTGGGGCGTCTCCGTCCTAGGAAAGAGACACTCCGAAAGAACGCGGTGAGCTATCTTCAAGGCTAGATGGTACATCAATCTAGCCTTGGTATCGGCGGGCTGCCAACGGTCCTCGTCGGCGTAAATCATCGCAACTTCCGCCCAAAAATCCTTAGGGTAGACACCGCTAGGGAATCGACCATTGTAGGTCTCATGGAACCCGAAAATGGTCCCGAACTCAACAATACTCAACTGATAGTCTCGTTCCATGAGGCGGAAAGAGACGGTCCTGTCAACGTGGCTGTGCTCAAAGGATGTCACAACCTCCCGGGTAATCTCCTCATAGGCGTCTTCACGAATGTTCGTGAAGACAGTCAATCCGGCTCTATCCAAGAGCCATGTAAGATCCTCAACTATGTTGAGAGGATGTAGATCCTCCAACAACAAATACCTAGGACCTATCACTGTCCTCTCCTTGATCCGGTCAAGTGCTACAAGGTGGTTCTCATGTATGGTTGGGATGCCAGGGTGAGGGGGTGAAGATGGAGGTGAAGGTGAGGATGGTAGTGAGGGGGATGAGGGTGGTGGTGCCCTAGAGGTGTAGGGGTTTCCTTTCCTTTTCTTACTTTGCTCCCCTTTCTTCTCCTTTATCCTTCCCGAAACTCTCCTTACGAAATCCATTTTTCTCAAAAATTACGGTCTGTTCTTCAGGTTCCACGGCCGTGGTTTACCCAGAGACCGTGATTCGTCTCAGAAATTCGTGAACCTCAGCAAATTCACCAACAATCACCACAACAAGCAGTCCTAATCTAATTCCTTCCAGTCTTTGTCAGTTCTTCCTAAAAATCTATAGCAAAAACGAACCAAATCCGCGAGAATCGAGAAGAAAGAAATAACCTCTTTTTCGGATTGAAAAATCCAAAATGCGTGTTTGTTGATCGATTTCCACTCGATTTGTTGCTTGGATCCTGTTCGTGGTTGGATTTGCTGCAGTTTAGGATGAAGAATCGTTGAAAACGATTAGAAAATGAGGAATTGAGAGAGGTGGAGGGTTTTCGGTTTCTAGGTCGTGGAAATGGGGGAGAATTGTGGTGGTTTTGTGAAGAAGCGTGGCTTTTATACTCGTAGGCAAAATTTCCAAAAATCACGGTCTATCGGGGCATTCCACGGCCGTGGAAGTGTACGGAACCGTGGTTTTGATGATTTTTCACAGGCTTTTGAGAATTACGGCCACTGTAGCTATGACGACCGTAATTTAGACCGTGGAACCTTCTGTAAAGCTTCAAAGTCCAAATTCCGTCACCTTTCTTCGACATTGTCCTCCTTCTCTCCTTTTCCATCGATCCTACAACCAAAAACACGAACATACCGGAAGAAATCGAGGCAAAATAAAGCAAAAAGTCTATTCTAAACTAATCTATGAATCGAAAACAAAAACGAGAATGCAATACCTTGGGTTGCCTCCCAAGAAGCGCTTTGTTTAAGGTCCGTAGCTAGACCAAATTCGCACTTATTCGAGTGCGGTAGGCGCAAACTCCTCAGCTTGGAGTTCCGGCGTATACTTCTTGAGTCGTTGGCTGTTCACCTTAAAACTTCCGCTAGCTTCACCCCATACTTCAACTGCACCATGGGGGAAAATGCGCTTAATTAGAAAAGGTCCATTCCAACGAGATTTAAGCTTACCTGGAAAGAGGCGAAGTCTTGAATTGAAGAGGAGAACTTGATCTCCTTCTTTGAAGTCCTTTGGAATGATATGCTTATCATGCCAACGCTTTGCTCTCTCCTTGTAGATTTTAGCGTTTTCGTAGGCGTTCAAACGGAGTTCATCCAGCTTGTTGATGTCTAGGAGACGCTTCTCTCCTGCTTCCTTCATGCCGAAATTCAGCCATTTGATAGCCCAAAACGCTTTGTGTTCCAGCTCTACCGGCAAATGACAAGACTTCCCATACACAAGGTTGTATGGTGTGGTTCCTATGGGGGTCTTGTACGCAGTCCGGTACGCCCATAATGCATCATCTAGTTTCAAGGACCAATCCTTCCTAGTCCTCGAAACTGTCTTCTCTAGAATTCCCTTGATCTCCCTATTTGAGATCTCAACTTGTCCACTCGTTTGTGGATGGTAAGGGGTAGCGATCTTGTGAGTAACCCCATACTTGGCTAGAAGAGCTTCAAAGCGACGGGCTATGAAGTGAGAACCTCCATCACTAATGATCGTCCTTGGTGTCCCGAATCGTGGAAAAATGGTCTTGTTGAAGAACTTAACCACCACCATGGCATCATTTGTGGGGGAGGCAATTACTTCCACCCATCTAGAAACGTAGTCTACCGCCAATAATATGTATTGGTTTCCACAAGAAGATGGGAATGGTCCCATGAAATCGACTCCCCAAACGTCGAAAATCTCCACCTCTTGGATGTTGTTGAGGGGCATCTCGTTCCTTCTAGAAATATTGTCTGTTCTTTGACAAGCATCGCAACAAGAGACAAAGGATTGCACATCTCTAAATAAGGTAGGCCAATAGAATCCAGATTGCAATACCTTTGCGCTAGTCTTGTTTGAACTAGCGTGTCCTCCACAGGGTAGTGAATGACAATGGCGGATGACACTTTGCATCTCATCTTCCGGCACACATCGCCGAATGATGCCATCCGGACCTCTCTTGAAGAGGAGAGGCTCGTTCCAATAGTATTCCCGGACGTCTTTAAAGAACTTCTTCCTTTGTGCGTAGGATAGTCCGGGCGGTATCTCCTGGCAAACCAAATAGTTAACAAAATCAGCAAACCATGGTTCGTTACCTTTGGAGATCTCATTGATGCACTCCTCTATGATGTGTAGGTGCTCGTCTGGAAAGGAGTCATCAATGGGTAGATGGTCGTCCTCTAGATGTGTGAGGCGACTCAAATGATCCGCAACAGAATTTTCCGAGCCTTTCTTGTCGCGGATCTCAAGATCGAATTCTTGTAGGAGAAGAATCCATCTAATTAGCCTCGGCTTCGCATCTTTCTTTGCAAGGAGGTATCGGATCGCAGCATGATCCGTGTAGACAATCACCTTTGCACCTACAAGATAAGAGCGAAACTTGTCAATAGCGTAGACAATGGCTAGAAATTCTTTTTCCGTAGTGGCGTAGTTGAGCTGAGCTTCGTCTAGCGTCTTGCTAGCGTAGTATATGGCGTGGGTTCGTCCTTCTTTTCGTTGTCCAAGAACAGCTCCAATGGCTACGTCACTAGCATCGCACATAATCTCGAAGGGGAGAGTTCAATCCGGAGGTTGGATAATGGGTGCTGAAATTAGAGCTTGCCGGATAGTGTTGAACGCATCTAAACGTTCCTGTGAAAACTCAAAAACCGCATCCTTCATCAATAGATTAGTGAGAGGTTTTGATATCTTAGAAAAGTCTTTAATGAAGCGTCTATAAAATCCAGCATGTCATAGGAAACTTCTTATCCCTTTCACCGAAATTGGGGGAGGAAGTTTCTCTATGGTCTCTATTTTAGCCTTGTCTACCTCTATCCCTCTACTAGAGACTAAGTGACCTAATACGATTCCTTCTTTAACCATTAATTGACACTTTTCCCAATTAAGAACTAGGTTAGTATCTTCACAACGTTGTAAAACGAGAGAAAGGTTAGAAAGACAATCGTTAAAAGAGGAACCGTATACGGAGAAATCGTCCATGAAGACTTCCATGATTTCCTCTACGTACTCGGAGAATATGGCCATCATGCACCGTTGAAAGGTGGCTGGGGCGTTGCAAAGTCCGAATGGCATTCTCCTATATGCGAACGTACCCCAAGGGCACGTGAATGTGGTCTTCTCTTGATCATCCGGATGTATCGGAATCTGAAAGAAACCACTATAACCGTCAAGGTAGCAAAAATGTGAGTGTTGTGCTAACCTTTCAAGCATTTGATCGATGAATGGCAATGGAAAGTGATCCTTCCGTGTTGCGTTGTTGAGCTTGCGGTAGTCTATGCACATTCGCCATCCAGTCACGGTTCGGGTAGGAATGAGTTTGTTGTTCTTGTTGGTGATGACCGTCATTCCTCTTTTCTTTGGAACTACTTGAACTGGACTCACCCACTTGCTATCGGAGATAGGATAGATGATACCTGCATCAAGAAGTTTAAGAATTTCCTTCTTGACAACCTCCTTCATGGTCGGATTCAACCGCCTTTGAGGTTGTCTTGAAGTTCTAAAGTCCTCCTCCATTAGTATCTTGTGCATGCATAAGGAGGGTTTAATTCCTACTAAGTCCTCAATAGTATAGCCTATGGCTTTTCTATGTTTCCTAAGGACAATCATGAGCTGTTCATGTTCATCTATGCTTAATTCGGAGCTAACGATAACCGGAAAGGTAGAATTAGATCCAAGAAAAGCGTACCTTAGATGAGTAGGAAGTGGTTTGAGTTCCATTGCTTTCGGAGCTTCAAATGATCCTTGAGGAGCTTCCGATGTTTCCTTAGAAGTTTCTAAGGATGTTGAATGGGTTGGAGAAGAATTGGAGGAAGTTGAAGAAGTATGCCGATCACCTTCTTCCACGGTCAAAATTACGGTCTCCTCTTGTGTTCCACGGCCGTAATATCCTCTGGAATGGAGATCGATTTTGGTTGTGAAATCCACGGTCGTGGAATACAGGGTATGACCGTGGATTCTTACATTCTCAGCCTCATCGTGGAGTTTCTCAAACTCCTCTTCATGGATCTCCTCTTGTGCTTCTAAGGCTTCAATTTCCTCTTTGCACTCTTCTTCTTCCCCTTCATTGGTTAGACTCATAGTGATAACCTTTTGTAAAGGATCGTTAAAGAGAATCGCACTTACCTCCTCCCTAGACAAACCCTCTTCGTCTTGGATATCGTAGATATCCTCGTCAAAGATTGGCTCCTTCACTAGAGTGGAAAGGACGAACTCTACTTTCTCTTCTCCAATATCAAAAGCGAGTCTTCCATTCTTGCAATCGACCATGCAGCCAGAAGTTGCAAGAAACGGTCTTCCGAGTATAATCGGGACCGGACTATCTACAGGAATGTCAAGCACGACAAAATCAATGGGAACAAAGAATTTACCTAGCTTGACCGGGACGTCTTCTACAATGCCGATGGGGCGAGTGATGGATCGATCCGCCATGTATAACGTCATCTTTACTGGTTTAGGGTCGCCTAAACCGATCTTCCTACATAATGCAAGTGGTATGATGCTCACACTTGCTCCCAAGTCACATAATGCGTCGTATGTGACGTCTCCCACTCCAATGGGAATGCAAAATGACCCTGGATCTTTCAACTTTGGGGGCATTTTCTCTTTCATGGTCTTGATGAGATCCGAAGAATCCGAACTCATCTTGACCTCTCCGAAGTCTTCTAGCTTCCTTTTGTTGGAAAGGAGCTCTTTCAAGAACTTGCCGTAAGCCGGCATACCTACAATAGCATCAATGAAAGGTATATTAATATGCAGCTTACTCATGAGTTCTATGAACTTACCGAATTGTTTGTCTAGGCGCGCTCGCGCTCTAGATTGAGGGAACGGTAGGGGAGGTCTGAAAGCTGGAGGAGGAACATAGACATCTTCCTTCTCTTTCCCCTTTCCTTTGTCCTTCTCTACGGGGACTTCGACGAACGTAGGCTGCGGATCGGTGGTAGTTACTCCGCTCCTAGTTGTAATCGCCATTACCCTTCCTTTAGGGTTGTCCTCCGTCTTTCCTGGAAGTTTCCCTTGATTTCTAGGAACTTCCTCCGCATGATCGAACATTTGGTTTTCTAAAACTTTTTGAGCTTTGTCAATCTTAGAAACTCGATCATCAACCTTAATGAGGCGGTTCTCCATCCCTTGAAGCTTTCCCAAGATCGTTTCCAACATGGGATCGGACTTCTCTTTTCCCGTATTGTTTCCTCCATTAGATGATTGCTCCTGGCTTTTCAAAGGAGTAGAGGAAGAGGAAGGTGGAGTTAGTGAGTTAGAATTGGAAGGATAAGAGTTACCGGAATTTTGTTGATTGGGGCGCCAATTGTTGTTGTTTGAACCCCGATTGTTGTTCCAATCATTGTTCCGGTTGTTGTTGTTTTCATTCCAGTTGTTATTCCGGTTGTTACCCCGATTATTGTTGTTTCCGCTATTATTGTTGCCCAAATAGCCAACATCCTTCCCTTGTTGCTTTGGGAAGTTGGTCTTGATAGCCTCCTTCAACTCTTTGATCTCATTGTTGAGGGAGAAAATCTGATTTTGAGCTTCATGTGTGAGCTTCGCTCCTTGCTCCACACGATTTCCCTCCACTTTCCGGTGGGAATACTTCTCTATGACTCTTGCTTGATTCTCAATGAAGTCCCAAGCGTCATCTTCTCTCATGTCCATGAACGTTCCACATGAGAGGGATTGGAGGTTGAATTGCGTTCCCGCATCCAGCCCTTTGTAGTAAATTTCCAGCAAGGCAAGCTTGGATATGCCATGATGAGGGCAATCCAAGAGTAAATCCTGAAACCTTTCCCATGATTGAAACAAACTTTCGTTAGGTCTCATAGAAAAAGCATTAATCTTACCTCTAAGTTCCGCCGTTTTGGAAGGCGGAAAGAATTTGGTGAGAAACTCTGCGGAAAGGTCTTCCCACGTGTCTAGTTTCCCATTAGGAAGAGCTTGGTACCAAGACAACGCTTTCCCTTTCAAGGAGAAAAAGAAAGGTTTGAGCTTATAGCTGTTGGTAGTAGCGTTCTTCGGTCTCATCGTCTCCATCATACACTCGAAGTTTTGCAAGTGTTGGTGTGGAGATTCAGCACTTGTACCGCCAAATTGGTTTTGGCGAACAAGGGTGATAACTTGAGGGTTAAAGCTAAACCCTTGAACATCTTCAGCATCAAAATTCACACCTAAGCGGTGTGGTTGTTGTGTTGGATCCATCCGTTGGCCAAGAGTTCTTGGCTCATTATCCACACGTTCGACTCTCGCATTCCTTGGTGGGATGCGGCGATTAGTAGTTCCTTGTGGATGGAAGGGATTTATATTGATCGTGGGATCAATCTCTTCTAACGGCGGCATGGAAGAGTCACTATCATCAGCGGATGAGTGGCTTTTTCTTTTAGACCTTGATCTCCTTCTTGAGGACTTCTTGCCAACCTTATCTTCAAGGTCACTCATCTTTACCCTCATTTGGAAGAGCATGTCTTGTAGACCGTTAACTTGAGATTGATGACGAACCATCTCATCCTTGCGGAGAGTCTCATTCCAACGGAGTTGAGCTTCCTTTTCCGCCAACTCCGTTTGAAAATCACGTTCGTTTTATTCGGCCATCTTCATTTCCTTGCGCTTTTGCCTTAAGGTTTTCTCTAGCTCTTGATTAAGAGGCAAGAGACCTTCGGTGTTCCTAGACCTACGCATGCACCCAAAGAAAAATCAAATAACGAGAGCAAGCTCCCAAGCTTGACAACCGGCTACCGGATTCGGCCGAAACCAAATCCCCGGCAACGGCGCCAAAAACTTGTTCGCCCCTAGAGGTGTGTGCAAATAAGTTTTAAATTTATAAAAATAGAATCAAGCAAGCGAACCCGCAGTGTACGGATCGACGTAGTTAAGCAAGAATTCCAGAGTATCGAACACAGGGATTTGGGTGGGAACGAACTCGGTTACAGGTTATCAAGCAAGTAAATATGAGAGTTTTGCAAATATTGGGAAAACAACAATCCTAAAGATCCAGGTATCCAGCTGTGGCAATTGATTCAAGATATACTAATGATGTAAAGACAGAGTTGAGATATGCAAAGGTATACTAATGTAAGGTAATCGTACGGTGAAGTTCCAAAAACCTTTTGTGACTCACCTACAAGACACTCCCTATACAGGTTGTTGAGGCTCAATATAGAGGGATTCTAAAGGCGAGAATTAGTATCAGGTACCCAAACTTATAATCTAAAGGTCAAGACTAACTTAACCGATTGAGGTTGTTGAGACTCACAATCGAGGTAGAGGTTGTTGAGGCTCACTACCACCTAGAAAAGACAAGTCTAAACTAAGCTAAAACAAATCTTTAACTTTAGATTGAAGTAAAAGCAGGTTCGTAGACTTAAGGGAAATCACGGTTAGTTCTTGAGGTTCCACGGCCGTGGAACTCAAGAACAGCCCGTAATTTAAGGTTGTCGACGATGTTTCTCTAACTCTCAGGGTCTAATCTGTTTGCGATCAATCTATCATCATCTATGCCACAACTATCAACCCTTCACCTTAGAATTGTTAAGGGTTTTTAGCCAATAACAGTCATATTGATTTCAATTCAAGAATTAGAAGATGAAAAGATGAAAACTTTCAAGAACTTTCAATAACCTTCAACTTAATCTCAAAATCACAAAGAGAACAAATAATGCCAAAAGATTCACAATAGAACAAATAATCGTAATCCTAGGAAAGAAAAGAAAACGGGATGTCCATCCGTTTTCCAAATCAAACCTAATCAAGAAGAGAGATCTTCTTGCAGAATCTTCCAAGAACTTCGATCTTCCGCAATTCCTGGAAATCCCTACGGCAATCTCCACCACAAGTGCGAGATTCCAGGAATTCCAAACACGAACTTCGATCCCTAGAGTAGAAATGTAAGCGGTCGTAAGCGACTCTAAGCAGGGGTATGCGATGATAAGCGGCGATGCCGAAATCTCTTTTCGGCCGTCTTTTTATAGGGCAAGACGAAGTATCGGCCCGGCCCAATCTTCAAAAGATCGCGGCTTCGAAGTGTGGCGAAAAGATTCGCCAAAATCACGGTCGTGGAAGTGTTCCACGACCGTAATTTAGAGCGTGGAAACAAATACGGTTTGCAACATATGTTCCACGGCCGTGTAATCCCCTGGAATGAACATGGTTTTCTGACTTCAATTCCACGGCCGTAATTCTGAACGTGGTTTGTGATACGGCCGTATTTTAGGGCGTAATTTAGGGCAAGAACGTGATTCTTCCCTAAACTCGTGCATTCCTCAATCTAAGACTCCAAATTGCTTCCAAAGAGTGTCCTCGATCTATGGATATATCAACTCAACTTTCCTTTGCTTGCTTCCGTTCGGAAATAGCTCCAAATCACCTATAATCAACATAGAACTAGTGTAGACATCCATATCGACAATATAGGTAATACTAGCTCACTTATGCACAAAGATCAATCAAAGACTATCAAATATGGATCAAATACGTTTAGAAAACGTGCCTAAAATATCACAATATTTCATGCTAACAATGCTCTTTGTGACTTGGGAGCAAGTGTGAGCATTATTCCACTTGCTTTGTGTAGGAAGATCGGTTTAGGTGAACCTAAACCGGTGAAGATGATGTTATACATGGCGGATCGATCCATAACTTGTCCCGTAGGTGTCTTTGAGGAAGTCCCAGTCAAGCTAGGTAAGTTTTACATTCCAATTGATTTTGTAGTGCTTGACATTCTTGCAGATTGTCCGGTTCCGATCATACTCGGAAGACCGTTTCTTGCAACATCCGGCTGTATAGTGGATTGCAAGAATGCTAGGTTGGCGTTAGATATAGGTGAAGAGAAGGTTGAGTTTGTTCTCTCAACCTTGGTGAAAGAGTCAGCTCTTGGAGAAGACATATTCAATGTCTATGATGAGGAAGTATCTAGAGAGGAAGTAAGCTCGATTCTATTCAAGGATCCATTGCAAAAGGTTATCACCATGAGCATCACGGAGAAAGGAGAAGAAGAGGATTGCAATGAGGAGATTGAAGCCTTGGAGGAGCTAAAAGAAGTGCATGAGGAAGAGTTTGAAAAACTCTATGATGGGTCAGAAAACGTGAGGAATCACGGCCAGTCGTGCTATTCCACGGCCGTGGTTTCCCCCAACATGACCGTAATCAGCTATTCGGAGAGCTCCAGTAAGTTACACGGTCAAAACTATGGTCGTGGAACCACCAGTGGTGCCGTAATTGACTTCCACACCCTAAACCACGGCCGTGGAAGTTACAATGATGCCGTAATTTTGGGGATTTCTGAGGATGATTACGTCCTTTCCACAAATACTCTTGAGTCTTCTTGCACCACTCCTACACCCTTAGAGACTTCTAAGGAAGCATTGAACACTCCTCAAGAGTCATCAAAAGCATCAATAGCAATGGAACTGAAGCCACTTCCCACACATCTTCGGTATGCATTTCTTGGAACTAATTCTACTTTTTCCGTAATTGTTAGTTCCGAAAGAAGAAGTTCTTTAGGGATGAACCATGGTTTGCTGATTTTGTTAACTATTTGCTGATTTTGTTAACTATTTGGTTTGTCAGGAAATACCTCCCAGATTATCCTATGCACAAAAGAAGAAGTTCTTTAGGGATGTCCGGCAATACTTTTGGAATGAACCTCTACTATTCAAGAGAGGTCCTGACGGGATCATTAGGAGATGTGTGCCGGAAGATGAAATGCAAAGTGTCATTCGTCATTGTCATTCACTACCTTGTGGAGGACGCTAGTTCCAATAAAACTAGCGCTAAGGTATTGCAATCTGGATTCTTTTGGCCTACTTTGTTTAAGG
Organism: Fagopyrum esculentum; assembly: GCA_033239045.1. NCBI lineage: Eukaryota > Viridiplantae > Streptophyta > Magnoliopsida > Caryophyllales > Polygonaceae > Fagopyrum > Fagopyrum esculentum. The sequence goes on along the minus strand of BSUD01000006.1, from coordinate 23,890,221 downwards.
ATGTGCAAACCTTTGTTTCTTTTTGTGATGCTTGTCAAAGAACAGGGAACATCTCTAGGAGAAACGAGATGCCTCTAAATAACATTCAGGAGGTGGAAATCTTTGACGTTTGGGGAGTAGACTTTATGGGACCCTTCCCATCATCTTGTGGAAACCAATACATACTTCTAGCTGTAGATTATGTTTCGAGATGGGTTAAGGCTATTGCCTCTCCAACTAATGATGCCATGGTTGTAAATAAATTCTTTAATAGAACTATTTTCCCAAGGTTTGGGACACCACGGACCATCATTAGTGACGGAGGCTCTCACTTCATTGGCCGACGATTCGAAACTCTACTAGCTAAGTATGGGGTGACTCACAAGATCGCCACCCTCTACCATCCACAAACAAGTGGACAAGTGGAGATTTTGAATAGAGAGATCAAAGGCATCCTTGAGAAGACGGTCTCAAAGACGAGGAAGGATTGGTTTTTGAAGTTAGACGATGCATTATGGGCATATAGGATTGCATACAAGACTCCCATAGGTACAACACCATACAACCTTGTGTATGGGAAGTCTTATCATCTCCCAGTTGAGCTATTGAGCTAGAACACAAGGCGTACTGGGCTATGAAGTGGTTGAACTTTGGCATGAAGGAAGCAGGCGAGAAGCGCCTCTTATACCTCAATGAGCTTGAAGAACTCCGCTTGAACGCCTATGAAAACGCCAAGACCTACAAAGAAAGGGCGAAGCGTTGGCATGATAAGCATATCATTCCAAAGGATCTGAAAGAAGGAGATCAAGTTCTCCTCTTCAATTCAAGACTTCGTCTCTTTCCAGGTAAGCTTAAATCTCGTTGGACTGGACCTTATCTAATCAAACGTATTTTTCCCCATGGTGCAGTTGAAGTATGGGGTGAAAAGAGCGGAAGTTTCAAGGTTAATGGCCAACGCCTTAAGAAGTATTCACCGGAGCTTCCGGTTGAGGAAATCGCACCGATTACCCTGAAATAAACACAGGAACGGTCTGGCTACGGACCCAAAACAAGCGCTTCTTGGGAGGCAACCCAAGGTATTGCACTTACGTTTTTGTTTTTCTTTCTTAGAGTAGTTTAGTTTAGTTGTTTTTGCTTTGTTTTTCCCTCGATACCTCCGGTATGTTATGTTTTTGGATGTAGGAATAAGGATTGGGCAAAGGGAAGATGCAAAAGTTGGAAGGAATTGACGAAACTTGGATGTTGGCATACAACAGAGACTTCCACGCCCTAAACCACGGTCGTGGAAGTAACAGTGACCGTAATTCTCCAAAATAGGCAAAAATTCACCAAAACCACGGCCTCCGTACATTTCCACGGCCGTGGAAACCCCCGAGTGACCGTGATTTTCAAAAAAATTATGGGTCACTACATAAACCACCTTCCTTCACAAAAACACCACAAAACACAATTTCCACGCCCCTTTCCACGCCCTAATCGCCGAATTCCTTCCCCAACTCGCAATTCTTCGTTTGAAGTCCGATTCAAGCAATTATTTGGCCTAAAGTGAAGCATTTTCAATCCTCTACAAGATCCAACCAACGAAATCAAGTGAACAATCCTCTCAGCAGAAGGAATTTGAATTTTAAAGATCCAAAACCTAGGTTTTTCTCTACTTTCTCTACTTTGTCAATTTGGCTCTATTTTTCGCAAGAATTTAGAAGAACTGCATAGAATTGGAATTAGCATAGGACTGTGATTGCTGAAGTTTGGTGTGGATTTGTTGAGATTTGAGTAAAACAGAGGGAAACCACGGTCTTTGGGAAAACCACGGCCGTGGAATAGGAAGAACAGGCCGTGATTTTTCTGTCATGGATAAAATGTTTAGGAGAAAGTCCAGTAGGAATAAGAAGCAAAAGGGAAGTGGTTCTTCCTCTTCCCAACCCCCTCCTAACCTACCACCATAGTGAATGATTTTTCTGTCATGGATAAAGAAGGGTAGTTCTTCTAGGTTATATCTAGGGTTTCCGATCCTAGGATTCTAACTATTTATTATATGCTTCGTTTGAGTCCTAGATACAACCTAGAAGAACTACCCTTCTTTTCTCACATGTCTAACCGCTACGATCTAGTCAACTCAGGTCTCGCAATAATAACCTAGTTACTTCGTAGAGTAACACTTAGAATAAAACTCTAATAATATGCCAATGTAACTCTATGTGTTTATCCAACTCTCTTAACTAAAACAGCATTCACTCTTGCGAATAGATAAACTTGATCAGTGAAAAAGGCTTGGAATGTTCACTGTAAGCTCGTGTCTTTCTTCATCGTCGATGAATACTTTTATAGTCTTCTTGTGGAGGCAGCTTCTTATGATCGTTGTTACGTCTTTAATCTCTCCACAGAATCCAAACAATCTTCTTCAAAATCTTTAATAGTTGAACGTTCGAATTTGCTCCAAAAATCTCGAATAAAATCTTGGTTGTTGTATCTGTTTGAAGATCTTCAAGCAATCCAAGATCTCCTCTTCAACACTTCTTGTACGAAATCTTTCTAGCAAGATCTTCTCTTCAGATTTGAACCGTTGAGTGCATACGAGATCTTCCTCTCTCTTAAATCCGATGTTTGTTATGATTCGCGCCCTAGCTGTACATGCTCCTACATTATCAACCTTACAAAAGTTGGTTAACGAACTATCAATGAACATCATATTTAAAAATGACAATGATTCAAACAAAATTATTGTTTCTCCTAATTATCTCCATCAACGTATTCTCCTTCCATTATTCTATCCTTGACAGGAGTCTACGAAACCTCAAGTCGTAGATAAACCAAGCTCATAGCAGCAAAGGCTATATGGTTTTAACTATATGCATGTACACAGGGGCGGAGCCAGAAATTTTCGATGGGTGGGCGAAATTTTACCATTTACTACATATGTACACAATTAAGTATAGTTTAGCTCTACTAAACTAATGTACATGTTAAGTGAATATACAAAATATTAATATATTAACTAATACTCCGTAAATAACTATCTCAAAACTTAGTTACCGTTATCATTGCCGTGAAATAAAAGATGGATATCAATGAAGTAAGTATCAGATACGGTATTTAAAGTTTTTTTAAGTGATTTCTAGTTCTTTGAAGAAAAGAGTAATATATATTAAAATATTGAGTTGGGGTGGGCCACTGCCTAGTCGGCTCACCCCCTAACTCCGCCTCTGCATGTACATATTTTAAGTGAGCCATCAAGGTGTGCAGTGACAACTTCCCTAGCTTACCCGATTCAACAAAGTGGATCTTGCTATGATCCGAATGATTTGTGGGGCAAGGCTTCTCATGCTTTCAATAGCGGTTGCATCAAGAATGACAAACTTGTTTCATCGTATTGCTTGCAGGTATTAGGATATTATTATCGTAGGAATATACCTTTGTAATTTCTATAAATATGGCTTAATAAATTTATTCAGAGCGTGGTTCTCCCACCAACATTTGAGTGGGTTCGGACTGTAGATATATTATGGTATCGCAGGGGTTTTGTCTAACGGCACTTCCGATCCTATCTACTCATTCACAGACTTTTAACCCGGCTTGTGTCGATCCAAACATGACATTTTGTGTCCATACAAATTATCGGTATTATTCCGATCCAAACTTGTTCCGGCCTCGCCCGAACGCAACAACATCGGCGTGTCCGAGTACAATATATGTGGCTTTGTCAGAGAGCAACACTGGATTCATCCAAACACAAAACCGGCTTCGTCCGAGAACAATACCCAACTAGTGACTTATTTGCTACATGTATTTGATTCATTTGTATGAGTTATTTCAATATTCACCGTTTGTCATACTCACGCTTCGATTGCGGGAAAATAGGAGGAGAATGTTATTATTATTATCTAGATATATTAGGGTAAATAATATATTATGAGATTTGATTTGATTATATATAATCTTATTACTCCATAGTATATTCTTGTATAATCGCTATAAATATAGCATAATAAAATCATTCCAATGTGTGATTCTTTCCTACCATTTGTGCGGGTGTTCAAACCCTAACAATCAGCAAGAACGACGATTAGTGATTGTTACAATTTGTGGGTAAGAGGATATCCATGCCACGGTAGTCTTTTGCTTCTTGCTATTTGTAAAGAACTTTTTTCTTTTTCCTCTTGTTGAAACTTGCTATTCATTATAAGAGAATAAATTTTCTGAATAACCCATAAACAAGTGTTGTTTTTTTCGAGTCGTTTGATTCGAAAAATTGTCAACTATCTTAAGCTATATCATGTATGTCTAAACAATGTGAATTAATCAAGCTTTGTTGATGTAACTTTTCCAATCTCAAGTGAATTACAAATTAGCCTCCTTGCAATAAAAATGCAAGAACTCCCCATTAAATGCTTATTGTAATTAAAATCTAGTATATCTAAGATTTCTAAGCTTGATACAAATTAGCCTCCGAGAGTTACTCTGGACTATTATAGCTAAAAAAACTTCTCTTTCCATTTCACTAGTGCTCACAGGATCTTCTTGTTACAAGCCTTGCAGGAAACAATTTTGTTGGGCCTCACTTTTTATGACCCAAAGATATCGTGTGGACATGAGAAGTTATCAACAACCGCAACTCGAGCCTTAACTTTTTGTTCTTGCTTTGGCCGTTTGGTGGTTGTTGTTAATGAGATTCCTTAGTTGTTTTCTATAGGTGTTAGATTGTTTAGGAATCTTCTTGTTCTAATGTGAGGTGTCAAATCTTAATAACCGTTGTCTTATGTGGTCTTGTGTGTGTAATAACTGATAAGCTTACATTCTTTCAGAATGTTATGTAATTTGAGTTTGCTAGAGTTGTTCAACAAGCTGAACATGTTTGTAATTGAATTCATAGTTCTTCCCTTTTGACTCAATTGAGCAAAGAATTTAAAAAAAAAAAAAAAAAAAAAAA
>BSUD01000006.1:23804199-23874879 GCA_033239045.1 Fagopyrum esculentum | reverse complement strand
AAACTTGTTTTTTTTTTTTTTAGTTAGTAGCTACTTCAAAGTATGGGATATTAGGCTTATTATCAATGTTATGTATATTTATTTTTAAAACAAGTCGCCAAATGAAAAAGAGTACTATAAAAGAGACAAAAATACATGGACGAATTTTTATCAACATTCTAGATATAGGTCAAAATAATAATTGAAAATATCAAACATAAATACTTTTAAAGAACATTAAATGAAAAATAAATATATAAAAATATTACAAATTAAACTTCACCTATGATAATTAGGTCATAATTTTCCTGTGTGTGGAAGTAATTATTTATATATATTTAAAATGAATCGCGTGAAACATGGCATTAAGAAAATGAAAGAATGTAATGGTAAGAGGCTGCTGAAAAATGATTAACAAATACAAAAGCGTTACCCAACTTTAGATTAATTATGTTAATTTATGTGAAAATGACGTAATTATATATATATGATGTTTGTATAAGGACAATTAGCCTTTAAGGTCATCAAAGAGACGCAAGAATTGTTGTGCACCACAAATTAGGTTATGTTTGTCCTCACATTCTATTATTTAATTTTATCCCTAAAATTAAAACTAGTTGCGTCATTTGGACTTATTTTTCAAATCAACCCTCATAGCCCCTTCTAATTTGTATACATTACATTAACTTACGTCTGACTGAGGGGATTAAGATTATTTTGTGAAGCCAAGCTCTAAAGTATTAAGTGTCATTGTTGTAGAGTTTATCGTATTGTTGATTTCGGCCCATGTATTAAACCCTCATAAAAAAATTTGAAATATTTCTATCTTTTACGTAGTTCTGGACTTTTTTTGTATTCGTGGTTGTAATGTAGTGCAAAAATCTAATTTAACAGTATTTACAAACTTGTTAGATAATCCAATATAATGTTTTTTAATGCGTTATGTGATCCTAACATCTCGTATTTATACGTCATGTCGAGGACTTTGTACTTGCTTATCACGTGTAGGGGGGACTCATGAGATACAAAAGCAAACTATATTTCATAGAAGATGATGTGTTACTCTCATATGCTTTATTAATTCAATAAAAGGAGGTTAAAAAGTATTAGAATGATATATGATCTTATTCTTAACGTCAAAGATAAGTAATTTTAACATCTCAACATGCAACACATGTGTGGTTAGAGGAACATGTATAGTCGACATCGGAACAAACGCCTCCTACAACTCATTAAATTTATAGTTAACTCGAACGATGCACGAACACAAATACGGTCCATATGGATACAGAATACGGAGATACGGCGAAGAAATAAATACTTTTTCATTTTAAAGTTATTAATATTAATTTATATATATTCATATATATATATATATATATATATATATATTTATTGATATATGAGTAGATAAAAATGTTAATATAATAATAAAATAACCATAATAAAAGCTTAGAAATAAACATATTTAGGGTAAATTAATTTTTCTTTAATTTTTTAAAATTTATTTTTCTTTTTCTAACTTTAAAAATAGCGAAAATTTTATTGACCGTGTTCTACATTTAAAACGTATCCGATTATATTTGATCGTGTTTGAGTCGTGTTCTGTCGTGTTTTAGTATCCGACACGATAAAACACGAAACACTCCGTATTTTAGAAGTGTTGGTTCATAGTAGGTTAACCGGTTGATATCATTAGAGTAGCCACCCTCGTATCATATTATTGGAAGTCGTGTGAGTCGAGTGGCAGAATTTAGCACTTGCATTTAAAAGTTGAGTAGGCATAAGACATGCATCGTAGAAAGTTACTTTAAATTGACAATATATGCATGAGATGGACACACACATGCAACAAAAAGTAACCGTAACAAGTCTAAAACAGAAAGTGAAATAATTTGTTTAATGAGTCTTTATCACCAATATGTTACCTAATCGAACCTCATTTTCGAAGAGATCAATTCATCTCACACATCATAAAAAAGAAAGAGACGTCTTCAGTTGTCTCTTTTTTTTATCAATATGACCTTACATACCATTTTAATTATGTAATTACGAATCTTTCAAACAATGGAAACGCCATAACATACTTTCAATAAGATTTGGTTGAATTATACAATTATATCCTAAAATACATAGATTCACACTTCACTTTTAAAATGAATTTCTCGTATGAAACAAGTAAACCCCTTTTGTATCACCTGGTACGATATGTTAAAATCGTTTGATACGATACACAAATAATAAGGAGACACACACGCAACTATATGTGGAGTATAAATTATAAATACACAATTGGAAAGAGTTGTTTGTACTAGTTACTATTTACTCCATTGTAAGTGACCTAATTTGGTATAAATAATTAGAATTTATTTTATCCTCGTGTACATAGGTTTCGTTTGGTAAGTGAATAAATTAAGGGGATTAAGATTATGAGAATTAAAAAAGAGAAATAATTCTCGCAATCACGTTTGGTAAATGTATGAAGTAGATTAAAAGGTTAGCTTATGGAAATTAAGGGAATTAGATTATGAAAATTTTATAATTCTATAAAACTTTGATTATAAGGATTATAAGGATTATTGCGGTTAAAATCTCACTTTTATCCGTCTTCTTTTTTTATCTCTTTGTCTATAAAAAAAACTTAACATGTATTTTTTCGTAATTTTATCCACAATCATATTTATTTTACCAAACAATCATTTAACTTATTTTCATATTCATTCTTTTAAACAACTTCATCTCCTTAGTTTTTCATCAAAATAATTTTCTTCATCCTCATCTTGGTTCACGTAATTTTCGTTACCAAACAGGCTCATAGGGTATATAATTATAGGGATGAAATTAAATTTTGTTCTCCCCTTAATCAAGTGACTTGATTATACATTGAACCTAATTAAGTAAATATAATAAGGATGAGTTGGCTAAGTAGGCAATTTATGTATCAAGGTGTATAAAGTAGGCCTTTTGTTTATATGTTGACAAACTAGGCCCCTCCATATTTTTATAAAAAAATTTATTAAAAACAGAAATAAAGATACTCAATAAATTACAATCTTTCTCTCTCCTGTTTATCTTTATTTATTTAAATAATTAAGCAGTTTCTGATTTTTGAATCAATTAACTAACCGAAAATAAAGGCAACTGTATGATATAAAAAAGGAAAATATTAGAGGAACGATTCTGCAAATCTTCATTGATGGCTCATTTCCATCAATCTTCATCTCGTCTCCTTTGTCGCCATTGTTACAACTCGAAGCTTTGAAGAACCGAAAATCATCTTCACCATTTACTACATAAAATGTAACAGATATGTCAAAAATCATAAAAACATATATATTATTCACGTATGTACATAAAATGCAGCATACATAATGTAACAGTTATGTCGAAAGTCATAGAAAAATATGTATTCATCACGGATACACAATCGAAACTTAACACATTAATATATTGATATGTGTACATATTTCATGTCCCAACTACATCGGATGATTCTCCTACATATATTTTCTAAAAAAAGTTACTAACCAACATATGTTCATCACGTATGTACATAAGACTGAACATATATACATAATCAGAAGAAATTATGTACTCATCATATAACTCAATATCGTACGGATGACTGAAGAACTAGGTTGAGAAGTTTTGAATGTTGGGGATTTTACCACGAATAAACCGAAAAGATGAGATCGAATTCGAATACTTACCTGGTTCGAATTAAAAAACAATGGATGAAATACACACCAGGAAACGACGATTGCAAGACTAAGAAGACGACGATTGCAAGACGGAGAAGACGATGCTCAACAAAGATACCTTCAATCGCCTTCAATGGAGTTGGAGAGAGAGTAGAGCGTATTTGTGATTTATAGAAGTAACAACTATAAAAAGATTTCGAGAATCTTTTATTTATGGTTTCCATCTTTTTAATCCGTTTAAAAAATTTTTGGCAGCTTTTTTAATTCGAAATCAATTAACTACATAATCTCAATCCTTAATTATAGCATTAATTTCTCTATTTTATCTTTATTTTTTAATTTGATTTTGTTAGGGGCCTAGTTAGTCTACATTAAACAAAAAGGACCCTATTTCACCAATCTTCTCGTATAATAATCGATCATTGATTAAGAAAAGAGATGATACAATGAAGGTCCCACTAAATAATTGGAGGCCCAATTTTCCTCTTTAAAGTCACAAACAATCCCTCTTTCCTTAAACTATTTTCTTCTTGCATGCTTCATACACCTACCCACTTCTAATACACACCCAATCAAACTTACAAAACAACACTTATAATAGACAAAAGACACAACATACACTAAATTCAAAGCTAAAAGCCAAACAAAGAAACATAAAGAAAAGGAGTCCCAATGATTTCGTTGCATCAACAATTCAAATCCCTCTTTTCAGTACCCAAACACATCGTAATCAGCCGAGGCAATTATTGGCTGATTCACACACCAATGACTCTCGATCATCGACCCATCAAACCCGGCCGGAGCTCCAACGTCAGCGCCGGAGTAAAGGTTCACATATTTCAGCATCTCGTTGAGAGAATCGAGCCGTGTTGTGAGCTCAGCGAATTGGGCACTCAAAACACAATTCTCTGCCTCAACATTCATAAATTGTTGGGTTGTGAGTTGTAAAGTGCTCAAAATCAGACTATTCTCTTTCCTCAGAAGAGCCACCCGAGCCGTCAGATCATCCAAGTGTTTCTGCTTCCTCATTCGAGATCTTCGAGCCGAATCCCGGTTCGATTGCATCCTCTTTCGCTTTCTTTCGGTCACCATCGTCTGCAGATCTTCCTCTGAACTCGAGTTTTTTAGGGTTCCTGATGAGTTTCCGCTACAAGTATCCATATATAGCAAGCAAAAATACAGAACCAAATTATAAAATATGACTTGATTTCTTTTCTTTTTTTCCTTTTCAATTGATGGGTTTCAGGGCTAATTAGTAATTAGTAGTAGAGTACTAAACGGGTGTGGATTTATGAAAACACATAGAACCAATAAAGGAAGACAACTGAGAAGGATTGAACAAGATGGGTTCTGCGCCTAAGTGAAGAATCGACCATAAACCCTGAAAGGATGATTTCACTGACAACTGGAGACATGAATCTCAAACATCAAGAACAGACTTTCTCACCATCCAAATTTTAATGGGAGATTTGGACTGACAACTCAGATTACAAAACCCAGATCTGATATCGGGATTGACAAGGGAAGTGTCAAAGGAGGAAGAAGACCCAAAGTGTATAGGGGGAGAGGGAAGAGGAGGAAGGGGATTTTGAGCTTCTTCTTGGCTGCAATTTATAGCCAAATGAGAATTAGCAAATTGTGATGAATAAAACTTTTTTATTGAGAAATTGATATTTTAACCGGAAAAAAGCATTCGGGTAATGGACAACTTTTTCTCCCCCACCCCTATCACGTCACATATTTTTGTTTGTCTGTGTTTTTTTTGGATCGAGAAGGGAAGAGGCTCGATTACACCAAAGATAATTGGTGTATCGAGAGGCCGACAACCGGCAAACGAGCAAACCGTCATGCAAATAGAAAAACCAAAAAATGGAAACAAAACAATCACCACAAGCACAGACCGGAAAGTGAGAAAGATCCAAAAATCGGAACAACTACACCTTGGGAGAAGACGTGGAACACTCGAGGGTGACAAAACATGGAGAGGGCATGGGCTAGATGAACTGGCACGGTGTCTCGTCGCCGGGAAGTAGGATGGTAGAAACTTTTTTAGGGGATGACATACATCCTGCAGAGATGTGGATCCCACGACGTTGCCCCCACCTAGATGGAGGATCTTCGGAGACCTCAAACACAACCACGATCAATACGATCAACAGGGGCATGTGACCACGACATCTTCCAAGACAATCGTTTAGACCACACTCGAGAAACATCTTCAATAAAAGAAAGACATCCCAATAATTCTTATAATAGAAAAGACGCTGCGGGGGTGGAGATGTCGTGCGATCCACATTTATTAAGCGGTGTATTTTCCTCTTGTTCGGATTTTTATTTCCCGAGCGGAAAGATGTTGCGGTTATTCGTCACCCCGTGTCCTCTCTATGACCATGTCATCTTGTGACGTTTTCTCTTCAATTTTCAATGTTTTATTAGTTATATTGTTTTCGAGGTTGGAACCAAATGGGAACTAATAGTTTAAAGACCTAAATAGAATAACTTATTTTGATAACACATGCATATATATATAATTACATTTGATTACCTTAATGAGAATCTAGATCTGCTTTGTAGAGGAACACAGCCCACAAGATTCCTAAAGCAACCGACTTCTGGTAAACAACATTTTCTTGATGCGAATATCATGTGTTATTCCTTCACTACGCTATACCTACTTGCCTAATTATATTTTCTTGGACCTAAACATTAACCGTCAATTTTCACCATCACAATTAAATATATATATAAAAAAGGTTATTTACTTGAAACTAGATATATAAGTTACCAAATGTAAACATATTTTGAATTTTTATGTGTAGTTTGTAATATAAAACCTTAACCACTAAATTTTATTTTATTTTATTTTATACCTTTCAGGTTTGATTGTTTCCGTTTACTCCATCTTCTTGGCTAACGTTACATTATCACCACCTCACGCCAACGAATCTTGAGAGAGTTCCCTAATGTCTATTAGATCTTTCTGCCATCCAAGAGGATTCAGCCGACAATTATGATGAATTTGAAATCAATATATGAGAATTTGAGCAAGTTTATCCATTAGATTAAAATGTTACAAGTTATATGTTTAAATGTCATTATATCAAATATTATTTATTGACACTGAATATGTATTTCACCCATTTTGTTTTTTTAATTGGTAAAAACCAATTTGGTTTGATTTATTTATTTATGTTTAGTGAAATAATTTTTATTTTTTTTACAAAAAAAACACTTTTAATTTATTTTATAAACAAAAAACAATTATATAAATTTAAAACGAGGTGTTTATACAAATAAAGTTTTAAAAATTATTTACTAAACTGAAATATAAATGATGAGTTAGCTAAGTAGGTAGTTGATGTAACATGTAGTATAAACTAGAAACTTTGTGTTACGTATAAACAAACTGGCTAAAGATCCTACATAATTTGACATCTTTCTCTCTCATATTTAATTTTAATATTCTGCCTAATTAAAGATGATAATCAATATCCTAAATCGTTAAATAAGGAAGTAATCTATAACTTATCCGGATATCTTGGGTTGCGATATTCTCAACATTTTTTTTACAGAAATAATAAATTCAAATAATTTATTAAGGAAGTAATACATAAAGAAAGTTCATGCGAATTATGTCATGTACACAAGTCTGTTATTTACTCAAGTTATGGTTACACAAGTCTGTCATTTATACAAGGTATGGTTACACAAGTCCGTCATTTACACAAGGTTTGGTTACACAATTTGATTTATTATGTCAATTCATGTTGTGAACACATTCGGTCATTTTTTAATTACACAAGTTCGGTTTGTTTATGTCATGTACACAAGCCTGTCATTTTGTGTAATTGAAATTATGTATTAAAATTGTGTAATTGAAATCGTGTATTAATATTGTGTATCAAGAATATACAAAGTTTAATTAGTGCAGCTGATATATAGGTGGAAGGGAGGGCCAAATCATTTAGAGTTCGAATTCTACAGATTGACACAATCTTTCATTTATTATAGTTAAGATGAGAGATAGTAATATATTTGCACAATCTTCGCAATGTCTTTTTTTTTCAAACGGTTACTAATTGGGTAATTACCAATTACTAATATTAAATAACTACCATAACTTCTTTCCTAATTTTCGGTCATATCCACTCAATTTTACCTTTATTTTTTAATCGAGAAAATTAGGTGCCTAGTTAGTTTACAAGTTACAAAAGATGCATCATTCTATCAATTTTCTCAAATTATAAACATAAAAAACATATTATAAAAATAATGACAAAATTACTCATTTTAAATTGGTAATAGTTTGGTAAAATAATCTTATAAATATTAAAGTTGAAGTAAGTTATGTCATGTGTCATTTTATAAGTAATTTAAGGGTAACGTGTCCAGTTCACCAATTAATGTCGTAAAATGATTTTATAATTATCTATTTTAATTATTTTAATATATTTATTTTACAGAATTGAAAGAAGGTAATAATTAAGATTTGTATATCTAATATTAAAATTTTAACTAAGGGTAAAAATATTTTTTATATGATTTCAGGGTTATTAAACAAATATATTTAAATCATAAATTTACAAATATGTTTGGTAATAACATGGTAAAAAGTTATAATATTATTTATTTTATTGATGGAGTTTAAAGACAAATCACAAAAAGTTGCGGGTATTGAATACAATGTTTTTTTTAAAAAAATTTTTAAAAACTTTTTGGTGGTTTTAATTGATAAAAGATATAGGGTCCACCCAAAATCTAGTTGACAATCGGTTAAGTAGGTACTTTACGAAACATTGAGTATAAAGTGGGTACCTTTTTGTTTTCTATTTAACAAAGTAGACACCCTAATTATAAAAGAAATTACCATATAAGTCAACCTGCTATCTCCTATCTCATTTAATTATTTTACTAATTAAAAATTTAAAGAAATATGTTGTCAGTCAAATAAGGAATGAGATAATAATTGATCCTAAAATCTCTCCCTAATTATTTTCTTAATTAAAGATTTAAATAAATCAGCTCTTTAATTATTTATTTATCATAATTAAAGAAATATGTTGTTATTAATTTCGTGGTTATGTACATATGCTGATACATAATTTTTGCGACTTTCTACATAACGATTACGTTTATGTAGTACAAGTGTTTGTCATTTTGACAATGTTTGGTTACACAAATTCGTCATTTACATAATGTTTGGTTATACAAGTCTTTTATGTACTAACATTGTGTAGTTGAAATTGTGTATTTACATTGTGTAATTGAAATTGTGTAATAGAATATGTATGTCCAATGCATTTTATGTAGCTGATATTTGTGTTTTATGTATTAACATTGTGTAACTGAAATTGTGTACGGACATTGTGTAATTGAAATTATGTATAAAAATTGTGTATTAAATATTGTGTATCGTCAAAAGAATACACGAAGTTTGATTAGTCTAACTGGTATAAGGGCGGGGCAACTCGTCCAGAATTCGATTTCTACTTTGACACAATCTTTTACCAATCCCAAAAGAATACACGAAGTTTGATTATTTCACCAATCTTCTCTTGAAATTTTAAAGGTTAACAAATGTTTTTTTAAAAAAAAGGCTAAAACTAACGGTGGAGATCATTTTTGGACAATGAATGTCGTTATGTCGTTTTAATACCCGCGTCAAGACGGAATTTTACCCCATTAAGACGGAATTTGTTGATTTAGAAATCATCCGTTCATCTCCTAGAATCTAAAATTGCCCTAACCTTTGAAAGTTTCCAATAATATTTGGACAATTTAAATCACATTATCCTCTTTTATTCGAGTATGGATTTTGAAAGGATTTTACTTTAGCAGTATTTGTTGTTAATTTGTAATCCTAAATACTTTTGTGCATCTAATAAGCTAACTGTTGTTAATTAGCATTTGAGTTTATGAAACTAATTTGCCAGTAGCTCTCTCATGAATAATATAGCTATGAAGAAGACCCAAACATCAACGAACGATCTTTCAAGATGGTTGTGATTTCAACTCTTTAAATTTGATGATAATTTATTTATACAAAATCTGATGAGATGGAAACAGAATTAAGAAAGAAAATTATTTTTTTGGTCTGGAGCTAGTAAGGGGCTTGGTATGTTAGATGAGCCAGATTTTTTTTTTTTTTTTGAAACAAAAAGCGGTTAGGAAGTATTCTATTTTAGAGGTAGTCCAGCATAAAGCATCATTGCGGATAGTCATAAAAAGGTGTGTTGGGTGTTCGAAATTCTCAAATGGGTAAATTGAGAGAATGATAAAAATAGTGCACCAAACGGATTCTATTCAAACTTGAAGGGGTTCAAAACTAATGATCACTAACTTAAAAAGACCAAAATATGAGGGACATTAACGGAAAAGTTCTTATAATAAAAATATTTACAATTAACATTTTTTTTTTTATTTTGGAGCAAAAATATCCTATCCACATAACCTGATCTGCCAAAAAAATCTAAATCCGAAAATATCTAGTAGTTTTTTTTTATCCAAATACAATCCGATCCGGATAAAAGTTTTAAAAAGAAAAAAAAGGTCGTGTCAGATATATCCGACTAGTCTAGTGGTAAATGTTTGGATCTGATTGAATATTTAAATACTCTTAAATTGGAGTCAGACTTCTATAAAATTATCGGATCGGACTCTCTTTATTTCCACTTGCTTCTCTCTTTTTACATGCGCCACTAGTGGTATGGAATAAACACAGATTTTTTATTCTTTAATTCCTTCTTCAATATGAATTTTTTTTATTGATAAACATAAGATTAAGCAAACTTCCTTAATGACAAGAACATTGATCAATGTTATAATTTATATTAAAGATTGTTTGCTCCAACTAAACGGGCACTTAATTTTCGAATTTTGATAAAATTTAATGTATTAGTGTTGGAGTAAGGGAAGTTTAGAAATGGGCGGGCAACTAGTTACCTAACAAAATCCATTTAGCGATGAATATATAGCTTTTGGATGATAAGATCGAAAGATGTTACTGTTTTTTACCAATATTGAGTGGACTTATAAATGAACCTAACTTGTAATAACTTTCCTTCTTATGAAGAAAAAAGGGTGTAGAAGCTGACAAAGATTCCCACACAACTTCACCCTCTTTAATGCTTTCTAACAAAAAAATCTAAACAGTTTATAGATTCTCGACCACAACTTTAATATCACTCCCTCTAATATTCAATATAAATAAACTTGTTTTATATTGATTCCACCAACTTATTACACATTGTCAATTCATTTGAGCACAATTATTTACATAGTTAAAGGAAACTAAGTGTTACGAACCGCTTTTTCGTGATGATATTAAGGTTGACAAGACAAGATGACTTGCCGAGAGATGCCGTCAAGACGCCATTTGACAAGGCCAAGTGGTAATGGCATGGGAATAAGGCCAAGAGGGAGGCTGGACAAAGATCTTGTCAAGATGGTACACCAGAGGACGAGGAGTATTCCGGAAAGATCCGGGAGGATCAAGGAAAACCCAGAATGCTCAAGAGGAATCCGGACGATGGTGGAATCATATGGAAGGCTCCGGGAGGAGCGAGAAGAGACCCGGAAGGCATCGGAAGAATCGAGACAAGTCTAGAAACTGGCGGAAGTTGTTAGACTAGTGTAGAAGTTGGCGGGACGATCCGGATGAAGGCGGATCTCCTCGAAAGACGGCGGAGACTTCTAGAACTCGAAGGAACTTTGAAGAATTAACTAGAGTTTTAGGGAAATTTCTAGAGTCGTTAGGATAAGAACACGGTAGGAAGGATTCGGAATAGCCTAGGAGAGTTAGGATCCGGAACCTTCCCGGAAAGGAGGTGGCCAAAGCTATAAATAGGAGAGGACACCCCTCACTTTCATCATCCACATATTTCACCTAAGCTCTCTTGTAAAAAGCTCTCATTTGTAAAGTTCTTGAGTAATATAAATGTAGCACTCATAATCAAGGAGTATCGAGGAGTAAGACTGATCTTAGCTTGTCGGGGGCGACAATATGGCTAAGAGTCGCGCAGTCTGAGTTGGAGAATAACTCGGTCCATGACACAAGTATGACGTTGACGATGGTTTCCCAGATATTCAACTCGAATATGATAAACAAATCTTAAGATATGTCGATATGATTTGTGAATTGTAAATAGAGGAGACGATTGAAGTAATGAGCTAAGTTTAAAGCAGACCGGCCTACACCTCGCTAGGCAAAAGCATATGTACCTCCACTATTACGAGTGTATGTAACTAGTTTATACGTCCATATCTATTCACACAGTAGAGACTGTAGAGTAGGCTTCGTTGGTCATTGCACTCTGGGTATTACCCTACCTTATCATATCATTATCATATACTAAACCTTAATTACCAACAATAATTCTATAAGTATAGACAACTGGATATTTGCATTTAAAACACACTCAACTACAATTGTATGCCCATTTGCAGATTTTGGTTTGGGACCCCTCTCCTAACTTTGTTGATAGGCTGCTTTCGAGGAAGATAGTCAACCTTTTACCAATAAACTTCCTTCTTTCCTTTTTACATATGTTAAAATGTTGTATTGCTCCCACATGGTCGGTCCAGTTGAACAATATTTTTGTTTCCGGTTGCTAACTTTACCTTCTGGGTTTGTGCCTTCACTGCTAAGATAAAAGGACAACACCACCTTCTGCAATTTGTCCATTTCTTCTTTCTCACCTCTCCGTACATCTTCCATTTTCACCACAAACGCATCAATGTTAAATAATATAAAGTTATGTCCTATATTCCTTCACCACAGATTATTTTTAGGTCATCTATCCACTCACTTTTCAATTTTCACACAATATATTTGTTATTTGTTCTTACTCTGGGGGTAACCTTTGGAAAAAAGGACCACATGTTTCTTCAAACATTCAAACATGCCCAAATAATATATTTCCACCCACAAAAATGGACTGTTGGAATCTCATTGGGTAATTTGGGCCCGTAATCACAGCCCATATACTATGACAGACCCAAAATGGGGAACAAATGCAACATCTCATCTTCATATACTTCTTATGACAGCATACCTCTCAACCTTCACATTGACTTATAGCAAATGCTATTTACATCTTAGAGCTAGAGCATAGCTTATGGTGATACAGGCTCAAGAAATGCGACGAAAAAGAACAGATACTGAAAGTAATAGTAAATCATCCTTAAACATAATGAATAAGAGGATTATCAGCAAACCTCCGTATTTGCAGTGGCAACTTCAGGATGGTAATGCAGAATCTCCTTCCACATCCTCTCTCGTATCAACTGTTCATCAATGGCCTCATCAATGTCAAGGTCAATGGGAAACTGAACTGGAGGGTCAGTTTGTGGGTCATACAATGAGGACATATACGGATGTTCAAGTGCTTCAGTGACACTAATCCTCTTTGTTGGGTCAAAAACTAACATCTTTTTAAGCAGATCAATTGCCAACGGATCAGCACTCGGGTAAAGGCGAGACAAAGGGGTGCCTAGTGAATATGGAATTGTCTTGATATACTTCCTTGCCTTTGGGTTGTCAATGAATCCCAGATCAGCATCCTTTTGGCTTCCCACTACGTTGATAATCAGTTTCAGCTGATGAAAACACTCTGTACCAGCAAATATTGGCTTTCGCCCAAGAAGTTCAGCAAATATACATCCAACAGACCACACATCAATTGAAGTTCCGTACTTATCACAGCAAAGGAGGAGCTCTGGGGCTCGATACCAACGTGTCACAACATACTCGGTCATGAAAAGCCCCTGCCCCTGGCCATTGCTGGTCCGTGCTAGCCCAAAATCACAAATCTTGAGGTCGCAGTTAGCATTTATCAGAAGATTGCTCGGTTTTAAGTCTCGATGGAGGATATTTGCTGAATGCAAATACTTCAGACCCCGAAGCAACTGCATAATTACACTTCATTAGTATCAGAAGTAGACCACATGAGTTAATAAAAAACTGCGTCAAATTTACAGCGGTACGATGGATAGACTTTTTGTTAGGAACCGAAAAAATGAAATTAAAATGATACAAATATGTGTACGTATCTCCCACATAGACAATTTCAGTATTCCTCAGTCCCGTAGGTCCATTTCGATAATCAAGTCTGAACTTTTCCCTGTTATGATGGGAAAACAAATAGCTGAAATCCTATGTAGAAGACTTAAAACTTAAAAATTCAGGATAATGGGAAACATGTAAAAGCGGACAGCATGATGGAGAAGTGACTACTAACTAGGAAGTGTAAAACTGGGAAATTAATGAAACTAGCTAGAAAATAAAAAATAAATAAATTAATCAAACACCATATGACTTGAGAAAGAAGAATTTTAAAACAAAAAGATGATGTCAACAAGAGTTATCATGGGGGATTATACAAGTCATTATTCACAAAGTTCTTAGCAAGAGAAATGCAATGCTAGCAGCCAGATCTGAAAATGGATGCAAACCCGTATGCAGCTTGTGTTTTGATACATTCATCGTATCACCAAAATTGCAGGATGTAAGATGAAAAAATAAACCTGAAAAAGGAAAAACTGGTTGTGGTCATTGCTGAGGGCCTGGGAGGACTTGATAATCTGATGCAGATCCGTTTCCATCAATTCATATACAAGATACACATCTTTGAAAGACTTTCTATGTGTAGGCATCATCACATCCTTCAAGCCAATGACATTCTCATGCCGCAGATGACGGAGAAGTTTTAGTTCACGCAAGGTTCTCAGTGCGTCAATACGATTCTCAAATGCATTATTGATCTTCTTTATGGCAACTTTCTCATTTGTTTCCTTGTTGATAGAAGAGCAAACGACTCCATAAGCCCCTCTACCTATAGGCTTAATTGGAATGTATTTTGTATCGATCTCAAACAAGGTTTGCCACATTGAGAAGTAATGCTTTCCTGGGTATCCTGTCCCATTCGGAGGCTCTACCGGAGTTGCCATTCACTGTATTTCAATCACAAAAGTAAATAGAAAAAACAATAAGGGCTTGTTTGATATCCGTATTTAGATATCAGATACGAGTATCAACATAAAAAAGCTCATACCTAATGTTTGGTATACAAGTATATGGATATCTAGAGATCTCCCATTTCTTATATTTCTTCCGCTTCTACTTTTCTAGAACTCTTTTACAACAGGAAAATCTTCATATAATTTCTCTCTTTTTCGTGTTGTCATTGACATACTACAATCTATCAAACAAAGATCAATATCCATTGATATCCAGAAAAAAATACCAAACAGGCGCTAACTGCAATTCCAATTTCAATTTGATTCTGAAATAATTCATAATACTACATGTGAGGTGAGGTATCAAATTATACAACAGTAACTAGAATTTCTGTTTCAAATTGATTCAGGGAAGGAGGAGCTGCTACGATTAAATTTTCCAAATTTCACCACGTTCTAATTTGAAACTAAAAGGGGCAATATTTATCTCTTCTGTTGACAAAAAGTATAGTAAACGAAGTGCGGTCATTAATGTGTCTTCTCTATCCAGATGTGTCAAGTACAAAAAGTCATAATCACAAACTTGACTATTCAATTCATATACAATAGGCTTACCTTTAGAATACCAGAATTCGACGACAATCGACCAAATCGGCTTCAAATTTTCACTTTCCGATTTCAAAGTGCTGTATCCCGATTACTCAAACCAAATAACCTCTACACCGTAAAACGCCTCCAAATTGCTCAATTTCGCCTCCGAATTCTGCCCCGCTCGAATTCCAGAACAATTTACTCTAGCCAGTCAACGAAGTCAGCCTTAACTTGTGATGGTTTATGATCGACTGCGATCGAAAAACTTGTGTTTTGGATTGACAGATCTAAATAGAGAGAAAATTGAAGAACCGGTGGTGTGATAAAGCGAAAGTACGATAGTTTGAGGTAACATGATGTACCGTAAATGAGAGAGATTCGTTATGGCGTCGCCATCGGCAGAATAGTGGCAAACAACAAAACAACACAGGAGGATAACCTAAACACGTTTTCCTTTTATAGTTTTTAATAATAGAATTTACCGCCTGGTCAGAATTTTCTCTACTCCCTTTTCAGTTCTCACCTACTTATTTTTTCGAGAATCATACACGGTGGATAAAATTCACGAGGGTATAAACTTTTAATTTTTTTTTATGGTAATGGTAAAAGGATTGATTAACATTTAACACCTGACATGGCGAGAGATCACAAATTGACAAGCCGTCGGTGACCAACAAAGCAACACTAATTGAACAATGAAACAAACTGAAGAAGAACAAAATGGAAAAAAAAAAATAATCAGAAAAGGCGGAGACATTCAAATCATATACGTGGACGATGACGGAAATATGGAGAGAATACGGGATGAATGAACTACCGCAGAGTTTCACCATCGGGGAGCATGACAAAAGAAATTTGTAGCCCATGATGAAATTTGGATGTTCCTCCCATCCAATACGAAGGATCTTTCGATTATTCTCCGTTCTCTTTAGCTCGAAATTCGGATCCAAGATACACATATGAGTGACGAATAAAGTGTTAAGGCTTTACAAAATTATCGTTTGTGGTGTATTGCCCTTGCTTGCCTCGAAGTTCCTTCTATGGAGTGTGGGAGTCCCAATGACGGGGAGTCTCTGACGGATACCAAGGCAGTCTCGACGCCACCACATGCTGATCTAGTTGAAATCAATGGTGCTGGAAATTCGGAAGATACACATGTCAGATATAGTTTTGATTATCACGCTGTGAATCAAATCCCACAAACAACGTATCGGGACATACCCAAATATGTCAATTTAAATCACCTCCCACTCCTACTTGTGGCCACATAATGTTCAAGTGACGATACGACACAGGAAATTGCCTATTAATATTGGGCCTTCCATAAACATACCAATTGAAGCTACGACCAAGGCTCGGGGACATGGTCTCTCGAGGCCTCCTACGGTACTTGGGCTACAAAGTAAGTTTATCTCTTGTTCCCCAGAGCTCATAACAGGTTAAGAAGATTCCACCCAAGGCTGATAGGAAGAAAACAGTTAGACTCACGTCGAACGTCAAGATACTTGGGCTCCCTATGTATAAAACTACACATGGAACTAGTGGCGATGCTACTATAGTTCTAACAAGCCAACTAATACAGTCCATCGGACAATCCAATGGGACAAAAAGTGTTTGGGGTATGCAATCGACAACTCAAACTCCCCTCATGTGTACTGATGTTGCTCTCTAGCACTTGTAGAAACTAGCACATCCAAAGAGGGTGGAATAGAAGGAGATCACGTGATTGACATGGATGCGTTTGTGATGCGTCCTTGAAGAATCCTCGAAGATGCGTTTGAAGGTTTGAACGTGGGCTGCGGAAGCTTGGAGATGGAGGCGGAAGTTGAATGGTTGAGTCGATCTAGATTGATCGATCAAGCCTTAATGTGGATCGTTCAGTTGATTCTTGAAGAATCCTCGAAGATGGCTGAGTTTGGATCGAAGATCCAAAAGAAGAACTTTGAGAAGATGGAAGAGAGATTGATGCTCAAGTAAGTAGGAGGAAAATACTTCTCAAATACTTGATCAAATTGAACATGCTTTACAAATGAGTCAAGCATCCCCTTATATAGTGGATGAAGATCATACAAAGGGTCGGAACTTAAATGACGGAAATAAAGTCGGAATTAAAGTTCCGAAAATCAAAAGTCTAAAAATGTGAAAGGTTGGGAATTTAAGTTCGGAATTAAGTTTCCGAATTAATTTCCGAAACCAAAAGTCTAATCTTAAATTCGAAAAATTAAGTTCCGGAAATAAAATCCCGGAAATTAATATTCCAAAAATAAAAAGACTTATTATTACAAAACGCTAAAATACGGAAAATGCGCCGGAACGGTGCCGGCTTGGCAAGCTTCATGTCATGGTGGCGTAGAAATACGGTTTGCAACCAATGAGCCCGTGACAAGCAACGGTGCGAGCAATGATGGAGCCGGTAGCTTGGGTGATGGCCTTAGCACGGAAACAAATGAGCGGTCCATCGGAGCGAACCCAGAATGCCTCGTCTTCCTCACCTTGGGACATAGGGGTCAAGGGCGCATCAGCTTGTTATTACCATGATGGAGGATGTCTTGGTTGAAGGCGCCATTTATATTCATGACATAAACGAAGAGGATTGCGAGATGGTTTCCGATGCTAGGGCCATTCCTCCGAGGATGAGGTTACTGCACATGCCGATGACCTTAATGCTAAAATTCTACATGTTTTACATTTACTCTCAAATGGACCTAATAATGCGGTTAATCCCATTGTAGATAACGAGACAATGTTGCATACTATTACTCATGGCATTAGAAAGAATGTTGATAAACGTGATATTATTGAGAATCATGATTATAATCGTAATGCTAGGATTGTTGGAAATGGAACCATTGATAATGTCAACGTGAACTTCATGCTAGTATTACTACTACTAATAATATGGCCCCTAGGATAGCTTTGGATAACAATAATGTACGTGTTGAAACTATTGAAAATGCTACTAAAAAAGATTTCCCCCTCTCAACAAAAGGGGAACTGCTGCCCTTGTGTTTGAAGTCCAACCGAGGCAATTTGCTTGGATTAAACCTCCTGCCAAAGTCTTCATGAACAATTGGTTCATAAAGAAATTGTCTTACTCACCCCCTACGGCGATATGGTCAAGATTAGATGCGATGAGACTATACCGAAGCAACCATTTGGGGTAGTTGTCTCCTTGAAAAATACGTCAGGCATTGCCTGGGGTATTTGACCATAAACGGTCTTAAACAATATTAAGGGTGCAAGTTTAGAGTTGAAGTTGGATAAATCATATTTACTTTTGACATTGATGGAGACAAAGATAAGGTGGGAAGAGAGTGTCCTTATTATATACTTGGTAGATCACTGATCCTTAAACTTTTCCTAAACTAGTTTGCCTTTATTGAGAAAGGTAAGGCCATCATACCTCTTTGGGTTAGACTCTTAAGTATCCCTATTGACTACTGGACTACATAGATCTTGGAAAGAGTGACTTTCATGATTGGAAACCCTCTATTCATGGACCCATCAAAGGTAGGGGTGGGCAAAACCCGATATTTTAGTACCCGTTTTGATCCGGTCCGAACCGGGAGATTTTCCCGGATCATCGGAACGGATACGGACCGGAGTTTTAGGCATCCGGATATCCACGGATATCCGGATAATCCCGGATATCCGGATACTCGCGAATCAACGGATATCCGCGGATCATTGGATCGTCTCGGGTCACCGGATATCCGGTAGCTCCGGATCGCCGGATATCTGGATAGTTCCGGATCACTATATCCGGATATCCGGCTACTAAAAAAAATTATAATAATTTTAAATGTATATGTTTTAGGAAGGATAAATCAAGATTGTATATTACAATTATGTACTAATATTTATATTTAAAAATATATTAAATGGGAAAATATTTGAGTTAGGTAAAGTAATGAATTAATAATGTGCATACTTAGTTACTTTATATCACTATGTAATTTTGTATTAATATTTGTATTTGACATATATTACAATATACATGGTAAACTATTTTAGTTAATCAAAGTAATGAATTGATAATATTTTTTTTAAATTTTATACGTACTCACATAGTCACATTTATATTATTGAATTTAATTAAAAATATATACATCTATAATATATACAACTTTGTACATACTCATATATTCATACCTTTCGGAATAAATATTCATAATATTTTTGTATTATAAATTGATCACATTGTACGATTTATCTTTTTATAAATACGATTATAAGTTGGTCTCAATAATAATATTTTATTGAAAATTTATCTCATTTAAATGAACAAATGTTCATAATAATCTTCAATTATAAGTTAGTCTCATTTTCAGATATAGATTTATATAAATATGATTATAAGTTGGTTTCAATGATAATTTATTATCATAAGTCAGTCTCATTTAAATAAACAAATATTCATAATATTTTTTTTAATTATAAGTTGATCTCATTGTAAGACATAAGTTTTATAAGGTGGTCTCAATAATAATCTTTTATTAGAAGTCGATCTCATTTATATGAACAAATGTCCATAATAATATTTAGTATAAATTGATGTCATTGTAAGATATATATTTTATAAGTTGCTATCAATAATAAAATTTTATTAGAAGTTGATCTCATTTAAATGAACAAATATTCATAATAATATTTTATTATAAGTTGATCTCATTGTAAGGTATATGTTTTTATAAGTTGATCTCAACAATAATCTTTTAGTAGAAACTGGTCTCATTTAAAAGAACTAATGTTCATAATGATACTTTATTATAATTTGATCTCATTGTAAGTTATATATTTTATAAGATGGTCTCAATAATAATCGTTTATTAGAAGTTGATCTCATTTAAATGAACAACTGTCCATAATAATCGTTTATTAGAAGTTGATCTCATTTAACTTCTAGTTTACTATACAAGATTACAAGTACAAAATTACATACTACAAGTTTATATAATGATGTTTTATAAGTCTGACTATTTTAACCATATTAGCCATAAGATTTGTGTTAAAGTCTTAAAAATAAGTTTCTGAATAATATAAGTAATAATAATTATGATAACTATAACTTTAGTCATTTTTTTCCTTAACATATTGTAATACCCGGAAATTTTCTTCCGACTAGTCCCGAAACAATAAGAACTTGACCGATTATGACGTTTTTGGCGCTTTAGTTCTTTAGTATGGATTTCGACATTATGTTGTCTTCTTTTAAGTTTCGGGACGAAACTTATTTTAAGGGGGTACTGATGTAATACCCGGAATTTTTATTCAGTTTAATTCCGAAGCAAATCGGACTTCGAGCCGTTGACGGTTTTCCATTCTATCTAGTATTTCTTTCTTCACGAATTTTATCATTTTATGTAGAATTTAATTCACATAAAATGATAAAATTATATCAAGCTCTAATTCTTATAATTATTTATCATTTTATGTAGAATTTAATTCACATAAAATGATAGATTTATGTCAAACCCTAATTATTATAATTTATTCTTATCGATGACTTTAGACGAGATCATGACAAGCTGTGACGAGATCATGACTAAGCTGAGACGAGGTCATGACAAAGCCCGACAAACCTGTGACAAACTCATAGATGGGCCTGACAAGGCCATGGCGAGTTTTGACAAGTTTTTGACAAACTATTCAGCCCATTCTTTCCTACCTTGCTTCAACCCACATTCTTTCTTTTTTTTTTTTTCTTGTTTCAGCCCACTCTCCCTTGCAAATCCTTGCTTCAGCCCACGTACCTGTTGCTACTCGGCCCAACTGTGAGAGACGCCTTGCCCTAGCGCCTTGTGGACAGCTGCATGCCAAGGATCACGACGTCTCTTCACGTCTCTCCCCATCACGTATACTTGCGTTTCCCTTCATGCCAAGCCAGCAACCGCCTCCCCCTGCTTCTCCTGCCTTGCTGCATCTCGCCCTAACTAACGCCACACGTTGCAACCTACACCACAACGCCACCCTGGATCTATCCTCGTCGTCGGCACACAGCACCACACCTTCGTCTATCTTGCACACGAAGGCCATTACCGGCGAGTTCTGTGGTCTTCTGCGCCTTCATCCACCAAGCTGCAACCGGTGGTTTCATCTCCCTTGCACAATGGGTCGGACATCCCTCCTCGAGCCAGGAACACAACTAGGTTGCAACGCCTCTTCGGGCCCAACCAAACTCAGCGGACCTCCTTCTGTTTGACCTACAAAACAAAAACGCAGATTCACGATCCCTGGAGCCACATCCGACTCTCACTCTCCCTTCGACTGCATTGGGTCGACAACAGTAGCAGAAGCTCCCCGACGCCTCCTCCAGTGACAGCAAGTAGCAGCAGAATTCGTGCCATCTTCATGCCTTCGAGTCTCGGAATTGGGTAAGGCTTGTACCCCTTGATACACTACACTTCAGTCTACTTCTTTCCTTGCCTAACATGGACCAGTTTCGTCTTTAAACCTACTCAGAACAACTATAGACGAGCTGTACAAATTGATGCGTTTTTCTGAGTTTTCAGAATTGGAAAACAGTCAACTTCAGGTCAAGATTTGAGTAAGTTATACTCCTCATTTGTTGCTGAATTTTGGATATGTTGTAGTCAGTAGTATATAGTAGATCATACTAAAATTTGAGAAGAATCAGAGTTACGGTTTGAGAGTTATGATGTTGCAAAGTGAACTCCTCATGCAGTTTTTATATATGTGCTGAGTGTTGGGGAAAACAACAAGTGATGCTGTTTTGTGAGATGGTTTTGAATAAGCTCTTGATCTCCGTTGGGTTTGAATTTTGGATATGATATAGTTGACATATTGTTGTAGAACATATTAAAATTTAAGAGGCATCCAGCAAGTGGTTTGGGATTTATGATTTTTCCAAGATTGAGTCGTAAGCAGTTTTTCTGTTGTGTTGAAATTCGGTTTTGTGAGATAGTTTTAAATAGGATTTTGATCTCTTTTGCGGCTGAATTTTGGATATATTAGAGACAAGATTTTATAGTAGAACATATCAAAATTTGGGATAAATCCAGCGAGTAGTTTAGGAGTTATGATTTTTTAAAGTTAAGATAGTGTGCTGCTTGTTAAGTGTTGTAACCAACTTTAGAAATTTTTGTAGAAGCGATGCTTTAACAGTTTTAAAAAATTGGGAAATTCCGGATGGTACCCTCGTGGTTTGGGGTTTTCCGGATTTTGCCCAACAGTTTTTTTGAGTTCGGATGGTACCCTTAAGTTTTCGTTGTTTTCCGGATTTTGCCCAAATTCATTAAAAATTTCAAATTCCATTAAAAAATATAAAAGAAAATATAGTAAAATTGAAAAATAAATCAAAATAGAAAGAATGATTTATTTATTTTAAAAATAAAATAAACAGTAATTTAAAAAAAAATCAGTATTTTATATTAATTTAAAAATAAATCAATTAGATAATATTTTTGTAATAAATTGAATTAATTTTTTTTAGATTTTGTTACAAAAATATTAATTCAATTTATCTATTTTTAAAATGAAATAAAACACTGATTTTTTTAATTTTGTAATTTATTTTAAATTAATATAAAATACTGATTTTTTTAAAAAAATTTTACTGTTTATTTTATTTTTAAAATAAATAAATCATTCTTTCTATTTTTTATTTATTTTTCAATTTTACTTTATTTTCTTTTATATTTTTAATGGAATTTGAAATTTTTTAATGAATTTGGGCAAAATCCGGAAAACAACGAAAACTTAAGGGTACCATCCGAACTCGAAAAAACTGTTGGGCAAAATCCGGAAAACCCCAAACCACGAGGGTACCATCCGGAATTTCCCTAAAAAATTCTTTCTCCTATGAGTAGATGGGATATCATAGATAGTATAGGAAATTATTTCGGAATTTTTATAAGATTATTCGAATTTTATATTTGAAGCTGTAGTTGGACTTTAGTGACTTTTCGGAAATAGAAAATGGGTGGTTTTTCTAGTTGTTACCTAAAATCATCCTAAGGAGTAGAATATGGTTAGTTAGTCTCAAATAAGAGTTTAAACATAAATTATGAAATTTTTAGAAGTTTCGGGACCAAGGGTAAAATAGTCATTTTACCATAAATTAATACTGTAATCAATTCCGTTCTATTAAGACCTACTATCTTAGAAGTCTTAGACTTCTAATCACCTAGAAAGTGTGCTGACACACTTGCCTCCTTTGACAGGCCACTGAATCCCTACTGTACAGATTGATTTGCGAATTAGAAAGTCGAGATCTGATTCAGGTAAGTCCACAGACTTACTTAGCTGGCTTCTTGTATGAGTGTAATTTGTATGAGTGGTGTTTGTTAATTATGATAAACAACGAAACCGGATTAGGCCGACTTTATTATTTACGTAATTGACCCAAGTGTATGATAACGGGTCGTGACATCATCTTCCTAGCTCTTGCGAGAGTCTAGGAGGTTCCCTGCGACCAGCCCAGTCCGGTAGACGGTCAGATGCATTAGTACCATTCCGCGTTGGTAAACGGGGACAGAGGCGAGGTTTGGGAATCCCTTGTGTCACAAAATAAGTATCAGTAGTAATAACCTATCACCTAATTAAAGATAATAAAAGGATTGAGTGTTGCATGTTGATTGTGTATGTTGTGTGTTTGTGCCTTTACCTTTTATACTTATCCATAGAATGTTAGCTAACGGTTTTATACCGCTTGTAGATGCCTTGCAGGTTAAGACAGTTGTAGAGAGATCCGAAGGGAATGGTCAGCCGGGTCCACGTACTTATTTAGTTCGGGACGGGATGTCTTCTGTTCTTCTTATGTGTCGTTTTGGTACCTTTGCTTTGTAAGGCTGATACATATTCTTCATGTATATATTGTTTAAAGTTTTCAAATGTTTTAAATACTTTTATGCCTTGTTGTAAGATCCAAGTTAAATTGTTGTCAAACTAAGGTCGGGACCCATTGTGAGGTCCTAACCAGTAGCTCCCCGAGTTCTCAGAATTTGGGGTGTTACACATATCAACCTTTTATTAGAAGATCGTCTCATTTAATGAAACCGTCTATATATACATACATATATATATGTATGGGTTTATATATATACAAGAATTTTGTTTTAGAATATATACAAAGTTTAATATTATATTATATTATAATCTTATATTAATATCGTGTTCTTGTGTAATTATTTTTCATAATATTATAATGAAATAGAATCAAGGGAGAATTTGATATACTAGGCTTTTTTTAGTTTTTGTTTAAGAAAATGTACCCCAAATTTTTTACCACTTTCATTTAATAGTAGGTAAAAATTATTAACCCTTCTATTAGAAAGAAAGAATAAATTATGTTTGTTATTTGTTATATAAGTATAATTTTTAATTTTTAATTACTGAATTCTTTCTTGCCTTTTTTTTATTTATTTTTTATTTTCTGGACTGAATTTCTCATACCGGAAATTCTCATACCAGAATTTTCATACCAGAAATTTCATACCAAAAATTATCATACGAAAAATTCATACCAGAAATTTCATACCAGAATTTTTTCATACCAGAATTTATTTAATACTAGAATTTTTTCGTACCATAATTTTTCATACCAGAAATTTCATACGAAAAGTTCATACCAGAAATTTCATTCCAGAAATTTCTGAATTAAAACTAGCGGCACAATCAGCACTTGATCCTTGTGCTTTCCGTCCGCTATTTATTTTTGTTTACATAATACTTTTATTTTGAGACAATTTTAACATATAATTCTCCACTCAAATAATGCTCAACTCCTCCACGTCTTGTCAATTTGTCATTGTCAACTGGGAATAAGAACAAGTCTTTTGGAAACCAAAAGAGACGGTAATGGACCCATTTTTGCAAACCGTCATCATATACGCAAATTACAATAAAAAAAATTGCAAAATTACAACGAGCCCCCTAAAATTTGCAAAATTAAATATTAGACAATTAAAAATTCATTCCAGTATGTAAATTTCGGTATGCAAATGTCCGGTATGTGAAATTCTGGTATGTGAAATTCCGGTATGTGAAAATCCGGTATGTGATAATTCCGGTATGTGAAAATCCGGTATGTGAAAATCCGGTATGTGAAATTCCGGTATGTGAAAATTATGGTATGTGAAAATTCCGGTATGTGAAAATCCGGTATGTGATAATTCCGGTATGTGATAATTCCGGTATGTAAAATTCCGGTCCGGTATGTGAAAATTCCGGTGTGTGAAAAAATTCTTGATTCTAGAAAATAAATAAAAAATAAAGAAAATAAAAAAGACAAAAAAATTAATAAAAGAAAATAAAAAAAGAAATTCAGTTTTTAAAAAGCATTCAAAGAAATAAGAAAACAAGAGGATGGAGAAGGTTTGAAGGTAAAAAAAATAAGAGGGGTATATTTACTTAATTGAAAAACAAAAAAGCCTACTTACTATCACTATTTCTCTAAATAGCCTACTAACCAAATTTGCCCTAGAATCAATTAGCTTTTGTTAAATAGAAGATAAGTTAATTGACTTTGATAATATTTAATAATAACATTTACTATATATTCATATTTTAAAGACTAAAAAAAATTAATATTTATCCAAGTTAAATAATTTACTTTTACTTTAGCATTCTCAAATTCTTTTTATTTCGTATTGTATGAAGTAGTTATAAAGTGTAAAGATAAAGATAACTATTGTTTTAAAACCTTATTTTTATTTTCTATTATAGCCTACATTAGTATTCTCATTTTTTTTATTATCTATATGATTATCATTTTTATTTTGATTTTTATTTTATGTCTTTGAATTATTTTTATTACATTATGTGATAAATAAAGTAGCAAATACATGTCCTAATCAAACGGATATTCGGATCAAGCGGATATTCGGATCAAACGAATCAATCGGATATCCGGATTCGGCTAAAGTCATTTTTCGGATCAAACGGATCAACCGGGTCAAACAAAAGTCACTCGGATAATCCGGATATCCTTGGATAATAATCCGATCCGGATAAAATCATTTTCGGATAATATATTTTGAAATTCGGATCAATCGGTCGGCCGTATGTCCGCGGATAATTATCCGATCCGGGAAAAAGTGCCGGATATGTGGATGGATACAGATCGGATCCGGATCGGGGGTTTTGTGGAAATTTCTATTCGGATCGGATCGATCCGTTGCCCACCCCTAATTCACAAGGGAAAAGAAGAGAGGATCATATGATAGGGTTCTTGTGGAAGTTAATTTTGTCCATGAGATTAAGAGGGAGATCACTTTAGAATTTGATGTCAATGTTAAGAGATAGGGTACATGGTTCTCTATGAACATGTTCCTTTAAGGAGGCTAGGGGTGTTGTGGAATTAGACCTAGGGTTTTTACTTAAGAGGCTGGGGAAGGTAATTAGGTTGTGGATATTAAGGAGGGTAGAAAGGGTATCACATGAACTAAGAGTTTAATTGATAATAATAAGAAGTTTGATGTTGAGAATGTGAGTGATAGCATGAATTATAGTCTATATTTTGGGACCTGTTTAGACGTTTTATCTTCAATAATCTGCATGTTTGGATGTATATTATGTGATTATATCGTCGTTTCATCTACCTTTGCGGGAATCGAGGTCTACACCAAGTTTCGTTGTAATCGTAGGTAAAATGGCACGTTTTGCATCAAAATGGAGCTAAAGAAGCTAAGGAGTCATTGGAGCTACGTTCAGGAGCTTAAGGAAGAATCCAAGAAGCATGGAATTGGATTAAAGATTTACTTTGGACCAGATTGAGCGATTTCACATTCAGTTTAGAGTCACCTCGGTCAGCTACAGTACCATCTCGACCGAGGTGCTCCGGAGGAGCGTCCCGACCGAGGCGAACACCTTGGACGCGGCGAGATATATTTTATTCTTGGTTGAGATCTTTTATTTTTGGAAGGATAGATCTTATATTTTTACGCTGGATTTCTGGAAGGAAGATCATATATTTTAGGGATTTATTTATGAGAGATAGATATATTTTATTAGGAAAATATCTTTCTAAGATATCTTATCTTTGGAGGGTAGTTTTCCTATATAAAGGGTTGGATTTCCCACAAATTCTGTACCCTGCTAACGGCAAGAATCTGCATCCAGTAGTTAGGAAGGTTGAAGGAAGATTGAAGGAAGGAAGTTGATAGCTTTGATAGCTTTCGTGAAGGGTTTTGTAAGACTTTCTTAGATTCCCTTTTTTTTGTTGATTGTCTTATTGGATTTTGATCCAAGGAACGCTTGTTTGTTTGATAATTGATTCAGTTATTGAAACCTTTTTCTCAAGGTTTTTGTGTTCAATTATTCACCTTCTTCCCTTATATTTGATAATTACTTTCATGATGATGATTGGCTAATTTCTTTGTGTGATTCTAGGGTGATTGACTGAAGGTTGTGGGAAAAACAATGATAAAATAATCTTAAATTCCAGTAGGACCCTGAAAGTTCGAGTCTTTATCCTTAACCCTAGAACATCTCGTTCAGTCGATGAACATCTCGGCCGGGGTGGAATTCGTCTGACCGAGGTGACTTTTCTGATCCGAAACTGAGAGTTAAGTGTTAGAGTTTGCCAAATCCTATTCTTATTACACCTTTCCTGGTTCAATGCAAGCATAGGATGAGACTTACCCGGTGATTCCTTTGTTTGTTTACCAAAGATCATAAGCGATAGGTAATAAAGGCTTATCCTTTATTGGGGTTTGAGTGTGCCTTCATCCCATCTTTCTGAGTTAGCTTGAGACTTACCCGGTAAAGGTTGATTTTATTCCCTTAGGTGGTGTGTTGGTTTGAGATTATAGTTCTTTTCCTTAATTCCTTGAGACTTACCCGGTAATAGGAGTTACAGTTTGGGATTAGTGAGTAGTGAGACTTACCCGGTAATCTATTCCACTTTAGTAACACCTTCCCTTTGTAAAATCTCAACTTTGTCCGCTAATCTTTAAATCTTGAGTTGGAACCACAACTATATGCTTTAATCCCTAGAATTGCATATTTCCTTAATTGACTTTTTATCATCTTTGATTGTTTTAATCGCTTTTGTGGTTAGTAATTGCATTGACAACCTACACTTGCTTTGTTTCACTAAGTCCCTGAGATCGACACCCTGGAATTTCTTGCTTTTACTACGATTGAACCGTACACTACGGGTTCGCATCCTTGTTTTGAGCATATATCTTGGGTTATAAATTTAAAGCTTGCACACACCATTTGGAGCGAACAAGTTTTTGGCGTCGTTGCCGGGGACTTGGTCTAGACCGAGCCGGTTGTGGTTGGCTTTCGGGGCGCTTGCCCCTGTTTCTACTAACCACTCTACTTGAGTGACTTTCGCATGTTCTTTTTCTTAGGTTTATGCGAAGAACCCGCGTTGGGAAGGAAATCGTTCCTTACAATCCCGAACCAGAAAAGACATACAAAAGACGCTTGAAAGAAGCGAAGATGACCAACCAAGACGATCGCGATCTTGAGGCCGAATTGAAGGAGGCGTTGGAACAACTACGCCTCAGTAAAGAAGAACTACGACTGGAAAGGGAAGAAACTCGCACAAGAACTGAGGCGATCCAAGCAGATATGGCGGCTTTACAAGACCAATATCTACCTCGACCGAACCCAGATCCTCGACCGAGGTAAGACCCTATTCCAGACCCTCGACCGAGGCAGAATCTAGTACCTGCTGCCCCGGCCGAGATACTTCCACTTCGGATGCCAGTCCGAGATGCTCTTTTTGCAGGTATTCCACAGACCCTAGGGCAAAGGATGGACCCCAATCAGCAACTGAGGCGTCCAGGAGTCAACCTAGGTGATCCAGCGGACCATGATTATGAGCTTCGACCGCAAGTTCTTTCCATGATTCGCCAATGCCAGTTTGGAGGGCTAGAGAGGGAATCTCCGCATCAACATCTACAAAACTATGAGATCTTGATGGAGACCTTAAGACCTTCAAGGCTGGAAAACAACAATTACAAGCTAAGGCCTTTCTACTTCTCTTTGAAAGATAGAACGCTTACTTGGTATCAATCTCTTTCTCCAGGAAAAATCAATACTCGAGAGGAGATGACTACGGAGTTCTTGACTAAATTCTTTCCCCCCTCTAAAACCGCTGAAATGAGAGGGAAGATTAATGCATTCATCATGAAGGACAAAGAGAGCTTGTCCAAGTCATGGGAGAGATTTAAAGATATTCTTTTGGATTGCCCACATCATGGGATTCCAAAGATAGAGTTGTTGGAGATATAGTTCAAGGGACTGGACGGAAACACCCAGTTCAACCTTCAACTACTATCCGTCGGCACGTTCATGGACATGCCGATTGACGAAGCTTGGGAGTTCATAGAGAAGCAAGCTTTGCACATGGAGAAATACTCCCACCAAGGAGCTGAAGGTGGAGTTAAAAGAGTCAACTTTCAAGAAACTCCACCTAACAATGATCAACTCACTTCTTTGAAGAATGATGTGAAACAATTGAAGGAACTCTTAGTTGCTCAAACCAAGAAAGAAGATGAAGGATATCAAGGGTCGAGGAACAACAATGGATACCGTAATAACAACGATTCCCGGAACAACAACTACAACAATAATAGAGGATCCAACAACAATAATTGGAGCGCAAACAACCAAAGTTCGGGTAACCCTTACTCTAACTCCAATTCGAATGACTCCTCTAATCCTTTCCTCTCTTCTTCTACTCCATTGAAGAGCCAGGAGTAAGGATCGAGTTCGTCCCACCCGGAAAAGAAAGATGCGGTGCTGGAGGCCATCTTGATCAAGCTCAACTCTATGGAGACATCCATGACTTCATTTTTGAAGGCACAAAAAGCCTTAGAACAACAATTCTTTAACAAGGCGAATGAAGCGCCAAAAGATCCAGTGAAGCTTCCAGCAAGGACGGAAAGCAACCCCAAGGGACAGATCATGGCAATAACGACGAGAAGTGGACTGAAGACTGCAGATCCAGTGCCTCGGTCGATGCCAGTACAGACGAAGACCACCTCGGTCCAGGTGCAGTCGAAGAACACTTCGGCCGAGATGCCAACCGAGGTGGAGCCACAGAAAGCGGAGGAGAAAACTGAAGTTTATATTCCACCTCCTGCATATAAACCACCACTTCCATTCCCCCAGTCAAGGGCCAGAACACACCTAGACAAGCATTTTGGTAAGTTCCTTGACTTGATGAATAAACTACACATTAATATCCCTTTCCTTGATGCTATTCTAGGGATGCCCGCCTATGGAAGTTCTTGAAAGAAGTTCTATCAAGGAAGAGGAAGTTGGAAGACTTTGGTGAAGTAAGGATGACATCTAAATTCTCGGAGCTCATTCAAATCATGAAGGAGAAGATGCCACCCAAACTAAGAGATCCCGGCTAGTTTTGCATTCCCATTCAAGTTGGGGATGTCACTTGTGAAGCCTTGTGTGATCTAGGAGCCAGCGTGAGCATCATCCCGCTGGAGCTATGTGTTAAGATCGGACTTGGAGAGCCCAAGCCGGTGAAGATACGGTTATATGTTACGCTCAGGATGTGTGTGATACGCAATAGGTTTTAAATTTATAAACTCGTTATATTTCTCCTAACTCCTAGCGAACCCGCAGTGTACGGGACGTTTGTAGTAGGGATAGTATTCCGAGGTCGAACACAAAGACTAAGGTGAGATTGATTCGATTAGTGATTAAGTTTAGTGAAGATCTAAGCCTAAGAAAAGAGAAGGAAATAAAGAAATGAAAATCTAAATGTTTTTGGGTGGTTTTTAGGTGATCAATCAAGGATCACAAATCATGCGAAATATAATAATCAACTAAGCTAACAAATCAACACAAACAATCAAACTAAACACGAGATATAGATCAAAGAGGGAAAAGCGGCTCTAGAGGTTGGAAATTCCGGTTATGGCATAGGACTCAAGCTATCTAATCATTCCTTGGATTAACTATGATATGTTGGGAGTGAGTGTTTCTAGATTGGGATCAATCACCGGGTAGGTCTCATGGTCCACTAGTCCGTTCCTAAGGTCTCATCACTGGGTAAGTCTCAAAGAGCCTAAGGGATGGAATTCTACACAAACCGGATTGTCACCTAGGGATCTAACCTATCCTTACCGGGTAAGTCTCGAAAGGGTTAGTCCTAAACAACTATCCTAGCACACTTAGTCCAATGGCGGCTTATGAGGCTCACCACTACCTAGAGTTTGTCATCTTTGAAATCTAAGAGCAAGAATCACCGGGTAGGTCTCTTCTAACACTTAGTTGCTAACACTAGGTCACCCTAGGATAGATTTAACTCAACAAACACTAGGATTTCAACATTCTAACAATCTAGTACTTAGATCCATCGAACCAGGGAAACCACGGGATGTTCTACCACTTCCACGGCCGTGGAAGGGCAAGAACTGACCGTGGACTCCAACAGAGGCTTCGTTCAAGCAAGCAAGTCATCCAAAAGCATATCTAAGTTCATCCTATCATAGTCTTAGCCATAACCATCCTTTCCTTACCCTAGAATCGCATCTATTTAGCCTACAACATGCATCATATCAATCGAAATCATCAAGCATAAAATCATGGCTTCCATTTGCAAGATAATGAAGAGAAAGAGATGAATAAGTGAAGCAAGTAAAACCAAGCTGAAAATGAGATTAGAGATACTCACAACCCTTCAAAAGAAGGTTTAATCGATTTTTACAACTCTAGAAATCGATTCCGAAAATCTTCACTACAAAACTATTCAAAGACTAGCTATGGTGTGTTCTTCTCTTCCTCTCCAATGGAGCTCTTCTCCTTCCTTCCATGGTAGCTCTCCTCTTGAGAGAATCTTCTTGTTAAGAGAGTGTATTTTGATTCCCAATTTGATTGGATGATAGGGGATGCCTTCTCTCAGCCTTGCAGGACCACTTTTATACTACCACCATGCTAGAGAAGGCCAAGAGATCGTGGCACAGCTATCACAACCGTTTGGCAAAAACCGCGGTTGGTTCCACGGCCGTGGACCCTCCAGTGACCGTGGTTTGGTGCTTCAGCGTTGTCTTGGTTCATTAAGCTTCGATTTGGTGCATGGCTTGTGTTGACAAGGTTCCATGAGTCCTCCTTAGCCTCTAGCTTGCATCCTAATGAGTCCGAGGGTGTGTCATCTTGATGAACGATCCTCAAACGTATCGATTAAGCTCCTAAATCTCCCAAAATACCTACAAAGCAATGCAAAAGTCCGTGTAGACGTCTATCTCGACAAAATACGTGAATTGAGTGCAAACGTCGTGAACTAGTGCTAAACCATGCATGAATGAGTGAGAAATCTATCTAAATGACTACCTAAACCTAAGTCATAAATCGTGTTATCATTATACATGGCGGACCGCTCCATTACCCATCCCTTGGGCATTTTGGAGGACATTCCGGTTAAGTTAGTTAACTTCTATTTACCTATAGACTTTGTTGTACTTGACATTCCCGCAGATTATCCCGTTCCTATCATTCTCGGGAGGCCATTTCTAGCAACTTCGGGTTGCAATGTGGATTGTAAGAACGCCAAGTTAAAATTCAACCTTGGCGGAGATGAAGTGGAATTTGCATTACTTGCGGCAATGAAGGGAGAGCAGCTAGGAGATGATATCTTCAACATCTATGATGAAGAAGAATCAAGAGAATTGGTGGCTTTATCCTTATTAAAGATCCACTTGAAAAAGTTATTAGTTTTAGCTTAATGGAGGAAGGTATAGATGCTTCTTGTGATGCAGATATACGGAGCTTAAAGGCGCTGGAAGAAGATCCAGGAGCTAAGATTGAAAAGCTAATCCAGGAGAAGAAGATCTCCAGTTTTGGTTCCAGTTGCAGTACCTCGACCGAGGCACTTTCTGGACCAAGCGAGGTGACTGAAGAACATCTCGATCACCCCCTCTGTACCTCGACCGAGGTCGAAAGCGAGATGATGTCAACTGAGACTTCTGAAAGTCCAGTTCTTCGATCCACTCCACTGGAAGAAGGAAGCAAGGATCCACCTCAGAATGCACCCCTAGTTGTGGAGCTTAAACAACTCCCTAGTCACTTGAGGTATGTTTTTCTTGGACCGGATTCTACTTATCCCGTCATCGTTAGTGCTTCCCTCTCCGAATCTGAATTATCTAAACTAATGCATGTCTTGAGGAAGCATCAAAAGGCTTTGGGTTATACTATTAATGATCTTATTGGCATTAAGCCTTCTTTCTGCATGCATAGAATACTAATGGAGGACGATCATAAGACTTCACGGGAACCTCAAAGACGGTTAAATCCGATCATGAAAGAGGTTTTGAAGAAAGAAATTCTTAAGTTGTTGGATGCAGGTATCATATTTCCTATCTCGGATAGTAAGTGGGTGAACCCAGTACATGTAGTTCCGAAGAAAGGCGGGATGACCGTTGTGACGAATAAGAACAACGAGTTAATCCCAACTAGGACCGTCACGGGCTGGAGGGTTTACATCGATTATAGGAAGCTGAACGTGGCCACTCGGAAGGACCATTTTCCATTTCCCTTCATCGATCAAATGCTCGAACGGTTGGCCCAACATTCACATTTTTTGCTATTTAGATGGCTATAGTGGCTTCTTCCAGATTCCTATCCATCCGGATGATCAAGAGAAGACCACTTTCACTTGTCCATGGGGGACATTCGCTTATAGGAGGATGCCATTTGGATTATGCAATGCACCCGCTACCTTCCAGCGATGCATGATGGCTATCTTTTCCGAGTATATAGAGGAGATCATGGAGGTATTTATGGATGATTTTTCAGTATATGGTTCCTCTTTTGATGATTGCCTATCTAACCTTTCTCTAGTGCTACAAAGATGTGAAGACACTAATCTTGTTTTGAATTGGGAGAAGTGTCACTTTATGGTTAATGAAGGCATTGTGCTAGGACACCTCGTTTCTAATCGAGGTATTGAGGTCAATCGCGTTAAGATCGAGACTATTGAGAAACTCCCTCTCCCTTGTTCTGTTAAGGGTGTGAGGAGTTTTCTCGAGCATGCAGGTTTCTATAGGAGATTCATCAAGGACTTCTCGAAGATTTCTAAACCACTAACTAACCTCTTGAATAAAGATGTTGTTTTTGAGTTTTCGCAGGAGTGTCTTGATGCATTTTACCGGATTAAGGAAGTGTTGATCTCCGCTCCCATTATCCAGCCTCCGGATTGGACCTTGCCCTTTGAGATCATGCGCGATGCGAGTGATGTGGCGGTAGGAGCGGTGCTTGGACAAAAGAAGGATGGGCGGACCACCGCCATTTACTACGCTAGCAAGACGCTAGATGAAGCCCAGCGTAACTACGCCACCACCGAGAAGGAGCTATTGGCGGTTGTATATGCTTTCGAGAAGTTTCGTTCTTACTTAGTAGGGGCGAAAGTCATTGTCTACACCGACCATGCAGCTATTCGTTACTTGCTAAGAAGGATGTCAAGCCACGCCTTATTCAATGGATTCTCTTGCTTCAAGAGTTTGACCTAGAGATCCGCGATAAGAAGGGATCCGAAAATTCCGTTGCGGCTGACCTCAGTCGGCTACCTTCCTCTTCACGCGAGAAGGACGACCCACCCATAGACGATTCATTCCCCGATGAGCACTTGCACTTGTTGGAGCGTTTGATAGACTTCCTTACCTCACCCCATGATGAAGGTGAAGTATGGGGTGAGGATACCTCCCATCATGTTTAGGGATACCGTACGGTCCAGCTAGCGACCTTAAATCAAGCGCTTCTTGGGAGGCAACCCAAGGTATTGATTTCTTTTCTCTTTTTCTAGTCTAGCTTAGATAGTTTGTTTTTGCTTTGCTTTGCTTTGTTTTTGGCGTCCTAGATAGATAACAGGTGACATCTAAGGAAGGAATACAACCCAGGAGCAAAACTGGATGGGCAGAAGTTCGAGAATTTGAGAAGACGGAGTTTGACTAAGACACATCTCGATTGCTGTCACAACACCTCGGCCGAGATGATTCTTGAGCAACCGAGGCGACTAGGGTTATTGAAGACCCACCTCTGCCAGTACACCTCGTTCCAGTCGAGACCATCTCGACCGAGGTGACAACAGTTCCAAAAAAGGGTATAAAAGGGGGTTGAGATTTCTCTCTCCTCCCTCCACCTCCTTCTCGACCGCGGCGCACATCTCGCCTCGCTTC
This sequence comes from Fagopyrum esculentum, assembly GCA_033239045.1. Lineage (NCBI taxonomy): Eukaryota > Viridiplantae > Streptophyta > Magnoliopsida > Caryophyllales > Polygonaceae > Fagopyrum > Fagopyrum esculentum. The sequence goes on along the minus strand of BSUD01000006.1, from coordinate 23,839,541 downwards.
TTCGTTCTTCGCTCGTTTTCAACGATTCCCACTTCCAAACTAAGAGGAAAGGATAGAGGATCAAATTGCAAGCGCCAATCTGCAGAGAAAACGAACCAAATCGACCAAATCTGGGGTAAATTCGAAAAAACCCTAACTTCCTCTTCTTCCACTGATTTCATTCGATTTGGGCTTTGGTTGCCCTTGCATTTTGCTGAAAAAGGATTAAGTACCCCATAGGAACCTTTGGTAGTGATATTGGGGGAAAAGAACTGGATTTTTGAGAGAATTGATCGCACAACACTTCGCCTCGGTCCAGTCGACCTGTGCCTCGGCCGAGGTGTTCTTGTGATTTGTCAAAGCAACCAAGGTGGTCTGACAGTGTGTGACAAAGATGAGTTCTGACAGGCAGTTAGTTCTGAGAGACAGATCTTCTCCTTCTCCTTCTTCTTCTTCACGCCGCTCTATACCGGTGATTCACGAGCGTCACCAGGTCGACTATGACCGCATAGCGGCACGTCCAGTGGTTGCACCACGATTTCTAGAGATTTCTGCATTTGACTGCCTCCATGTGGATGATGATCTGAGGCGGATGATTTCTATGGTGGGGCTGGAGCAGTTTACTGAGATTAGATCTCCAGCCTATCTTGAGCCGACACTGGAGTTTGTTAGCTCCGTCACCTACTTGCCCACCGAGCGCGCCATCAAGTACCGGTTGATGAACCGGAACTATTTAGTTCCCATGGACCACTGGAGGGACATTTTCGGTTTCCCAGCCCCCATAGTTGCTGACTTTCCTACTCGAGAGTTTTGGGGACAGATTGCTCATGTGGTTGAGCATGTTGACAGGTGGCGACCTGGAGATTCCAGGGAGCGGATTATATTTCACCTGGCTTTTAGACTTGCTCACAGGATCTTTTGCGAGACTCTTTTGGCGCGTACTGAGACGCCCCAGAAGATCAGACAGGGTGAGCTGCTGAGTCTGTACTGCATGGTGACCGGAGGAGTTCCGGACTTTGGAGTTATGCTAGCGGAGGTTCTCCACAGGATCAAGGCGAAGGCGAAGAGAGATATCTGCCGCGGAGGGATAGTGACTCACATAGCTAGTTACATGGATCTTGACTTGAGTGCATGTACTATGGTGGCGGCTGCCAAGCCGCTCGGGTTTCAGGAGATGATCACTCGGAGGATACTGGTTCCTCGGGGTCTTACTACGCCATATGTGGCGATGCCTTGGGAGCAGACTGCACCCCAAGGTATTAGGTGGTCAGCTCAGTTCTCTGTTTATGACCCGCACTACTGGCAGACCGCATGGATTCCGCTTATGGAGGATGCCAGAGATGCAGCAACCCCAAGACAGAATGAGGAGGATGATGAGGCTGAGGAGCAAGAGGATGATGATGAGGATGGCGGTGTTGCCATGGATACGGGCACAGATACAGCTGGGACTAGTGCACCGGTCATCGATCTGGACGACGACAAGACTGAGGAGGAGCCAGCTGCAGCACCGGCATGTCCTGCTAGGCGTAGGGTACGCAGGCAGAGGGATCTAGTTGCTCACCGCCGGATCGATGATTTGACGGATCAGATGATAGATTCCTACGCTACCTTGTCCCTGGATATCAGAGAGATGCAGGAGAGACTACACTACCAGCACACGATGGCTGAGATTCAGTTTCAGCATGTCATGGGCTATCCTTTCGACCCATCTCAGTACCCGTACGTGCCACCACCACCACCACCGGATCGGGATTATTGAGAGCTTGCAGGATTTTCTTTATTTATTTATTATGTAGCTCAGCTTTATCCGGTGAGTATTCTGTTTTCTTAGACTTATTTTGACCCATTGGGACAACGCGTCGCAAGTATGGGGTATTTGGATGTATTATTTGACTTATGTGGATGTATGACTTGACTCTTGATGGATATTTATGTTTTATTTTGCTCTATATGCTTATCTGAGACTACATGCATACATACAGGTTATTTGATTGAGAAAAACGTCAAAAACTGGTTTGAAATTTTTTTTATGACCTCGACCGATGTGACTCTGACCAAACGAGGTGCAGTACCTCGGTTGACTTAGAACATCTCGACCGAGGCGGTTTAACTGAAACAGTTTTCGAAACGATTTTTGTGCTTCTTATGTAGATATGACCCCAGTGAAGATCTTGTTTGCTGACTGGTTTTAAAATTTTTATATGTTTGAAAGGTTTTATAATATGTTTAAGTTGCTAAATGCTTTGTTTGAAATTTTGACATGTTTAATACTTTGTTTTTATCCAAATTATATTGAATTTGAAGGTTGACACCACATGATGAGTTCTCTCACTTTCTTCCTGGGAAGACCAAGGCAATTCATTCTCTTCTTCTTCTTGATCATGCTTAGCCCCTCATATACATATTTACCTCCCTTTACCTATCCGGGAATTTGGAAGCAAGCAAAAGTGAAAAGTAAGTGAAAGAAAAGTTGAGATGTTGGCTGAAAGTTAGAAAGAAACAAATAGGTTTGGGGAAGTCAATCATGATGATGAGTAACTCGGCACCATTCACATAGCCGGGTGTTTGTGTCTTGCCAAAGTTAGATTGAGCGATATTCCTAACGGGTCATGGTATGTGCATCAAGGGTTTGAGGCATCTCGAGAAATTGATGATTGCTGATCTCCCAGACTTCGGTTATTGTGCACCTCTGTCCATGCATCCCAAAAAGTAAAGTAAAAAGTAAATAAGCAAAGCTTATTGGTGGAAGATGTTGAAGTTCAAAGGAAGTGAAGTAAAAATCCTTTTCCCGGATTCTAGCACCACATTCCCTATATACATCTCACCCTCACACGTTTCTTGACCTTCTTTTGGAAGCCCTTGAGACCTCAAGCTTGTTGATTGACTTAGTGGTTTAAACTGGATTATACATAATTAATTTCGATGATTATGATTTATTATGCATTCTATGATTTTATGCAAATATGAACAACTTTCTTATATTTATAAAATGTTTTCAGCATATTTTGATTTTAAATTCCATGAAGCATTATCTTAGAGTGATCTATGATTGTAGCACACCATTAAAATGTTTTGAAAGACTTTTTCATTGATCTTTATGACTTATAATCCATTCTATCTTGTATCTAAGATTTGGAACGTGCTTGGGGACAAGCAAGGGACAAGTATGAGATATTTTGATAGCATGAATTATAGTCTATGTTTTGGGACATGTTTAGACGTTTTATCTTCAATAATCTGCATGTTTGGATGTATATTATGTGATTATATCGTCGTTTCATCTACCTTTGCGGGAATCGAGGTCTACACCAAGTTTCGTTGTAATCGTAGGTAAAATGACACGTTTTGCATCAAAATGGAGCTAAAGGAGCTAAGGAGTCATTGGAGCTACGTTCAGGAGCTTAAGGAAGAATCCAGGAAGCATGAAATTGGATTAAAGATTTACTTTGGACCACATTGAGAGATTTCACATTCAGTTTAGACCACCTCGGTCAGCTACAATACCATCTCGACCGAGGTGATCTAGAGGATCGCCCCGACCGAGGCGAACACCTGGGACACGGTGAAGATATATTTTATTTGGCTGAGATCTTTTAAGTATGGAAGGAGAGATCTTATATTTTTAGGCTGGATTTCTGGAAGTAAGATCATATATTTTAGGGTTTTATTTATAAGAGATTGATATATTTTTTTAGGAAAATATCTTTCTAAGATATGTTATCTTTGGAGGGTAGTTTTCCTTTTCCCACAAATTCTGTACCCCGCTAACGGCAAGAAGCCGTATCCAGCAGTTAGGAAGGTTGAAGGAAGATTGAAGGAAGGAAGTTGATAGCTTTGATAGCTTTTGTGAAGGGTTTTGTAAGACTTTCTTAGATTTCTTTTTTTTTGTTGATTGTCTTAGTGGATTTTGATCTAAGGAACGCTTGTTTGTTTGATAATTGATTCAGTTATTGAAACCTTTTTCTCAAGGTTTTTGTGTTCAATTATTCACCTTCTTCCCTTATATTTGATTATTACTTTCATGATGATGATTGGCTAATTTCTTTGTGTGATTCTAGGGTGATTGGCTGAAGGTTGTGGGAAAAACAATGATAGAATAATCTTAAATTCCAGTAGGACCCTCAAAGTTCGAGTCTTTATCCTTAACCCTAGAACATCTCGTTCAGTCGATGAACATCTCGGCCGGGGTGGAATTCGTCTGACCGAGGTGACTTTTCTGATCCGAAACTGAGAGTTAAGTGTTAGAGTTTGCCAAATCCTATTCTTATTACACCTTTTCTGGTTCAATGCAAGCATAAGATGAGACTTACCCGGTGATTCCTTTGTTTGTTTACCAAAGATCATAAGCGATAGGTAATAAAGGCTTATCCTTTATTGGGGTTTGAGTGTGCCTTCATCCCATCTTTCTGAGTTAGCCTGAGACTTACCCGGTAAAGGTTGATTCTATTCCCTTAGGTGGTGTGTTGGTTTGAGATTATAGTTCTTTTCCTTAATTCCTTGAGACTTACCCGGTAATAGGAGTTACGGTTTGGGATTAGTGAGTAGTGAGACTTACCCGGTGATCTATTTCACTTTAGTAACATCTTCCCTTTGCAAAATCTCAGCTTTGTCCGCTTATCTTTAAATCTTGAGTTGGAACCATAACTAGATGCTTTAATCCCTAGAATTGCATATTTCCTTAATTGACTTTTTATCATCTTTGATTGTTTTAATCGCTTTTGTGGTTAGTAATTGTTACGCTAAGATCGTGATGCGCAAATGGGTTTTAAATTTATAACTCGAACTAAATCCTAACTACCTAGCGAAACCCGCAGTGTACGGGACGTTTGTAGAAGGGTTAGTATTCCGAGGTCGAACACAAAGACTAAGGTGAAATTGATTCAAATTGTAATTGAGTGTAGTAAAGATCCAAGTCTAAGGAAAAGAAAGAAATAAAGAAATGAAAATCTCAAATGTTTTTGGTTGGTTTTTTTTTGGTGATCAATCAAAGATCACAATTCATGCAAAGTAAACAATCAAACTAAACTAAAAATCAACACAAATGAACAAGCTAGACAAGATAATGATCAAGGAAAGAAAAGACGGATTCTAGGGGTCGGAAGTTCCGGTTATGGCATAGAACTCAAGTTATCTATTCATTCTTTGGATTAACTATGATATGTTGGGATTAAGTGTATCTAATTTGGGATCAATTACCGGGTAGGTCTCATGGTCCAACTAATCCACACCTAAGGTCTCATTACCGGGTAAGTCTCTAAGAACCTAAGGATAGGAATTCTACACAAACCGGATTGTTAATTAGGGATCTAACCTATCCTTACCGGGTAAGTCTTGGAAAGGGAAGTCCTAAGCAACTATCCTAGCACATCTACTCCAATGATGGCTTATTAGGCTCACCACTACCTAAGGTTTGTTATTTTTAGATTCTAAGAGCAAGGATTACCGGGTAAGTCTCTCCTAGCACTTAGTCACTACACTAGGTCACCCTAGGGTAGGTTAAACTCAACAAACATTTAGGGTTTCAACATTTTACAGATCTAAGGCAAGATCCTTCGAACCAGGGAAAATCACGGTTTGTTCTATTTAAACCACGGCCGTGGTTCTACAAGAACTACCCGTGATTTCTAACAGCAGCTACGTTCATAAGCAAAAGTCACCCAAAGGTAAATCTAAATCCGTCCTATCATATCCCTAGCCATAACCATCCTTTCCTCACCCTAGAACCACATCAATTTAGCCTACAACATTCATAATGGAAATCGAAACAAACAAACATAAAATCATAACATCCATTGCAAGATAATGAAAGAAAAGAGATGAACAATTGAACTTAAAAACAAACCAATCTGAAAATAGAATTAGAGCAACTTACAACCCTTCCAAAAGAAGGTTCAAAGGTTCATAAAACTCTAGAAATAGAATCCGAAATACAAGAAAGCTATGGTGTGTGTTCTTCTCCTCCTCTTCAATGGATCCCTTCTTCTTCTTTTTGACACTTTCCTTCCTAGAAAAATCTTCTTCTTGAGAGAATATATTTTGTTAGAGAGAAAATGGATAATGGATGAGCTGCTCCCAAACTACCCCAGCTGCCTCTCACAATCCATGAAGGACCACTTTTATAACAAACTTGCATGAGCTGGCCATGAGAGTCGTGGCACAGCTGTCACAAGAATCTGGCAAAAACCACGGTTGTTTCCACGGCCGTGATCTGTCAGAGAACCGTGATTCTGTGCAGAAACTTCGCCTTTGATCATTTGGCTGTGATTTGGTGCATGGTTAGTGTAGGCAAGGTTTCATGAGTCCTCCTTAGCCCTTGATTTGTGTCCCAATGAGTCCGAGGGTGTGTCATCTAGATGAACGATCCTCAACGCATCGTTTTAGCTCTAAATCTCCCGAAATACCTACAAAACGCGCACAAGTCCGTGTAGACGTCTATCTCGGCGAATTACATGAATTGAGTGCAAAACGTCTCGAACTAATGCTAAACCATGCATGAATGAGTGAGAAATCTACCTAAATGATTACCTAAATTTAGATCATAAATCGTGTTATCAAAATACCCCATACTTAAGGTTTTCTCGTCCTCGAGCAATTGCTCAACTATAGAATACGAGATAGCATGATTTATGTATGCAGAAAAACGGCAAAATCTTTTTGGTTTTGTGCTTCTACTATTGGATCACCTTCATAGTCATGTTTCATGGCAATTGGACAAGCAATTATGTATCAAACAAATGAAGGCATGGAAAGACAATTGTACTTAACTCAAAGACATGCATGAGATGTAAAGATGAAGAGGTCAAGAAGATCAAGAGTATGTCCAATCTAGATTACTAAGTCTTACAAACATGCAAGTAGGTCATAAGGTCTTGTGACATAAAAAGCCAAGAAACGTTGTAATTGGGTGGGGAGTTTTCTAGGTTATGTGATGTTAATCCGGGAATGGAACTAACTTCACTTCCTTGTCCTCGATCAACTTCCCCCAAGTGAATATTTTTCCTTATCTTGCTTTCCTTTCTTTTTCTTGACTTGTTTTTGAGACAATGGCATTGGTGTACAATAGCCGAAACCTCGGTGATTAGCCATCCTCGGGCTTTTTCTATTTTTTCGAGGTGCATCCACACCGGGCACACATACCAAAGCTCGTTAGGGCTATTGATTCATTTGACTTTGGCAAGGCACCAACACCCGATTATGTGAAGTGTACCGAGTTACTTGTCATTTGAAACAACGCCCCCAAACCTATATTGTTGGCTACACTTTCACAATAATTTCAGCATTTTCATTCATGACATTCCTTTCATCAATTTCTTTACCCCACACTTGCTTTTCACACACTTCAACACACTAGCATGCTCCTATTCCCGGATGGGTTAAAAGAGGTCAATTTTATATCAATTGAGGTGCTTAAGCAATCATGATCAAGATGAGAAGTAGAGAAAGATGAAATGCCTCATTCATTCCTAGATGGTATGCAAGAACTATCATGTAATTTCGATTTTCAATACTCCATCCATTCTAGGCAAACATCATAATCACAAATCATTCATAGAATTCAAGAAAAGTAGTTCAAGTCCACATATGCATTTATCAATTCGACACATAAGGCCATCCATAGCCAATTCACAAGACAAGATTTCATCATTAGGATCATATCCAAGCCTAGAAAGCACAAAATTTTTTTAAATTTTCTGATTTTTATGGTATTTTCGATTTAAGTATGTACAATGCAAGACATGTGCGAATATTAACCTATCCTAGATGCTCATCATACAAGGGATCATGCGAACCCCACCCCATACTTAGAAACACATTGTCCCCAATGTGGTATACAAGTAAAGAGAGTGAAAGAAGGTTCTCACAATGTAAAATTGTTTGCTATGGTATTCGGGATTGTTCAAGTGAATAGATGTTGGATGATCCTATCAACCATGGTAGAGAGCTCTAAGCATCCATCAAAGCTTCGAAACCCGCGCTAGGCACCGCTAGCCGTCCAAGTTCCGCGTCCGCTCCACCCATAATTGGTGAGGGTTTCATCATCATCATTCATATGTCAAGAAAGGCTTCCAATCCACTAATGCTCTAGCACACACGAAACACAAAACACACAAAGCACACAAAAACAGAAAAATCTAAGCAAAAATGAAAAATGAAAAGGGAAAAATGTTACCAATGGGTTGCCTCCCACCAAGCGCTTCTTTAAGGTCATTAGCTTGACCAAACTCGGGAGCGTCTATTCAAGGTGAAGCGGGGCGATCATGTCTATCGGGGCTCCCGGAATATACTTCTTCAAGCGATGCCCATTCACTTTGAAATTTCCACAATGCTCCCCTCCTATCTCAATAGCTCCATGGGGAAAGATCTTCTTCACTACATATGGCCCGGTCCATCTTGATTTGAGCTTTCCGGGAAAGAGCCTTAGCCTTGAGTTGAAGAGAAGGACTAGATCTCCTTCACTCAACTCCTTGGGGATGATCCTCTTGTCATGCCATCTTTTGGTTCTCTCCTTGTAGATCCGGGCATTCTCATAGGCTTCCAACCGGAGCTCCTCAAGGGCGTTAATATCAAGCAACCTCTTCTCTCCCGCTTCCTTGAGGTCAAAATTTAGCCACTTAATGGCCCAATAAGCTCTATGCTCCATTTCCACCGGAAGATGGCAAGACTTGCCATAGACTAACTTGTAGGAAGTGGTGTCAATTGGTGTTTTGAAGGCGGTTCTATATGCCCACAATGCGTCATTGAGCTTCATAGCCCAATCCTTTCTAGTTCTAGACACCGTCTTCTCAAGGATGGCTTTTATCTCTCGGTTTGAGATCTCTACTTGGCCACTAGTTTGGGGATGGTAAGGTGTGGCCACCTTATGAGTTACCCCATACTTAGCCAACAGCGCCCCAAAGTTCCTATTTGTGAAGTGCTTCCCTCCATCACTAATGATCACCCTTGGTGTTCCAAACCTAGGGAAGATCACCCGGTTGAAGAACCGCACCACCACCTTGGCATCATTTGTAGGAGAGGCGATTGCCTCCACCCATCTTGACACATAGTCCACCGCCAATAGGATGTAGAGATTTCCACATGAAGAAGGGAATGGTCCCATGAAGTCCACACCCCATACATCAAATATTTCAACTTCTTGGATGTTGTTCAAGGGCATCTCATTCCTCCTTGAGATGTTGCCCGTCCTTTGGCAAGCATCACATGCCGCTACAAAACTTTGCACATCTCTAAATAAGTTAGGCCAATAAAAACCGGATTGCAATACCTTTGCACACGTTTTGTGTGAGCTAGCATGGCCTCCACATGGTAAGGAGTGACAATGCCGGATCACACTCTCCACTTCATCTTCCGGTATGCATCTTCTAAGCACCCCATCCGGGCCTCTCTTGAATAGAACTGGCTCACTCCAATAGTAATGCCTCACATCATTGAAGAACTTTTTCCTTTGTGCATATGTTAATCCGGGAGGCACTTCCTCACATACTAAGTAGTTCACGATGTCGGCGTACCATGGCTCACTCCCTCTAGACGCTTGGAACAAGCATTCCTCCATCATTTGCAATTGCTCATCTCGGAATGAGTCATCAATTGGAATGTCATCTCTTCCAAGCTCTAATGGGGGCAATCTACTAAGGTGATCCGCCACGGAGTTCTCGGATCCCTTCTTATCTCGTATCTCCAAATCAAACTCTTGAAGAAGAAGGATCCACCGAATCAACCTTGGTTTGGCATCCTTCTTTGTAAGTAGATAACGGATCGCAGCATGATCCGTATAGACTATGACCTTCGCTCCAACAAGGTACGAGCGGAACTTCTCAAATGCATACACCACCGCCAACAACTCCTTCTCGGTGGTAGCATAATTGAGTTGGGCATCATCTAGTGTCTTGCTAGCATAGTAAATAGCATGAGTGCGCCCTTCTTTCCTTTGCCCCAAAACAGCCCCAACGGCTACATCGCTCGCATCACACATGATCTCAAATGGTAGACTCCAATCCGGAGGTTGCATGATAGGTGCGGAGATCAAGGCGTTCTTCAACCTACAAAAGGCTTCAAGACAATCCTTGGAAAAGACAAAATCAACATCCTTCATTAGTAGGTTAGTGAGAGGCTTAGAAATTTTAGAGAAATCTTGGATAAACCTCCGGTAAAAACCGGCATGTCCTAAGAAACTCCTTACCCCCTTCACCGAGGTAGGTGGTGGCAACTTCTCTATCGTTTCAATCTTAGCCCTATCAACCTCAATGCCACGGTTAGACACCAAGTGTCCTAACACAATCCCTTCACTTACCATGAAGTGGCATTTTTCCCAATTTAAGACAAGATTTGTCTCCTCACATCTTTGCAACACTAATGACAAGTTAGCTAAGCAATCATCGAAAGAAGAACCATAAACAGAGAAATCATCCATGAACACTTCCATGATATTTTCTATGTATTCCGAAAAGATAGCCATCATACACCTTTGGAAGGTGGCGGGTGCATTACACAACCCAAATGGCATTCTCCTGTATGCAAAGGTACCCCATGGACATGTAAAAGTCGTTTTCTCTTGGTCATCGGGGTGGATAGGGATTTGGAAGAATCCACTATATCCATCTAGATAGCAAAAATGAGAGTGTTGAGCTAACCTTTCTAGCATTTGGTCAATGAAGGGGAGGGGGAAGTGATCTTTCCTAGAGGCCATGTTCAATTTCCTATAATCAATGCACATCCTCCACCCCGTAACCGTCCTAGTCGGTATTAGTTCATTGTTCTCATTAGTTACTACCGTCATCCCACCCTTCTTAGGCACCACATGAACGGGGCTAACCCACTTACTATCCGAGATAGGGTAGATAATTCCCGCATCTAGCAACTTAATGATTTCCTTTTTGACCACCTCTTTCATTATAGGATACAATCTCCTTTGATGTTCAATAGAGGGTTTGTGGTTATCTTCCATCATTATCTTATACATGCACAAAGAAGGCTTAATGCCAACCAAATCATCAATAGTGTAACCAATGGCTTTCCTATGCAATCTTAGTTCATGCAACAACTTAGCAAGTTCATCATCACTCAAGCATGCATTAACAATCACCGGATATGTAGAATTATCACCAAGAAATGCATACTTTAAATGAGAGGGAAGGGGTTTAAGTTCAAGTGAGGGAGGACCTTTATCGGTTGAAGACGATCCAAATGAGGTTGGATGAGATGAATCCAAAGCAAATGAAGATCCTCCAAGGCTCCTAGAAGCTTGATCACCATCAAGGGTTGATTCAGGGAAAACCACGGTTGGAAATACGGTTTGCTCATTTTCCACGACCGTGGTTCTTGCCAAGCTTGCTTCCCGAAGTTGTCCAGAAAGTTTGACGGCCGTGGTTTGTAAATCTCGACCGTGGAACTTGCAGCTGTTCAACACTTCTTCGTGGTTTTCGAATCCAGCTCTTGGCTCCTCTTCCAATGCATCCAAGGCTTTGATCTCTTCATTGCAAGCCTCCTCAACACCTTCCTCCATCATGCTTAAGGTAAGAACCTTCTCCAAGGGATCCTTTATCAATATCGAGCTCACAACTTCTCTAGATTCTTCATGCTCGATTATGTTGAAGATATCCTCATCAAGGGTTGGCCCTTTCATCATGGTGGACAACTTGAACTTGATGTTCTCTTCTCCAATGTTGAAGGAGAGAGTCCCGTTCTTGCAATCCACTAAGCATCCGGAAGTGGCGAGGAAAGGTCTTCCTAAGATGATGGGAACCGGATAATCCGCCGGAATATCCAAGACGACGAAGTCAATTGGCACATAGAATCCTCCTAGTTGCACCAGAATGTCTTCTAGAATCCCAACCGGATGAGTGATAGAACGATCCGCCATATAGAGGGTCATCTTGACCGGCTTTGGTTCTCCTAGCCCGACCTTGTTGCAAAGTGCAAGCGGTATGATGCTTACACTTGCCCCAAGATCACAAAGGACCTCGTACTTCACGTCTCCTACTCCAATTGGAACGCAAAAAGAGCCCGGATCTCTTAGCTTGGGAGGCATTTCCTCCTTCATCGTTTGGATCAACTCCGAGGATCTCTTGGTCATTCTTATCTCCCCATACTCCTCCAACTTCCTTTTGTTGGAGAGTATTTCTTTCAAAAACTTGTCATATGCTGGCATTCCTAAGATGAAATCCATGAACGGAATGTTAATATGTAATTTGGACATTAGTTCAAGGAACTTACCAAAGTGATTGTCCAAACGAGCTCTTGCTCTTGATTGTGGGAACGGTAGTGGTGGCTTGTATGGAGGCGGTGCCACATAGGTTGGCTCGACATCCTTGTTCTTGCATCCATCTTCTTGCATTCTTCCCTCTTCTACCACTACTTGCTTTCCCTTAGCATTGTCCTTGGACAAAGGATCCTTCATACTCAACCCACTCCTCGTTGTGATAGCCAATACTTGGCCTCTTGGGTTATCTTCGGTTCTTCCGGGAAGCTTTCCCGGATCTCTATGGGCTTCACCCGCCTTTTGGAACACTTGAGCTTCTAAGACCTTTTGAGCCTTAGAGATTGAAGTTACGGTGCTCTCAAGACCACTCAACCTTCCAAGCAATTGCTCAAACATTATTTCGGTCCTATCCTTTGGAGGTTGAGTAAATCCGGGTGGAGGTTCTTGTGAAGCTCTTGTTGGTGGAGTTGAGCTTGTGGAAGCGGGAGGGTTCAAGGCTCCATCCGGATTAGAGTAAGAAAATCCGGGATGGTTGTGGTTGGGTCGGTAATTGTTGAATTGCCGGTTGTTGTTGAAATTCCTTGGGCCTTGGTAATTGTTGAAGTTGCCCCTTCCCATATAATTCACATCCTCCTCCTTGGAAGACAAGTTGGCTTGTGGAAGCACTTGAGGAGTTGCTTGGTTCTTCAAAGATGTAGCACACAATTCCCTCAAGGACTTCAACTCATTGTTGATGGCGTCAAGCTTGAAATTGTTCATGGTGACTTCACTCACCTCATATGCTCCCGCCTTTCTCCCTTCACTCTTCCTATGGGAGTACTTCTCAATCACTAGAGCTTGCTTCTCCACAAACTCCCAAGCATCATCTACATGCTTCTCCATAAATGTCCCACCGGAAAGGGATTGAAGCTTGAATTGGCTATCTTCATCAAGTCCCTTGAAGTAGATCTCCAATAGCTCAATTTTCGGTATGCCATGGTGTGGACAATCAAGGAGAAGATCTTTGAACCTCTCCCAAGACTTGAATAAACTTTCTCTATCCCTCATCACGAAGGCATTGATCTTCCCTCTTAATTCGATGGTCTTGGAAGGTGGGAAGAACTTGGTCAAGAACTCGGTTGTCATCTCCTCCCAAGTACCAACTCGCCCTTGCGGAATAGATTGATACCAAGCCAAGGCTTTATCCTTAAGAGAGAAGGAAAAAGCCCTAAGCTTATGGTTGTTGCTCTCCAATCTTGGCGGTCTAAGAGTCTCCATCAAAATCTCATAGTTCATCAAGTGTTGATGAGGAGACTCTCCTTCCATCCCTCCAAATTGATTATGCCGGATCATTTGTAGAACTTGAGGGCGGAGCTCATAGTTGTGGGTTGCGGGATCTCCTAGATTCACACCCGGTCGGTGTGCTCTTTGTGCCGGATCCATACGTCTCCCTAGGGTTTGTGGCTCCTCAATAGCAATGGGGACGACCCTAACATTAGCCGCCGGCTGCGGTTGTGGTGGAGGAGGTGGAGGTTGTCGGCGATTAAGCTCTCCTTGAACAAGGGCTTGCCTAATCTCCTCAATCTCCCTCCTAGTTTCCTCTTGCCTCTCATTGGCAAGTCTCCTCTCTTCCTCCAAGAGCTCATCTCTTAGCCTTATTTGCTCTAAGGCTTTATCCAATTCAGCTTGGAGGTTTCTTCCGGCCATCTCTCTCTCGTTTCGGATGTTCTTGGATCTAGATCGAAGGGTTTTCTCCAGTTCAGGATCGAATGGAGCTAAATCCTTTCCACGAGATCTTCGCATACACCTAAGGAGTAGTAGATGTCCTGAAAAACAAAGACACAAACCAAAAAGAGATCAAAAGTAACAAGAAAGATCTACACTAGAAACAATCACAAAATAGACTCAATCTAGACCTAGTCCCCGGCAACGGCGCCAAAAACTTGTTACGCTAAGATCGTGATGCGTAAATGGGTTTTAAATTTATAACTCGAACTAAATCCTAACTACCTAGCGAAACCCGCAGTGTACGGGACGTTTGTAGAAGGGTTAATATTCCGAGGTCGAACACAAAGACTAAGGTGAAATTGATTCAAATTGTGATTGAGTGTAGTAAAGATCCAAGTCTAAGGAAAAGAAAGAAATAAAGAAATGAAAATCTCAAATGTTTTTGGTTGGTTTTTTTTTTGGTGATCAATCAAAGATCACAATTCATGCAAAGTAAACAATCAAACTAAACTAAGAATCAACACAAATGAACAAGCTAGACAAGATAATGATCAAGGAAAGAAAAGACGGATTCTAGGGGTCGGAAGTTCCGGTTATGGCATAGAACTCAAGTTATCTATTCATTCTTTGGATTAACTATGATATGTTGGGATTAAGTGTATCTAATTTGGGATCAATTACCGGGTAGGTCTCATGGTCCAACTAATCCACACCTAAGGTCTCATTACCGGGTAAGTCTCTAAGAACCTAAGGATAGGAATTCTACACAAACCGGATTGTTAATTAGGGATCTAACCTATCCTTACCGGGTAAGTCTTGGAAAGGGAAGTCCTAAGCAACTATCCTAGCACATCTACTCCAATGATGGCTTATTAGGCTCACCACTACCTAAGGTTTGTTATTTTTAGATTCTAAGAGCAAGGATTACCGGGTAAGTCTCTCCTAACACTTAGTCACTACACTAGGTCACCCTAGGGTAGGTTAAACTCAACAAACATTTAGGGTTTCAACATTTTATAGATCTAAGGCAAGATCCTTCGAACCAGGGAAAATCACGGTTTGTTCTACTTAAACCACGGCCGTGGTTCTACAAGAACTACCCGTGATTTCTAACAGCAGCTACGTTCATAAGCAAAAGTCACCCAAAGGTAAATCTAAATCCGTCCTATCATATCCCTAGCCATAACCATCCTTTCCTCACCCTAGAACCACATCAATTTAGCCTACAACATTCATAATGGAAATCGAAACAAACAAACATAAAATTATAACATCCATTGCAAGATAATGAAAGAAAAGAGATGAACAATTGAACTTAAAAACAAACCAATCTGAAAATAGAATTAGAGCAACTTACAACCCTTCCAAAAGAAGGTTCAAAGGTTCATAAAACTCTAGAAATAGAATCCGAAATACAAGAAAGCTATGGTGTGTGTTCTTCTCCTCCTCTTCAATGGATCCCTTCTTCTTCTTTTTGACACTTTCCTTCCTAGAAAAATCTTCTTCTTGAGAGAATATATTTTGTTAGAGAGAAAATGGATAATGGATGAGCTGCTCTCAAACTACCCCAGCTGCCTCTCACAATCCATGAAGGACCACTTTTATAACAAACTTGCATGAGCTGGCCATGAGAGTCGTGGCACAACTGTCACAAGAATCTGGCAAAAACCACGGTTGTTTCCACGGCCGTGATCTGTCAGAGAACCGTGATTCTGTGCAGAAACTTCGCCTTTGATCATTTGGCTGTGATTTGGTGCATGGTTAGTGTAGGCAAGGTTTCATGAGTCCTCCTTAGCCCTTGATTTGTGTCCCAATGAGTCCGAGGGTGTGTCATCTAGATGAACGATCCTCAACGCATCGTTTTAGCTCTAAATCTCCCGAAATACCTACAAAACGCGCACAAGTCCGTGTAGACGTCTATCTCGGCGAATTACATGAATTGAGTGCAAAACGTCTCGAACTAATGCTAAACCATGCATGAATGAGTGAGAAATCTACCTAAATTTAGATCATAAATCGTGTTATCAGTAATTGCATTGACAACCTACACTTGCTTTGTTTCACTAAGTCCCTGAGATCGACACCCTGAAATTTCTTGTTTTTACTACGATTGACCCGTACACTGCGGGTTCGCATCCTTGTTTTGAGCATATATATTGGGTTATAAATTTAAAGCTTGCACACACCATTTGGAGCGAACAGTGAGTAAGAGTAAGGGTAAGATAGGAGTTAATACTAGCTAGCTTGGGCAAGTGGCACGAATAATGATGGCAAAGAGGGTGAGGTGATTGGTCGGGTCTCCAAGTCAAGGACTAGACGTAGACGTCGAAAGACTAAACTTAAATTTAAAACCACGGAGGGTGTCACTTTTGTAATGGTTGCTAACTATGAAACAAAACATTTATTTATACAAGTTCCCAAAACGTGAGTCTTACTTTATAATCGATGTGGCATAATTTAGACCACTAACAAAATGTTAATCCGATATGAACAAAATATGTATTATACTCGATCTTATAAAAAAAATGATTTGTTTAATCAACAAACTTTTTATTTATATAAGTGGTCAAAAATTAAAAATGAATATCGAAATATGAATATATTGAATTATTTAATTGGTATGTTGAAATTGGGTAATGAAATCGATATTAAAACTGAATATCGAAATATGAATATTGACATTAAAATGGGTATTAAAATCGGCTATGTTACAACCTAATTATTTTGTATGTAAAATACCAAGTTCAAAACCCTTAACTTTTTTCCAACCGGTAATAAAGGAGAGTGTGACTATTAACACGGTTCGAAACCCATAATTATTACATTAAATTACATAACTCCGCTCCCTATTTCATTGGTTCCGTTCTCATATCTCAATTTCTTTTGAATGGACAAATGATTTTGATGCTTAAAATAGTTTTATGTAAACGAAATTGTTGAAAATATAACGTTAGATTTACTATGTCAAGTTAACGTGTACTGTGAATACGCATCAACGTACAATCACAATGCATATCAATATCGGGTCTCTCATTATATTTGAGTAATAATACAAAAAGTTTGTCGTATAATATTTTTGAATTTGATGGGTGGACGTGAAATAATATTATTATCGTCCTTAATAAATCCGACGTCGTGTAGTCAAAACGCGGGTAAAATAGGCTCGGAAAACTGTGGAGTTTGGAATATAATCCTTATCCAGATAACACGTGGCGCGCTGAGGCCGCCACTTCGATCATAACCGAAGGCCATCTGGGCAGGCAAACAATCGTGACGACGGTGGTTGAAATCCAGTTAAAGTCGAATTTATCCTTTTGTGAAAGTTTCTGCAACTCAAGTTGAATGCCATCAGAAAATTATTCAGGGGTAAAATGGTCTTACCAACATAATTTCTGCCAAATAAATGGCCAAATATCTTTATTCTGAACAGAATGAGGAGGAGGAATCCGATTTTATCCAATTCTAGCACTCATTCCTTCTCTTGATTCGATTCGTTGTCGGTCTCGATCTCGCCGTATTTGGTTAATCATCTCATCTGGATCGTCCTTTGAATCTCAAAGTGGTGTTATATCTGAGATCGAGACCTGGCGATTCGGACCTGAATCTTATCAGTCTAAAAAAGGAAAATTTTGAATCCTACCTCCTTTGATTCTTCAGGTAATTGATCTTCGATCACTGACCGAATTCGCGATTTTATTAAAGAGCTTGAAACTTGTTTCAATATTCTCTTCAATTTCTCTTCTTTTTGCTCTTGATTTGCTTGAAATTGCTAAATTAGTCGAGATTGCAGTGATTTTTTTGGGGCCTTTTTTAGCTTAAAATACTGTGGATCCTAGAGGAATTTAAGTCAAATGTATCTCTTAGTTAATTCTATCAACTTTTGTGTGATCTCAAGTATCTGAAACTTCCCGTTTCATGGAGTATGATCAAATCCTATTTCGCGATGAATGACACATTATTTTGTCATATTATTGGTGTGTACACATCTTGAAGTCGAGTTGACTTTTTTGAACTCAGCTCAGGAATTAACAATGAACTTGACTAGTCATAAAGCTGAATGTCCCGGTATAAATTTGATCTATTACGAACTGCAGTAACTTTAGTTCTATTAAATATTATGATCATAATTAAATATCAGGGATGAAGAATGCTTTCATCACTGATATATACTTGTAGTGCATAATTTAATTTAAGGTTTAAATTGAAGGTTTTTTGTTTTCATTATTGGAATCTTGTATGACTGCCATTATTGTTGTCATGTTGATCTTGCCATGCCTTTATTGTGATTTGCTATATTAGCAAGTCTAATTATTTTTAATGTTTGGATTCATTGCTCAGATGGGAAGTTTGCAAGGACCAGTTGTTTGCCCCGCCATCCGCTCAAGACAATCTGGTGCTTACACAATGATAGCAAACGAGTCTCTTAGAAAGGCTACATTTCTTAGAAGTCGGTTTTGGGGATGTCATGTCATCCGTGGATCAAGGACTACTGACTTAAGTACAACTCGACGACATTGCGCTAAAAGGAGAGTCGCAGTAAATTGTACTTTCAGTTCTTCATCAAATGAAAATGGTAGCAAAGCTGAAAATTTCAGTGAGAATGATGAGGATTATGTCAACTCCAGGGTTCTTGAAGCTGGTATCGTTCTCTATATCTTTATACACCATGCGAAGGATTTACTTGAAATATTTGCAAGTTGGAATTTTCAATTGCTTCATGTGATGCCCTTATAATTAGACCTGTACAAATCGGGGCCGCCCGTCCTTGAACTCGTTGGTAGTGAACTATGCAGGTATAATTGGATTGAACTTTGTGTTAAATACATTATATTACTTGTTTTCAATGATAAATTCCGGAGGAAAGCGCACAATCAAGTACATCCGGGCTATCGGACCGGCCTGGCAGCTCGCCCGCTTTTTACGTGGGTGGACACGGGTAGCGTTTGTGGCACGGACAAAGCGGACCAGCCCGGCCTGCACCTTCCGGGTGCAGTTTTTAGTTATAGTCTTGTCCGAGCCCGCTTTGGTACAGGTCTACTTATAATCAATTCAATTTCATAGAATTTAGTCCCATAATGGTACTTGACCTTGAAAGTGTTTGTACATGGCATTTAGCTTTCTATGTTCTTGGTTGTTGATGTGGAAAAACCCAGTTGCATAGTTATTTTGCTTCAGACTTGTATATCAGCTTAATCCCCTAAGTACGTTTACGTTTGGTTAGAAATCTACCAACAGAATCTAATTTGTCGGAAATGTCTGCCCTGGTTATTAGTGTACTAGGCAATGGTTCTCTCTTACACCGATAATTCCTTCCATTTGTTACTTGTAGATGAGGTGAAAAACGGCCCGGATGGCTTCACCATTAAAATGAGAGATGGTAAAATTTTGAAATGTGCCCAGAAGAATCCCCAACCTGGGCAAGTACCAGTTTATGCTCCACACCATGCAATCGTGCTAAAGATGGAGGATGGAACTGAAGTTCTTCTCCCCATAGTTGTTTGTATGTCCATGTGCATGTATCTCTTTAAGAAAAATAAATACATAAAATTCAAAACCATCTTCTAAAGTTATGCTTCATCTCTCATTGCAGTGGAGACGCCAAGTATTCTGCTCATGGCAGCCCTTCGCAATGTTAATATGGTGTGTTTTATTTGTTCTTCTAATTGCATCAGCCATTTTGATATTACTGTTGTTTGAATCCTATGCTACAATCTTCTGATTGCTTACCAGCTACCAATGTTATTTCTAACTGTTTCATGTTTGATATCTACAGTCTAGGCCGACCATGTATGATGTCGTAAAGAATATGGTGGAGCAGATGGGACACGTGGTAAGTTATATATACGCGGGTTGGTCAATAGTCTTGGTTAGATTGTAGCATGTACTCATTGTCCCACATGGATATAATATTTATGAAAATTACTAGAGCAGTATGCTATTGAATTTTGTTTATTGGGGATTGGAGACAATGGGCAACAAATCTGAAATTTGAAATAGCCTAGAACTTTCAGAAGTCACTACACAGGACTACAGCATTAATCATAGCATGAAAGGGAAAATAAGTATAGTGACAGATATTAAGTTTGATCAAATAGAGTACGACTGTAAGAGGAATCTAGGGCTAAACGGGAGTAGGAAAGGTCAAAAGAATTCTTGTACTAAGCAACATGGTTGAGTACTAAGTAGCAACAAAAGATGGTGAAACATGTTTATTCTTCCAATATCAGTTTTCACATTTGTTAATCATGAATTTACCTTTCAATCAGCTTTTCAAAAGAATGATTAAATTTTGATTAGATGTTTCATTTTCGTTTGTATCTGCAGGTCAAAGTTGTTAGGATAACTAAGAGAGTGCACGAGGCCTATTTTGCTAAGATATATCTTGCAGAGGCAAGGATATGTGTTTAATTAACTATTTGACACTAACAGTCAAAACCTTGATACTAATGGCTAAATGTTTCCTATTTTCATGTTTCCAGGTCAATAATCAAGAGAAGTGTATCGCCCTTGACCTTCGACCTTCTGATGCCATTAATATTGCAGTTCGATGCGAGGTACTTTATCTGGCAGTCTGTGCTCCTCTTTCAGAGTCCCGTGTCGTTATAAAAAATCTGCGTTGATAAATTGCACATATAGTGAAGGAGGCTGTGGAAATAAATTATTCACAGCAATTGTAAAATGTAGCTAGCATGTCAATGAGCTACTCCCCAACTAACTATTGGTTTTAGCCACCATCCCAATCAAAGTGTTCAATAGAACACGAACCCCTATGGATATGGACTATAACAGTTCTGTACATGCTTACTCATGTGCTCATCTAAGAAAGATGCTTACGCTACATTTTTCCCGCAGCACCAAAGCTATGATGCTATACTATCTTGTTAGTTTATTAGATTTGTGGATTTAAATTATGTTGCAGGTGCCAATACAGGTTAACAGGGATTTGGTTTACAATGATGGGATGATAGTTGTTGAAGAAGCTGCAAAGGCTTCAACTTATGGACCTGGCTCAGATGGATTTTTATTGTCAGAAATGGATCGGTATATTATGCTAAATTCCTCTTGTTTTGTCCCGAGTCACTTCTTTGAGGTTTTCAATGGAGGCTTTTTTCCTTATTTAAGAAAAATTCTCATACCAAGGCATGGATAAACACCTTCGAGAAATTTCCTGAACGGCTATAAACTTTTGCCATTGGGGAATAGGTTAGAAAAACTGATTTAAGATACTATGATAACAAGGAACCAAGCTTAGGTAATGTGCTTCATTACATTTGCTAGAGATAATGAGCTTCTGATATCTTGTCTGCAATTACAGTTACACTGTAAAGCTTCTCTTTTCAGTTTTAACAATGAATTGCCCGAACTGCTTGTAGAGAATAAAAGAGCTACTAAAATTGTTGCATCATCTTGGATAGATCTGTATAGTTGGATGAATTTCCTTATCCTTTTAGGCAGTCTAATAGGCCTCAGCAGTGTTAAGGCGTGACAAGGAAGTGTGATCTTGCGGATTTCATTACTGATATAAGTGTTTCTATATTTGATTCTCTTAGTTTTGCTGGTGAATTTGTGATAAATATTCTCAAAGTCATTAATTACATAAAATCTCTAATATTAGACGCTACTATCTCAGGCCTAGTGGACAGACTACTATTGAAACGCAGGAATTTAACCTACTTCGTAACATGATGGAAGCTGCTATCGAGGAACGCTATCAGGATGCAGGTAGTAGCCTATATTCACTATTATGATTGCTATCATTCCAAGTCAGATGGTTCTATAAACTTATGTATCATCAAAATGATGTTTCCTAGCTAAATGGAGGAACGAACTTACTCGACTCCGGTCTAAGAGGAACTGGGCATGACAGGTAGGTGTTCTTAGCTTTACAATCTCATTTGTTAATATTGAGAAGTATTATCTACACTCCCCCATAGACTCAGGTGGCTTTGGTTTTCCATATACAGTTGGAGAACAACGAAGAAACAGTGTAGTGGAATCCTTGCAAAGCTGATAATGGCCGTCTCCTTTTGCATATATTCCTGTTTATCTACCTCTCTAATCCTCCATGCTGTATCCGCTTCTCTTTTGCTTTGTTTGTATATATAAACTCATTATAGCAGCGTCGGTCAGGTCTGCATAACTTGGCATTTTCCATTTGGTCTGAAAATGGGCAATTCAATGCCGAAAATGTATATATTTTTGTTCTTGCAATTTGATTGCAAGTTGTAAGGACAAGGTCTGTTTGACATTAAAAAGAGATGTTTTCTTCCCATGATAAATACAATATGTGTAGCAAAGCCTTGAAACTCCTAATCTCAAATTAGGAAGACAGTATTTAATCAGAAATTCCCTTATTCTTGCTCTTTGCGTGCATAAACTCGATCAAGCCTTGAAGCGCAGCTTCAACCTCATCACTCTTCATTAGCTCCCCAGCAACATCAGCCGGTGTAGCTTGAACTCGATCCATCAACTCTTCTATCTCTCGGTACCTTGGATGCTCCTGAATTCCAAGGTAAGTAGCTGCTAGTATCTTGAAGCTAATGAATGAACAATAAGACATCTCAATGTGCACGTCCATTCGACCTGGTCTCAGTAATGCTGGGTCAAGACGGTCCTTATGATTTGTTGTGAAAATTATGATCCGCTCATCTCCGCAACTTGACCATAAACCATCTGTGAAATTCAATAATCCAGATAGTGTAACCTGCAATCAGCAACACGTTTCAGAATGTGACGATGAATACGTGAGCTAAAAGGTTTTTAAATTTTCCTTCTGATATGGAGGTTTAGGGTTTATACCTTATCATCGTTGATGGCGCATTCCTCTGCATTCTCCCTGTTCTTCAAATCCATGGAGCAATCGATGTCTTCAATCACCAGAATCGACTTGCTAGCAGTTCCAACCAACAACCTCCTCAAATCCGAATTACACATCACTTCCTTCAAATCCAAATCATACACATCGAAACTCGAGTAATTCGCAATTGCCGCAATTAAACTTGATTTTCCGGTCCCTGGCGGACCGTACAGCAGGTAACCACGTTTCCAAGCCTTTCCAACTCTCTTGTAGTAGTCCCTCCGGTTACGAAACCTGTCAAGATCTTCGATCAATGCCTTTTTCTGAGCCGGATCCATGGCGATTTTATCAAACGTCGCAGGATGATCCAGGTTGACACAGCTCCAGTAATCAGTCCCGTTATAATCGACTGTATGGAGTTTGATCTCCTTCTTCCTCCATTTTATCGATTTCGCCGTTTGAAGGAGATGCGGTAAATATCTCCTAAACACCATCTCCTTGTGCTTCATGTTGAATTTCAGTTCATAATATTTCAGGTCCGATTTCCAAACGGTGCTGTGTTTGTTGTTGCTTTGCCTGCTCTGTTGTGGATGATTGATTCGCGTATAAAGCAAAGTCCATTTTAACTTAACTCCTTCGAACTGATCGACGAACTCCTCCTTCTCGTCAATGGCGAACGACAATTCTTTATCATGATCAGATTTATTCGCTTTGATACGGCGAATTGAAGGAGAGACTTGAGACCCTAGGTGAACAGTGGCAGCTTCAAACAACTGATTAGGTGCGATTCCATTAAACTCATCAATAACGACGACAAACTCAGACGAAAGTTTTTTCGAGATGCTTCGCAAGCGAGAAGAGAAGTACTCGCCGATATCCCCAGGAACGAGTTCAGAAGTGATGGTGCGGACAAAAACGACGGTGGCGGCTACTGAGGCGGCGGTGGAGATAATTGTTTTCAACTGGGGAAGGTTTATATTCTGGAACAGGTTTCTGTCATTTGAAGGTAGCATAAAGGAACCCATGGGTTGAGTACGAATTTCTGGAACCAATGATCTTGCTTCAGACTTGTGAAGGTATTGACGATTATAAATAGTTGTGGAGTTCTGCAGTTACTGAGGTTGCTTTGAGAAGAAGACGGTGAATACTCTGGAAACTTGCGGGATATCCGGGACGGTGGCCATGCGTCTGGGTGTTCTGGATTTTATCCAATAATTTTTTTCTTCAGTGGTGTCATTATACTTTAATAATTTCGAGAAACACCCGGTTCAATGAATAACGATGTAAAATTACATTAATTAAAAACACAAAAAATGATGAACCCACTCTTCTATCATCTTCTTCCACTTAACATTGCAAGGACCCGTCATGTTCTGGTCCAAATTTGAATAAGCTTTACCATTGTAAGGACCTCACTCGCTCGCTATTGTACCGAAGGTCTTTTGCCTTGAACATAGTATCAGTATACCTAGATTTATTGTCTCCATCAAGCTATTGTGTGTGCAGAGGAGATCTTGCCGGTTGCTTCACGTGCGATGAAGGAAAGGGGATGACACCGACTAATAGGGTTGTTTGCCAAGGAGGAGCGGCGTGCATGTGGACACAAAAATGGGGAGGTGCAAGCTGTTCTTACGAGGGCAAGAAGATCGTGTGTATATGTAAAAGGAAGGATGGCAGTTGAGATAGGAAGTAAAATTGGCGAGAGGATCTCTTGGTGATGGCCCAGCTGACGTGAAGAAGACAAGCGATCCAGCTCCTCCTGATGGACCCTTCTGCTGTGAGGAGGTACGGGAGGAAGGGAGGATGGTCTTGAGGGGCTGTAGCATCCCAACTGGCATGAAGCAGCAAGGAAAAGGCTTGATCTTCTTGCCCTTAAGGTTGGTCTGGGTGGGTTGAGGATCTTGCCTTGATGGGCTGATGGCCTTACTTGATGGGCTCGAATGGTGTCCTTTATGGTCTAATTGTTTCTAGTTTGACTAACTTGATAGAATTTTTCTTTTGTGTGTGAAAGGATTTTACAAAAATGATAGAATTTTAGTATTATATGTGACTGAATCATCACATAAAATGATAGAAAAACATTGAATCATGACGCTAAGTATCGTATAAGAGATCAATCTAGTCGAAGTTCGGTTTGACTCGGAAAGAAAAATCGGGATTAAATTTTCGGTTATTACAACCCATCAGTGAAACCGGATAAAAGCTTAATCTAGATGGAGTAAGAAACCGAGATGATGTGCTAGACTTCTGGAAGAAAATTATGATGAGAATCTTAAACATGAACGTTAAATGGAGATCTTCAAATTTCCTAAATTATATCGAACATAGTTTGTATGGGATTGTGGCATATTGGTATGAAGCAATCGATGAAGAAATTAAAGAAACCTTAAGGGTAGTAGAACCACCAGATATTATGTTTAGGCAATTCTGCAGAACCTTATAATCTGAGTTTATTGGAGACAAAGATGATGTAGACAAAAAATTAATCGAATGACAAAGAAAACTAAATACTGTTGAAATTTTTAATATGATTTTTAATATGAGATATTTAGAAAATTATCTTTCAGAATTTGAGTAATATTACTAGAAGGTGAGAGAAAATGGGATAAACCGTCTAATGTTATTCGATAAACTTCCTAAACCCATAAATGAAAAATTAGTGAAGGGTACGTAAGAATGGATGGAAAATACAACTCGAAGGATACCCTAGAAAGTAGATTAAGGTTCATTAGAAAATGGGTTGAGAAAAAATATCGAGAAATTAAGGGAACTCAGCACATTAAAAGATAATTTCTAAATTATTGGGATGTTCTTGGAGAATAGGGATGTAAGCGAAGAGATACTAAAAAAAAATGGTTATTCAAGAAAGTATCATAGGAAGAAAAGCTTCAATAAACAAAGAGAAGAAAATATCATAAAAAATATTATCAAAAACCCTTTGTTAAGAAAAAAAGATTTTTTTGAAAAACCTCTTACTATCCCAAGAAGAAAAGGAGTTGCAAATGTTGGGCATGCGGAGCAATAATCATTATGCTAATGAATGCAAAAATAAAAAGAATAATAAAATTGTTGAAGCTTTAAGGAGCTTATTTTGTATTAAAATTACAGAAGAATAAACTCTTAACCTAGCATTAAATAATAATAAAGGAATCGTGAAAGTAGTAGAGGAAGAGAAAGAATATGAAAGTTCAGATTATGAGGAAGTATGTGAAATGGTGCAAGGAGAAGATAGTGAAGCTCAAAGAAAAATGGAAGAAATGTTCTCTTCAGAAGAAACAACTACTATAACTTAATTGCAAGAAGTTGATACTTTCATTGACGAAGAACAATCGGAAACAATGCATTAATCAGAGGTTGAATTCCCGATCATTGCTAAACAACAGTTCTTTAAAAGATTGTTCATTTCAATATTCTCAATGTTCATATGTGAAGAAAAGGCTGGAGATATTGTAGTAAAAATATAATGAAAATTAAGATACTGAAATAAACCTAATTAATTGGAAGAATATCCAAAAACACAATAAAGACAAAAAAATTTAGGTACATTTAAGTTTGGGCAATTCAAGTCATCATTACTCCATTACAAAACTTTGGTAAGAATGTGCATTTGCATTAACTTTGTTTGTCACACTAGGCACACAAAATTTAGTGATCAAACTATTAGTGAAGTAATATGCAATCTAAGTCAAGGACCACTATCATGGGTATGTAGACCAAATTATTATGTAAGTCTTGAAGATCAATTTTGCGGATAAATTCTTAGCATTAAAAGTGTTAACTGAATGAATAAGTATGCACAAAGGAACTTGTCATTTGCAATTGAAATGAAAGGTCATTTATAAATTAGAAAATACTACCAACCCACCTGTGAGAAATCAAATGGTAGAAACTGATAAATATGAAGTAGTTGGACTAGGACAAAAAGCGGTATCAATCAAAGTAAGGCCAAACGAAATAAGTTAAAAGACATTGTGGATCAATGCCTTCGAAAATCCTTCAACTTCTAACCAAGGAAGAATTATAACTATTGATGAAGATGAAAGAATTCAAACGAATTATCATCCACCTCGAATAAATAGAAGTTTTTCCATGAGTCAAAGTTACAGGGTTAATCCTCATTTTTAATTTGCCTCCACAAAATCGAGGAAGTCTTCCAACTAGAAATTCTAGGGAGAAACATTCCTTTAAAGTAGATGATGAAATTGTTAGCTTATTAGCAGACTTAAACAGAAAATTAGAAGCCAATAATTTAAAGAAATTATTAGGGAACCTCCTAGACATAGTATAGATATGGGTAATACTGGATCTAACTATAGACCACATTTGGAAGGTTCAAGAACTAGTAGTCAACTTAATACATCACAAACACAAGGAGAAGCCTCGAGTTCTAAAAATTTAATAGGCTATATAACAAAGACAATTGGTTAACTTGTCTTTCAAAATGATGAAGAACTTAATCTACAAATAAAAGTATGCTTAAGGATTACTAATCCAAACAACATCTACACCAATTCAGGTTAGGATAGTTGATAGTGGTTGTTCTGTTTGCTTTGGAAAAAAAATCTATATTCTGCATTTATGTGGAAAGCTGCATCTAAACCAATTCAGGTTAGAATAGCCGATACTAATATCATGACACATTCAGAGGCTATTCAAGATTTACCGATCATGTTAGGAGGTTATCCATGTTTAATTCCTATAATTTGGGTTACTAAGCAAACATCACATGACATGATAACATGAAATAACTTCCAAAGATTATATTGTCCATGCGCTCGAAGTCTAGATGAAATGATATTCACTGGTAATGGGCAAAAAGCTTGGGTAAAAAAGATGAGAGAAGCCTACACTCATCAAACTATTGAATTCACGCGCATTAAGCGTGGTGAGGAATATATTGTTCCCACTCAAAAAAATTTTGCAGTTGCTATAAACGAAGTATCTTAAGGAACAAATCTTAAATCAATAAAAAGAGTTGTGCAAAGAACTATATTCTGAATACCTTTTTAAAATATTGGGACAAGGATAAATCATTTGCTACAATAGAGTTAAGGGAACCTAAAATGGGCATTAGAGTTAAGCAGATGATTTACACTTATAAAGATAAACAAGAACTCAAGGAACAGATAAATGAGTTCCTTAAAAAGAATCTGATTAGAGAAAGTAAGAGTCCTCATTTTAGTCTTGTATTTATGGTTAGAAATCATGTAGAAGAAAAAAAAAGAGGTAAAGCTACAATGGTGATTAACTATAAAAAGCTAAACGACAATATTGTATTTGATGACTATAATATCCCTAATAAAACAATCTTATTTAAAAGAATCCAAGAAGCCATGTGATTCTCTAAAATGGACTACAAAAGTGAATATTGACAAGTTAAGATGAATAAAGATAGTAATGGAGGCAGACAAATAAAAATATAAAGAAGAAACCGATTATCATCTAAGATGGGTATCACCTCTTAGTTATTAATATGTTAACCTTATACAAAAATTTTCAGAAAAAAGATCTAGAAATGGTTTAATCTTATCTTGCAACAGAATGACTCAAAGAATCCTGGAGTTGGAGTTAGTTAAGTTTATGTTTTGCCTTCCTTTTGATGTCCAAGAGAAGATGAAAGACTACTGGAAGTACAAAGAGTTTCCTAGTTAGTATTCTTATGTGATGAGCGGAATAAAATGTTCATATTATAATATCTACCATGAATCGAGTACCTTGGTGAACCGATTCAATAAATCTAGAATGAAGGCAGTTAGTTTACCTGTAAAATCATTGAGAGAAGGTGACCTTTTACATGATTGGGATTATGGAATGTGTGAAGGTTTATTCGGAGGTATTCCAACACCATGGAATCCACTCAGGGAGCATTTTACGAAGTTTCAAAACTATGTAAAAAATTTTCCTTTGATTAGTCTATCCGCTTAAATATAAATAAGCCCATCACTAATATCATAAACTTAAAATGATTATTGTCTTGAAATGAACACTTATTAAGCAAATGTAAAAACACGTACATAATGTCCAAAATCATTATTTATATATACAAACAACAATCGAGTAATCGTCCATTTCCATGATAGAATGTGATCACGTTAAGTTCCAACTCGATATTAACATTGACGATTGTCTAAAAATAGGCCTCATTTACGGTGTGGGCAAGATTATAATACTCAGAAGCATCATTTCAAACAAATTAAATATTAAAAGAAACAAGATTTATAAAGTAGGATTCCTAGAAAGAAGTCGCATAATCACTAGAGTCATGATATCGGAACACATTTCAGAATTCATCGATAATCAACAAATTACACAAGCCCTTCTTAACCAAAAACAACCGAAAAGAAAGGACGAGGGTTTGTAATCACATAAAAGTAATCCAAAAGATATAACAAGAATTTATCAATGATCAACCAATTAAAATGAGTAATGTTTGCGGATGATGAGTACATATTGTGGTATCATCCTCTGAGTTTCAACATGTTAATGAGTGATGGGAAGCACACGTACATCGACTAGTATCAATGAAAAATGCAACGAGGACATGTAATGAAAATCTAGAATACAAACTCTCTACAAAACTAAAAGTGGTGATTAAAGTCGAACACGTCATCTCCTCCCACGCCTCGGAGACCTCCACGCGACACGCGTGCCCAAAAATTTCTGATACTTAACTGCTAGCTACATAGTCCTATAAAGTTCTCACACGTTACTCACAATCAATTACGATTCCCCAAATCCTAAATACAACTATTTGAATTTCTAGAGTGATCTTCATCATATTCGATCGGTCGGTAGTCTACTAGGCAGTGTGACAGTGATGGATCTTTACGCCGATTCGGCTACACTCACCAGCGACGGGCGGAAAGCCGCTTCTTGTCGGTGGAGATCGAGGAAAACCGATTGGAGGGCAGCGTGATAGTGATGGATCTTTACGCCGATTCGACTACACTCACCAACGACGCGCGGAAATCCGCTTCTTGGGGGTGGAGATCGAGGGAAAACCGATTCGATCTATGGTTTAAGTTCCACGATGGGGATTTCTTGAAGAAGCACACTGGGCCAGGGATGCTTTCCTTTTGAACGCTGGTCCAATCACAAACGGATCTCAATTCTTTATCAACGCGACGAAGACTTCTTGACTCGACGAGCATCACTTGTCTTCGGAAAGGTTGTAGAGGGATTTGGAATCTTTAAGGTTGTGGAGTAGGTTGGATCTTATTCAGGGAGGATCTCCATGCCAATTTGATCGTCAGAGGTCAAGTAAGTAATCGTAGTTGTTCTGAAATCTTGTGAATTCAATTTTACATGTATAGTATTCTTTATGTTGTGTGTTTGTGTTGCTTTTCCTTGATTCTTTTAGGAAAAGAAACTTGGATATGATTAGATGTTATTTTGATGAACGTGGGAAAGGCGTATGAGATTGATTTTGTTCTCTTGCGTGGAGAAATTTTGGAACTAAAAGGGTGACCTGAGATGCATTTGAAATTATTATTGGATTTGTAATTATGGAATTTGATTGTTCTTATAGTTTTATCTACCTTTTAAAACCAAGTTTAAAATTATTGTTGATGGAGACATCGAAGTTATCGAAATCCTTCCTATTGGCAGTGACTTTATAGCTATTCTTGATGATTGTTTTCCATGGAAAAACACTAGTAAGAATACAGAATGCCAAGTGCATAATTTTTTAAAACTATATTTGGTAGTAGTTTATACCAAATTGAGTTTGTTTAGACTAGATGTTCTGATATAAAACAAAGTGGGAATTAATCAAATACAAGTATGTCATCTTGGACGGCATTTTGAAGCTAATTTTAATTCTTGTTTTTTACCAAAAGAGAAAGAAAGATGACTTGGGTAACTTGAGTTTGATTGTGGGGATAAACAAATTGAAAATTGGGCATGAGATGCATGGTATATTTTTTAATTCGTACTTTGTAACGCTTGCTAGTTGTTGCATTCAGAAAAACAAAAACGATGGCTTGAATCAGATTGTGGCGGATAATCCCAACGTAAGGTGGGGTAAGCCTTGAATCATCCTAAAAGTTGGGTATGAAATGCATCGTATGATGTTTTGAACTACAAGTTAAAACTTTTTGTTATTTTTGTTTTTACCAAAACCGAAAAAGGATGGCTTGAATTAGATTGTGGTGGGGATAATCATATTGAAAATAGGGAATGAGATGTATTGGGAGCCTATTGAAGGATTGAATTGTGTCTTCTCATAGTTCTGCTTCATATTTACAAAATAAAGAAAGAAGTTTTTGCTTGAATTTGACGGTTTTGTGATGAATAAGAGTGAAATGGCGCCTAAGATGCATCGATAAAACATGAAGTGATTTCTATCTTGCTTGAGATGCATTGTTAACAAGCCGTTGGCTATGATAAGATAATGTGGTGTTGACCAGATGGAAAAGAAAAATGCAAAGTGTTGCTGTGAGAAGACACAACTCTAACCTGATGTATTGTTGACCCGTACTTGAAAACTTTTTATTATCGATGGATTTCTATCAAGCTATGAAATGCCATATCACAACTCAAACCTGATGTGACTTTGTCTCATGGAGGCTAGATTGTAATCTAAATGATTGTTTTCATCCCAAAGTTTGCTTTGATTTGACTTTGGATTAATGAACAAAGTTGGCTTTAATTAGCTAGTGTCTTGCTTAGCTGAGTGTAAAAGAACCAAAATTCATTGTTTTCTTTGTGGTAGTTTGCATTTATTAGATTGTGTTGTGATAAAGAAAATGAGAAGGGATTTCATTGTTTGATCCACCTTTTTAAACAAGTTTTTTTTAACTTTGTAGGTGTATTTATTTTAGAAAAGTTGGCTAACTGTGTAAAGTGGGCATTGTGAACTTATTTTGCAGAGGCTTGATGTAATTTTAAATGGGTTGCTTTCACAGTGCCCAATTTTACCCAGTGAGTAACAAAACTGAATTCTTGTTCTCTACGTGGAGGGATTTTTGAATAGGTAAAAGGGTGGCCTGAGATGCATTTGAAATTATTATTGGATTTGTAATTGTAGAATTTGATTGTTTTTATAGTTTGATCAACCTTTAGAACCCGGTTTTAAACTACTTTTGATGGACATATTAAAGTTATTGTATTGAAGAATTTTAAGATAAATGGAACTTGTGCTTTCCTTCCTATTGGCAGTGGCTTTGTAGCTAATGGTTGTTTTCCACGAGAAAACGTTATTCGATTCTTGATTTTTACCAAAAGAGAAAGAAAGATGGCTTGGGTACCTTGAGTTTGATTTTGGGGATAAACAAATTAAAAATTGGGCATCAGATGCATCGTAAATTTTTTTTACCCGTACTTTGAAACTCTTGTTACGTGCTGTATTCGCAAAAAAAACGATGGTTGAATCAGATTGTGGAAGATAATCCGATTGTAAGGTGGGGTAAGCCTTGAATTATACTAAAAGTTGGTTATATTGGATGTAGTTTTGAACTATATAACTTGAAACTTTTTGTTACTGTTGTTTTTACCTAACCTGAAAAAAAAAGATGGTTTGAAAGGATTTCTACCTTGCATGAGCGATGCATTAACCGGTGGCTTTAATAAGATGGTGTGATGTTGACCGGAGGGGAAAAAAGTGTGGTATTGCTATCAACCAAGAAAAAAATTATTTGGATCAGATGGTGTTTTTTCCTTTGACCAAACTTGATTTTGTTTTCTACCTGGAGGTATTTTTGAAATGGTAAAAGGGTGGCATTTTTGAAGAGGTAAAAGGTTGGCGTGAGATTTTTTTAAAATTATTATGGGATTTGTAATCGTGGAATTTGGTCGTTTTTATAGTTTGATCTACCTTTTAAAACTTAGTTTGAAGTTACTTTTGAGGATATATCGAAGTTTTTGAAGGATTTTAAGATAAATGGAAATGTTTGCTTTCCTTCCCATTGGTAGTGGCTTTATAGCTAATGGTTGTTTTCCATGAAAAAACACTAATAAGAATACAAAATGCCAAGTGCATAATTTTGTAAAACTATATTTGGTAGTAGTTTATACCAAATTGAGTTGGCTTGGATTAGATGTTCTGATATACAACCGAGTGGGAATTAATTAAATACATGTATATCATCTTGGACCGCAATTTGAAGCTCATTTTAATTCTTTTTTTTTTACCAAAAGGAAAGAAAGATGGCTTGGGGAATTTGAGTTTGATTGTGGGGATAAATTGATTGAAAGTGGGCATGTGATGCATTGTAAATTTTTGACCTTTACTTTGAAACTCTTTCTAGTTGTTGCGTTCGCAAAAATAAAAACGATGGCTTGAATCAGATTGTGGCGGATAATCTGATCGTTAGATGGTGCAAGCCTGGAATCATACTAAAAGTTTGCTGAGAGATGCATTGAATTAGATTGTGGTGGGATAATCATATTGATTAAAGGGAATGAGATGTATTGGGATCCTATTGAAAATTTGAATTTTGTCTTCTTATAGTTCTGCAATGTCATATTTACAAAATAAAGAAAGAAGTTTTTGCTTGAATTTGACGGTTTTGTGATGAATAAGAGTGAAAAGGCGCCTAAGATGCATCGATAAAACATGAAATGATTTCTATCTTGCTTGAGATGCATTGTTAACAAGCCGTTGGCTTTGATAAGATGATGTAGTGTTGACCAGATGGAAAAGAAAAATACAGTGTTTCTATGAGAAGACACAACTCCAACCTAATGTA
Organism: Fagopyrum esculentum; assembly: GCA_033239045.1. Taxonomy (NCBI): domain Eukaryota; kingdom Viridiplantae; phylum Streptophyta; class Magnoliopsida; order Caryophyllales; family Polygonaceae; genus Fagopyrum; species Fagopyrum esculentum. The sequence goes on along the minus strand of BSUD01000006.1, from coordinate 23,806,174 downwards.
TTGTTGGCCCGTACTTGAAAACTTTTTTTTTATTGATGGATTTCTACCAAGCTATGCAATGCCATATCACAACTCAAACCTGATGTGATTCTGTCCCATGGAGGCTAGATTGTAATCTAAATGATTGTTTTCATCGCAAAGTTTGCTTTGATTTGACTTTGGATTAATGAACAAAGTTGGCTTTAATTAGCTGGTGTCTTGCTTAGCCAAGTGTAAAAGAACCCCAAATTCATTGTTTTTTTTGTGGTAGTTTACACTTATTAGATTGTGTTGTGATAAATAAAATGAGAAGTGATTTCATTGTTTGATCCACCTTTTCAAACAAGTTTTGTAACTTTGTAGATGATTATCCTTGAAAAGTTGGCTAAATGAGTAAAAGTGGGCATTTTGAACTTATTTTGTAGAGGCTTGATGTAATTTTAAATGGGTTGCTTTCATAGTGCCCAATTTTACCCAATGATTAATAAAACTGGATTTTGTTTTCTACGTGGAAGGATTTTTTAACAGGTAAAAGGGTGGTTGAGATGCATTTAAAATTATTATTGGATTTGTAGTTGTAGAACTTGATTGTTTTTATATTTTAATCTACCTTTAAAAACTCAATTTTAAATTACTTTTGAAGGATATATCAAGGTTATTGAAGGAGTTTAAGATAAATGGAATTGTATGATTTTCTTCCTATTGGCAGTGGGTTTATAGCTAATGGCTGTTTTCCATTAAAACATGCTAGTAAAAATACAAAATGTCAAGTGTATAATTTTGTAAACTTATTTGGTAGTAGTTTATACCTAATTGAGTTGGCTTGGACTAGATGTTCTGATATACAACAAAGTGGAAATTAACCAAATACATGTATATCATCTTGGACCACAATTTGAAGCTTCTTTTGATTCTTGTTTTTTACCAAAAGAGAAAGAAAATGGCTTGGGTAACTTGAGTTTGATTGTAGCGATAAACAAATTAAAAATTAGGCATCAGATGCATCCTATATATTTTCTACCCGTACTTTGAACATCTTGCTATGTGTTGTATTCACAAAAACAAAAACGATGCTTGAATCAGATTGTGGCAGATAATCCAATCGTAAGGTGGGGTAAGCCTTGAATTATACTAAAAGTTGGATATTAGATGCCTTGGATGTTGTTTTGAACTACAAGTAGAAACTTTTTGTTATTGTTGTTTTTACCTAAACCGAAAACAGATGGCTTGAAAGAATTCCTATTTTGCGTGAGATGCATTGTGAACATCCGCTGGATTTGATAAGATGGTGTGGTGTTGACCAGAGGGAAAAAAAAATAGGGTATTGCTATCAACCAAGAAAAAAAATATTTGGACCGGATAGTGTTTTTTTCTTTGACCAAACTTGATTTTGTCTACGTGGAGGGATTTTTGAAAAAGGGTGGCATTTTTAAACAGGTAAAAGGTTGGCCCAAGATGCATTTAAATTATTTACATTTTAAAACCCAAATTTAAATTAATTTTGATGGATACATCAAAGTTATTGAAGGATTTAGAGATAAATGAAAATTTCTGCTTTCCTTCCTATTGGTAGTGGCTTTATAGCTAATGGTTATTTTCCATGAAAAAAGTACTAGTAAGTGTACAAAATGTCAAGTGCATAATTTTGTAAAACTATATTTGGTAGTAGTTTATACCAAATTAAGTTGGCTTGGATTAGATGTTCTGATATACAACAGAGTGGGAATTAATGAAATACATGTATATCATCTTGGCCCGCAATTTGAAGCTCATTTTGATTCTTGTTTTTTTTTTTTACCAAAAGAGAGAGAAAGATAACTTGATAACTAGAGTTTGATTGTGGGAATAAACATATTGTAAGAAAATTTTGCTTGAACTTGATGGTGTTGTGATGAATGAGTGAAAGGCGGCTAAGATGCATCCTAAAACATTGAAGAATTCTATCTTGCATGAGATGCATTTGATAAGATGGTGTAGTGTTGACCAGAGGGGGGGG
>BSUD01000006.1:23744422-23804017 GCA_033239045.1 Fagopyrum esculentum | reverse complement strand
GGGGGGGGGGGGAATGTGGTGTTGTTATCAACCAAGAAAAATTATTTGGATGAGATGATGTTTTTTCCTTGAACTTTATTTGCAATATACTGTATGGACCTAAGGATTTTCAATCATGAAATTGATGCTTTGGTTTGGTATGACAGTTTCACGCATGCTTTTCGAATATGCCTTGATCCATGGAATTTGAATGCTTTAGTTTAATTCAAAATGTATGTTTTCATTTATGAAACTTACTGTCTAGTTTTTGACACTTGTAATGACCATAAGCATAGTTTATTTCCCTTGGATTAGGATATGTTACGAGTCTTGTTTTGCTTATAAAATCTGCCATGTGAAATATTTTCTATTTATGGAATTGACTGCTTCAGTGTAATATTTTCCTTCCCTGAAGATCAGTTTTATTACTCGCATGTGAAATATTTTCTAGAAGAATTGTTGAGATATTTGCCTAGAACCTGTATGAGATGCAAAAGTGCATCATGAAATTGCTTGCCATAGAGAAAACCCCATTTATGACCCCTAATGATGTTTCCTACATCTTAAAATGGTATCAAAGCTTGGTTAAAAGCTCTTTTCGTTTACAATACCGCATTGCCAGAAGTTTCCCTTTGATCGTTAAGGAAGAACTCCATTGCAATTTGCAGAGGTATTATTTTTCTTTGAACACCACAAGGAGTGCGAGAAAAGAATATCAAAGTGTCATTTAAGATGGTCAGTCAGGAGGTAATATGAATGATCCAATTTGTCACACTATGATGCCAGTGATGAGCTGTTTGATAACAACTATGCAGATTTATCAGACTTCCTATGCATTTAGGAACAGGTGAGACCCAATCTTCATTGGAGGAAAATTACATTTGAAGATCATAGGCGGTACTGATTTTTCTATATGAAACTATTGTTTCTAGACAGGGAATTCCCATCGAAAATGGAATGGCCATGCAGTTCATTTACAGCAGCAAGCAATTCAAAACCCAAGGAGGTCAAACAACAGGAACCGCGACCACAAACGTATTCCGCCATCCACAATATCTTCAAAGGATGAAAACCATACGTTCCCAAAGTTGCAGCCCGAACGAAGTAAATTTAGGCCCTGGTTTCCACCAGTCTCTCTATTGTCACCTCTTGTGTGGACGGACTAGTATACCCCGAGGATATATAGTTTGTCTTTTTAACCTTTGCCCATAGCATTGTCCATGCATTTGAAACATTCCAACAAGTTTGGGAAGAACTCTGTATTGACAGTAGGGCAGGTGTCCTGAACAAAAGGATCACTGCCCCGCCGTGTAACACCCCGAATTCTCAGAACTCGGAGTATTACTGGTTAGGACCTCACAATGGGTCCCGACCTCAGTTTGACAACAATATTACTAGGACCTTGCAACAAGACACAAATAAGAAAAACCGAAATTTCATAAAATGTATTTGTAAAAGGATGAATGCAACAAAGTCTAACAGCCTATCGTACTTAAACAACGGAAAAGACTAACTGTCTTAACAAAGGGAAAGACGACAAAGCAATAACCCAAACTCCCACTCTAAAGAGTACGGAGACCCGGCTGACCACTACTTCCGGATCACTCAGCTGCTGTTCTAACCTGCAGTAAAACTAAAAACACAACAAAACAACCATTAGCTAGTTATCTAAACATTAGGAGAATAATAATAGCACACACACACATAAAATAATAAACACTCATCATGCTTTCAAACAATCCATTTATTATCTTCATTTAAGTCATTCACTCTAATGATACTTATTTTGTGACACGAGGGATTCCCAAACCTCGCCTCCGCCCCCGTGTACCCATCAGGAGTGGATCCGATGCATCTCACCGTGTACCTGTATGGTCTGGGTATAGAGAACCTCCCAGTCTCCTGGCAGAGCTGGGCAGTGATGTCACGGCCCGTTATACATACACTTGGGCCTTAAAACAATATAACCACGGTCGTCCTAACAAGTTGTTATTTATTATAACACACATTGTACACACACAACCATTATCACTCAACTAACATCCAGAAACCGGCTAAGTAAGTCACAAGGACTTACCTGAGTCAAAATACACTCTAACACGTCTCAACAGTCCGTACTCGTGGTAACTCAAACGCCTGTCAAATAAGGCATGTGTATCAAAATCACATCTCGATGTCCAACCTCATGCAAAGGAATTACGGAAAAACTCTCTTATGGTAAAAGACCATTTTACGCTTGGTATCGTAAATTCCCGAAGTTTATTCTTAAACTTTCTAATTCCTTTTAAAACTTGTTGCCATACTTTGTGTCTCTCGATTAGCTACCTATAGGTCACCAGTTCAAACTTGAATCCACTCGAAAAAGAATAACACTCTTCCTCCTTCCCGGTTACCATCTATTACATATATTATCCGTATTATATACTTTAACCTTTCTCCTCAACTCACTTATTAATTGTGTAATTATTCGGTACTCATATATATATATCTACATATTTTATTTCCCATCTTGTACGGATATAGGTACACTTACGTCATGAGTATATATATTCTTATGTTTCTTTATATATATAAATCCTGAAATCCCAACTTATTTATATATATATTTATATCTCTTTTACATAAATTCATAGCTCTCAACTCGTACTTATATATTAACTCATATATAATTATATATACATCACTCTCGCATTTTTATATATTCTATATTTATGCTTATAAATATACTCTTATATATAAGAGTATCACAAACTCTTCAAACTATACGTACATGTAGGTATTTAATATACAAACTTACTCCTTCTTAATGTAAAGATACATTTATATGTTCAGCATTCCCATACGTATACACAAATGCCTATTCAGCACCTAAACATACTTATAAAACTATCTCTACACACACACTAACCTACCGAACTGCATACCCGTACTACCTCCAATCTATTGTTCATATGCGTAAACAAATCTCAGTTTATATACGTTTTTCAATCTCAACTTATATACGTATTAAATTCAGTTTATATACGTTTCCAACTCACAAGAAATACACGCAGGGGACAGGAGGGAGAAGAACCGAAGTTGCAGTCTAGCGGCCGATGTGCTAGCTTTCCGGCGGCCTCCTGGTGGCCGATTTGCTCCTGCTGCGGAAAGTCGCAGGCTGTTGTGAGCCTCGATCAACAGAGGGCTCGGTGGTGGTTCCGGAGCTGCTGTAGGGCCTGAAGCGAGGCGGCGCGGATGGTCACTGCTGGCAGAAGAGAGGCGGCGCGGCGGCCGGTGTAGAAGGGAAACAGGGCAGCGAGGCGGCGCTGGCGTTCCGGACGGCCCTCCCCGGTGGTCGGATCTGCGGGATCGACAGAGGCGGCGGGGCTCGGTGGCTGTTGTCTTGCTGCTGCTGTGGAAGAGAGGCGACGGTTGGTTCCGAAAACTGAAGTCGAGAAGAGGAGTGACGGAAGGAGAAGGCGGCGGGCTTACCAGGCTCCGGCGGCGGTTGGGCGGTCGACAGCGGCGGCACAAGGGCTCGGTGGCGGCTCAGTCTTGTGTTGTGTGGGCTGCGGCGATTGTTTGTACAGAGAGGGAGGAGGAAGAGCGGCAGTCGAAGGAAATAGAGATTAGGTTTAGATTAAGTTTAAACCTAATTAAGTTAGGGTTAAAAATTATGGGCTGGCTGCAAGGTCATTGGGCCGGGTCTAATTGGGCCTGCTCATCAAATAAAATAAATGGGCTGAAAGAAGGTTCGTTATTTGCCCGGAATCGTTAGAAATTACGGAACTTAATTTCAGAATTACTTACGGAATTATTTACTGTATTATGTAAGTTATCATTTTATTATTATTATTATTATTATTATTATTATTATTATTATTATTATTATTTTTAAAGGTACGGAATTATTTCCGGTTACATAATTTATCATTTTATGTGAATTAAGGTCACATAAAAAGATATAAATTAAATCTCGTTTCATATTTATTTAAAAGTTAAAGGTTGGCGGATCGGAATTCGGTTAAATTCAGTATTAAACGGAGTTTAAAAATTTCCGGTTATTACATCAGTGCCCTCTTAAAAGAAGTTTCGTCCCGAAACTTAGAATAATATACCTAATCACATGATTCTCTTGGTACAACTTAGTTTTCAAACTTTCCGTTTTCTACATTGCAACTACTCAATCATCATACTCAGACACGCATCACATTAGAACATAACTCCTCAATCCAAATATAAAAACATGAATGACCAAGCAACACAACATCCGAGTATTAACTCGTCGAAACAAAAGTGACACCTAATCCCGCAAAGAATTCGGGATACTTGCGGCTATAACTCTCCTCGGTCTCCCAAGTTGCCTCATCAACTCCTCGTCTAGACCACTAGATCCTCAACATAGGTATCTCCTTGGACCACAGACGGCTGATACTGCGCTCCAAGACAGCTACTGGGTACTCTACAATGTATGATCGGGCTCAACTGTCCGATTCTTAAAGTTGATGACGTGACTCTTATCCGGTAAGTACTCTCTCACTGAGGCATGGGGAACGGTGGGCGTACAACCGCTAGTATGGGTAATAGTGTCAAGCAAACTCAAACAGTTTATATATATCAACGGTTCCCTTTCTAAACTCACCTCTAAATCTTTTGGCGACTACTAAAATAACAATAACTTCCTTCCTTCTATTGAATCCATTTGCTCCCGACTTTTCGGAAGATCCCGTCTATAAATTCTGAAACAATGATCTGAGACATCTCCCGACACTTTAATAGGTGGTTAATACCTCATCACCTATTTCTTGTCAAGCTTTCAAATTTATATAACTCCAAACAAATCACACACCCAAGTGAACCTTTCATATGGATCCCTAATTCCTTAACTTGAAATCATAGTTCCTAACATTGATTTTTTTCTTCATCTGCGGTTTATGGGCCTACCACGCTTCTGTTGTAACACCCATTAGTCACCGTGGCGTCTTTCTGAGGGTCAACATGATTTACCCACTCCCGCATATACTTTCCTTCTAATACTAGCAAGATCCTCTTCAAACATACCCTTAATCTCTTATTCAACCGTAGTCTGTTCTTAATCAACCAGTAAGCAACCTCTAACCCAATTTTCTCCATATACTTAAATCATCCTAGGAGGTTGTTGTTGCCTACTTGGGAAATCCTTCAAGGCGTCGGTAAGGTTACCTCTTAGATCCGCAGTCGCTAATGTTTCTTCTTAACGGTACCTACTCGTCAATACCAATCAACACTTATACGTCCTCAGTTGATGTCGGTCACTCTATAATTGACTTATCTCAATATTACGGACCTGCTCCTCTCATACTTATACTGGCGTTAAATTCTTGGTGAGCATCATTTGCTCGATTAATCCTTTCATGCTTCACTAATTCGTTTTCTATTCCACACTTCTGTTTCCTTAGGCTAACTCTACTTCTCGAGCTCAAATGGGTCATTCATCTTGACCTAAATAGTCATTCCAAGTCTTCAACGATAGCTGGTAAGTGTCTTTGTAGTTCTGATGATTTTAGTTATCATCCCCTTGCAGTTCCCCTTGCATGGACCGTCGGTTTTGATGACTTAGGTCCCGTGATAATTGGGGTTACCTTGGACTTTCGAGTCCACCAAGGCCGTTCTCATATATACATTCCTTCGCTGGTGTTACCGGCAACATTGCCTTCATGATACTCCGTTATTTCCGCTACAGGGCTTCAACTCTTTGATACCGACATTGCGATTTCTTTCAAATTCCTATATTTTTGAGGAGGTTAAAACCTCTCCACACTTGTAAAGTCTACATTTTGTATCTACACTCCATTGTAGGTATCCCTTCCATGCACCTTAGACCTTCATATCCGGGTCGACATTTTATCTCTTTTGGCCTTATAAGCTTGTCTTGTGAACTTTTCTACTAGGTGGCTCGTCTTATGCATTTTTCTTCTCTGCATCGGTCTCTAACTGTCTGTTGATCATTACTACCCATTCTGTGTTGGAATTTCAGTTGCTTTGTACTCTTACATAGATTTCCTAAGGACATCCTCATCTCAAAACTTTATTTAAAATTCATCATAACCCGCAAATTTTGATACATGACTTTCCTTCTCACTGAATAAGTTATACACTTGATTTACACTAAATTCATCATAGTGTCATCAGTCCGTTGGTATGATTTTTATTAAACATCCAATGGTACCATTTGCATACAACACATTAGGTGCATATGATTTTCCCACCAATCAAATTTCTCGCATCGCATTTATTATGTCTTCCTTATACTCATGTCGATTTACCTTCTTTGATATTTACAACCCGTAAGATAGTTAAATCCCTTTGAGTTTTCTCGTACACACTTTACAACTGCATTGGTTGGTCTTATTACTTTCAGCAACTCTTAGGTCATCAGTCCAGCTGAATTTTCCATGGAGTACTTCCATTTCTCCCTTAAATAACAGTCTTTAGTCCTTTCGGTAACCATCTTATTGGTGTGGTAACGGATCCATATAACCACCTTTAGTCTTTCACTTTTACTCCTTCTCATGTCGGTTTTAGTCGACCTGTAGATTCTATCTGCAATCACCTCACAACTCGACCACACATTTCACCAAGGCTTTACATCATACTCCTTATGTTTGTGCCGCCTCGGAATTTCCAATTATTCTGGGTCACATCTTTAATCACAAGGGTTTTCCCTGTCAATCTAGACAGTCTGACCCTACTTTTTCTCGAAGGAGTACCATCAGTCTTACTTGTGTGGAATGCTAAGACATAGGACATGTTTCCAATCATCTGCTTCCTCTTAGTCTTCTAGTTCTTCTTACAGGGATCCCTTCATTCTAACTCTGATATGTATCTTTCGTAGTCAGTAGTAAGTAACTACTCCCAACAATTCCCTTTACACCAGTACTATCATCAAGGGTCATTACCGACCGTCAAGAGCTGCTCTTAAATTTCTTTATTAGAGTTATCATATTGGACTCATTTAACGTTATCATCCAGGCTACTAGTACTTGTATTGATTTAACTTCACCATTTTCGTCGTGGATCTCCAAAAGAAATTCACTAGATGTCGATAAAATTCTTTTATAACCTTGTGGTTATTCTTCTTATCGGTTAACTAACCATCACTAGTTAACCCGCACATGTAACTTTTAAGTTGTCCAAGTAGGATGTAGTTGACCTTCTACAACATCATAGACTTACTTTTCTTCCATCTCTTTTGAGGCTTGATATACTTGGTGAAATATATCTCCTCCAATCTCTCTGTTTATTCTTCTTTAGCTCCTCCTACAATCTACACTTTTGTAAGATCGTTATACTCTTACGAGTCCAGTTGTATTATTCTTCTTCCATCAACAGACTTTTCAATCCTTCTAGGGTAGCTTGTAGGTACATCTCCGTGATTCTTTTACCTGAGTTATCGTCTATTTGCGGTTCGCTATTATGAACTTGTAGTGTTGTTAGCTTAAATTCCTTTTGAATGAGAAGTTATTGGGGTCCCTCGAGTTCACCAATACTCTTCTCACACACTCTTCTTCCTTGGGTGTTGGTTGTAATGTTGCCTTTACAGAAGCTGGTTATTGTTGCATCACGGTCTATGTCAAAATTCTCCTGTGTTCTACGAGATCACTCCACTTCCACGTTGGTGAAATCCACCTTTCCCTTTCTGGCAACGCGTAAGTTTCCAAGTTGCAGCTCTTTAATTCTTTCTATTTGGATGGATAATGTATCTCGTGTTGACTTCCATACTTTTGACTGTCTCGGTTATCAATCTGGATTGTGGTGGCAATTATCTTGTTGAGAGTGATCATATTTCGCCTTGCTTTTGGCATCAACTTTCACTTCCTAGTCTGTCAGTGAACTTAAATTTTATGTCTCTTTTCTTGATCGCTACTATATCTCCCTTTTGGCTTTTATGTCTATGGCAATTTTCGACGTCATCCTCTTTGTTTGTGAAGTCACTTTACATAACTTGGAAGAGCCTCTCCGTTGTCGTTCTCCAATTCCCTAGTTGGCGAGCATCTCTTGCTTCTCCGGATCTACTCTCTTTAATATCCGTCATTTGATCCCGTTGAGTTTATTCGGGATTCTCTTCTTGTCATCTTAATTGGTGTTGTCTTTGAGTCTTCACTTTTCCGTCTCGACGTTCCTCAACAAGCTCGAAGGAGTTGTCCGACATTTGTCTACCCTAATGCACATAAGATGTGCATACTAATCCTCACGTTGACACCCTTCAAAATCTACTTAGATGTATCCAAGGGGTGAGAACTTATTATGTTATCTCCGTTAAGGACATAACATAACTACAATTCTGCTAATCTTCGGCATATACCTATCTATACAACATATCTTTATAAACAAGCTAAAAGTCCAACTACAGTAAAACCTAAAGTCCATACTAAGCATACTGAGATCCGTGGTAGTAGTGGTGGTCAGCCGTACTTTTCTATTCCCAACCAGACTATGCATGCATTTAAAAACCAAAATTCTCTTTTTAAAACTCAGACCCCTTTCCGGGTTCTGCTTAAAACTTATTCGGTCTTTCAGAAGATTTCAAGTGTCATTGTTGCCAACCTAGAGCTCTGATACCATGTTGTAACACCCCGAATTCTCAGAACTCGGAGTATTACTGGTTAGGACCTCACAATGGGTCCCGACCTCAGTTTGACAACAATATTACTAGGACCTTGCAACAAGACACAAATAAGAAAAACCGAAATTTCATAAAATGTATTTGTAAAAGGATGAATGCAACAAAGTCTAACAGCCTATCGTACTTAAACAACGGAAAAGACTAACTGTCTTAACAAAGGGAAAGACGACAAAGCAATAACCCAAACTCCCACTCTAAAGAGTACGGAGACCCGGCTGACCACTACTTCCGGATCACTCAGCTGCTGTTCTAACCTGCAGTAAAACTAAAAACACAACAAAACAACCATTAGCTAGTTATCTAAACATTAGGAGAATAATAATAGCACACACACACATAAAATAATAAACACTCATCATGCTTTCAAACAATCCATTTATTATCTTCATTTAAGTCATTCACTCTAATGATACTTATTTTGTGACACGAGGGATTCCCAAACCTCGCCTCCGCCCCCGTGTACCCATCAGGAGTGGATCCGATGCATCTCACCGTGTACCTGTATGGTCTGGGTATAGAGAACCTCCCAGTCTCCTGGCAGAGCTGGGCAGTGATGTCACGGCCCGTTATACATACACTTGGGCCTTAAAACAATATAACCACGGTCGTCCTAACAAGTTGTTATTTATTATAACACACATTGTACACACACAACCATTATCACTCAACTAACATCCAGAAACCGGCTAAGTAAGTCACAAGGACTTACCTGAGTCAAAATACACTCTAACACGTCTCAACAGTCCGTACTCGTGGTAACTCAAACGCCTGTCAAATAAGGCATGTGTATCAAAATCACATCTCGATGTCCAACCTCATGCAAAGGAATTACGGAAAAACTCTCTTATGGTAAAAGACCATTTTACGCTTGGTATCGTAAATTCCCGAAGTTTATTCTTAAACTTTCTAATTCCTTTTAAAACTTGTTGCCATACTTTGTGTCTCTCGATTAGCTACCTATAGGTCACCAGTTCAAACTTGAATCCACTCGAAAAAGAATAACACTCTTCCTCCTTCCCGGTTACCATCTATTACATATATTATCCGTATTATATACTTTAACCTTTCTCCTCAACTCACTTATTAATTGTGTAATTATTCGGTACTCATATATATATATCTACATATTTTATTTCCCATCTTGTACGGATATAGGTACACTTACGTCATGAGTATATATATTCTTATGTTTCTTTATATATATAAATCCTGAAATCCCAACTTATTTATATATATATTTATATCTCTTTTACATAAATTCATAGCTCTCAACTCGTACTTATATATTAACTCATATATAATTATATATACATCACTCTCGCATTTTTATATATTCTATATTTATGCTTATAAATATACTCTTATATATAAGAGTATCACAAACTCTTCAAACTATACGTACATGTAGGTATTTAATATACAAACTTACTCCTTCTTAATGTAAAGATACATTTATATGTTCAGCATTCCCATACGTATACACAAATGCCTATTCAGCACCTAAACATACTTATAAAACTATCTCTACACACACACTAACCTACCGAACTGCATACCCGTACTACCTCCAATCTATTGTTCATATGCGTAAACAAATCTCAGTTTATATACGTTTTTCAATCTCAACTTATATACGTATTAAATTCAGTTTATATACGTTTCCAACTCACAAGAAATACACGCAGGGGACAGGAGGGAGAAGAACCAAAGTTGCAGTCTAGCGGCCGATGTGCTAGCTTTCCGGCGGCCTCCTGGTGGCCGATTTGCTCCTGCTGCGGAAAGTCGCAGGCTGTTGTGAGCCTCGATCAACAGAGGGCTCGGTGGTGGTTCCGGAGCTGCTGTAGGGCCTGAAGCGAGGCGGCGCGGATGGTCACTGCTGGCAGAAGAGAGGCGGCGCGGCGGCCGGTGCAGAAGGGAAACAGGGCAGCGAGGCGGCGCTGGCGTTCCGGACGGCCCTCCCCGGTGGTCGGCTCTGCGGGATCGACAGAGGCGGCGGGGCTCGGTGGCTGTTGTCTTGCTGCTGCTGCGGAAGAGAGGCGACGGTTGGTTCCGAAAACTGAAGTCGAGAAGAGGAGTGACGGAAGGAGAAGGCGGCGGGCTTACCAGGCTCCGGCGGCGGTTGGGCGGTCGACAGCGGCGGCACAAGGGCTCGGTGGCGGCTCAGTCTTGTGTTGTGTGGGCTGCGGCGATTGTTTGTACAGAGAGGGAGGAGGAAGAGCGACAGTCGAAGGAAATAGAGATTAGGTTTAGATTAAGTTTAAACCTAATTAAGTTAGGGTTAAAAATTATGGGCTGGCTGCAAGGTCATTGGGCCGGGTCTAATTGGGCCTGCTCATCAAATAAAATAAATGGGCTGAAAGAAGGTTCGTTATTTGCCCGGAATCGTTAGAAATTACGGAACTTAATTTCAGAATTACTTACGGAATTATTTACTGTATTATGTAAGTTATCATTTTATTATTATTATTATTATTATTATTATTATTTTTAAAGGTACGGAATTATTTCCGGTTACATAATTTATCATTTTATGTGAATTAAGGTCACATAAAAAGATATAAATTAAATCTCGTTTCATATTTATTTAAAAGTTAAAGGTTGGCGGATCGGAATTCGGTTAAATTCAGTATTAAACGGAGTTTAAAATTTTCCGGTTATTACATCAGTGCCCTCTTAAAAGAAGTTTCGTCCCGAAACTTAGAATAATATACCTAATCACATGATTCTCTTGGTACAACTTAGTTTTCAAACTTTCCGTTTTCTACATTGCAACTACTCAATCATCATACTCAGACACGCATCACATTAGAACATAACTCCTCAATCCAAATATAAAAACATGAATGACCAAGCAACACAACATCCGAGTATTAACTCGTCGAAACAAAAGTGACACCTAATCCCGCAAAGAATTCGGGATACTTGCGGCTATAACTCTCCTCGGTCTCCCAAGTTGCCTCATCAACTCCTCGTCTAGACCACTAGATCCTCAACATAGGTATCTCCTTGGACCACAGACGGCTGATACTGCGCTCCAAGACAGCTACTGGGTACTCTACAATGTATGATCGGGCTCAACTGTCCGATTCTTAAAGTTGATGACGTGACTCTTATCCGGTAAGTACTCTCTCACTGAGGCATGGGGAACGGTGGGCGTACAACCGCTAGTATGGGTAATAGTGTCAAGCAAACTCAAACAGTTTATATATATCAACGGTTCCCTTTCTAAACTCACCTCTAAATCTTTTGGCGACTACTAAAATAACAATAACTTCCTTCCTTCTATTGAATCCATTTGCTCCCGACTTTTCGGAAGATCCCGTCTATAAATTCTGAAACAATGATCTGAGACATCTCCCGACACTTTAATAGGTGGTTAATACCTCATCACCTATTTCTTGTCAAGCTTTCAAATTTATATAACTCCAAACAAATCACACACCCAAGTGAACCTTTCATATGGATCCCTAATTCCTTAACTTGAAATCATAGTTCCTAACATTGATTTTTTTCTTCATCTGCGGTTTATGGGCCTACCACGCTTCTGTTGTAACACCCATTAGTCACCGTGGCGTCTTTCTGAGGGTCAACATGATTTACCCACTCCCGCATATACTTTCCTTCTAATACTAGCAAGATCCTCTTCAAACATACCCTTACTCTCTTATTCAACCGTAGTCTGTTCTTAATCAACCAGTAAGCAACCTCTAACCCAATTTTCTCCATATACTTAAATCATCCTAGGAGGTTGTTGTTGCCTACTTGGGAAATCCTTCAAGGCGTCGGTAAGGTTACCTCTTAGATCCGCAGTCGCTAATGTTTCTTCTTAACGGTACCTACTCGTCAATACCAATCAACACTTATACGTCCTCAGTTGATGTCGGTCACTCTATAATTGACTTATCTCAATATTACGGACCTGCTCCTCTCATACTTATACTGGCGTTAAATTCTTGGTGAGCATCATTTGCTCGATTAATCCTTTCATGCTTCACTAATTCGTTTTCTATTCCACACTTCTGTTTCCTTAGGCTAACTCTACTTCTCGAGCTCAAATGGGTCATTCATCTTGACCTAAATAGTCATTCCAAGTCTTCAACGATAGCTGGTAAGTGTCTTTGTAGTTCTGATGATTTTAGTTATCATCCCCTTGCAGTTCCCCTTGCATGGACCGTCGGTTTTGATGACTTAGGTCCCGTGATAATTGGGGTTACCTTGGACTTTCGAGTCCACCAAGGCCGTTCTCATATATACATTCCTTCGCTGGTGTTACCGGCAACATTGCCTTCATGATACTCCGTTATTTCCGCTACAGGGCTTCAACTCTTTGATACCGACATTGCGATTTCTTTCAAATTCCTATATTTTTGAGGAGGTTAAAACCTCTCCACACTTGTAAAGTCTACATTTTGTATCTACACTCCATTGTAGGTATCCCTTCCATGCACCTTAGACCTTCATATCCGGGTCGACATTTTATCTCTTTTGGCCTTATAAGCTTGTCTTGTGAACTTTTCTACTAGGTGGCTCGTCTTATGCATTTTTCTTCTCTGCATCGGTCTCTAACTGTCTGTTGATCATTACTACCCATTCTGTGTTGGAATTTCAGTTGCTTTGTACTCTTACATAGATTTCCTAAGGACATCCTCATCTCAAAACTTTATTTAAAATTCATCATAACCCGCAAATTTTGATACATGACTTTCCTTCTCACTGAATAAGTTATACACTTGATTTACACTAAATTCATCATAGTGTCATCAGTCCGTTGGTATGATTTTTATTAAACATCCAATGGTACCATTTGCATACAACACATTAGGTGCATATGATTTTCCCACCAATCAAATTTCTCGCATCGCATTTATTATGTCTTCCTTATACTCATGTCGATTTACCTTCTTTGATATTTACAACCCGTAAGATAGTTAAATCCCTTTGAGTTTTCTCGTACACACTTTACAACTGCATTGGTTGGTCTTATTACTTTCAGCAACTCTTAGGTCATCAGTCCAGCTGAATTTTCCATGGAGTACTTCCATTTCTCCCTTAAATAACAGTCTTTAGTCCTTTCGGTAACCATCTTATTGGTGTGGTAACGGATCCATATAACCACCTTTAGTCTTTCACTTTTACTCCTTCTCATGTCGGTTTTAGTCGACCTGTAGATTCTATCTGCAATCACCTCACAACTCGACCACACATTTCACCAAGGCTTTACATCATACTCCTTATGTTTGTGCCGCCTCGGAATTTCCAATTATTCTGGGTCACATCTTTAATCACAAGGGTTTTCCCTGTCAATCTAGACAGTCTGACCCTACTTTTTCTCGAAGGAGTACCATCAGTCTTACTTGTGTGGAATGCTAAGACATAGGACATGTTTCCAATCATCTGCTTCCTCTTAGTCTTCTAGTTCTTCTTACAGGGATCCCTTCATTCTAACTCTGATATGTATCTTTCGTAGTCAGTAGTAAGTAACTACTCCCAACAATTCCCTTTACACCAGTACTATCATCAAGGGTCATTACCGACCGTCAAGAGCTGCTCTTAAATTTCTTTATTAGAGTTATCATATTGGACTCATTTAACGTTATCATCCAGGCTACTAGTACTTGTATTGATTTAACTTCACCATTTTCGTCGTGGATCTCCAAAAGAAATTCACTAGATGTCGATAAAATTCTTTTATAACCTTGTGGTTATTCTTCTTATCGGTTAACTAACCATCACTAGTTAACCCGCACATGTAACTTTTAAGTTGTCCAAGTAGGATGTAGTTGACCTTCTACAACATCATAGACTTACTTTTCTTCCATCTCTTTTGAGGCTTGATATACTTGGTGAAATATATCTCCTCCAATCTCTCTGTTTATTCTTCTTTAGCTCCTCCTACAATCTACACTTTTGTAAGATCGTTATACTCTTACGAGTCCAGTTGTATTATTCTTCTTCCATCAACAGACTTTTCAATCCTTCTAGGGTAGCTTGTAGGTACATCTCCGTGATTCTTTTACCTGAGTTATCGTCTATTTGCGGTTCGCTATTATGAACTTGTAGTGTTGTTAGCTTAAATTCCTTTTGAATGAGAAGTTATTGGGGTCCCTCGAGTTCACCAATACTCTTCTCACACACTCTTCTTCCTTGGGTGTTGGTTGTAATGTTGCCTTTACAGAAGCTGGTTATTGTTGCATCACGGTCTATGTCAAAATTCTCCTGTGTTCTACGAGATCACTCCACTTCCACGTTGGTGAAATCCACCTTTCCCTTTCTGGCAACGCGTAAGTTTCCAAGTTGCAGCTCTTTAATTCTTTCTATTTGGATGGATAATGTATCTCGTGTTGACTTCCATACTTTTGACTGTCTCGGTTATCAATCTGGATTGTGGTGGCAATTATCTTGTTGAGAGTGATCATATTTCGCCTTGCTTTTGGCATCAACTTTCACTTCCTAGTCTGTCAGTGAACTTAAATTTTATGTCTCTTTTCTTGATCGCTACTATATCTCCCTTTTGGCTTTTATGTCTATGGCAATTTTCGACGTCATCCTCTTTGTTTGTGAAGTCACTTTACATAACTTGGAAGAGCCTCTCCGTTGTCGTTCTCCAATTCCCTAGTTGGCGAGCATCTCTTGCTTCTCCGGATCTACTCTCTTTAATATCCGTCATTTGATCCCGTTGAGTTTATTCGGGATTCTCTTCTTGTCATCTTAATTGGTGTTGTCTTTGAGTCTTCACTTTTCCGTCTCGACGTTCCTCAACAAGCTCGAAGGAGTTGTCCGACATTTGTCTACCCTAATGCACATAAGATGTGCATACTAATCCTCACGTTGACACCCTTCAAAATCTACTTAGATGTATCCAAGGGGTGAGAACTTATTATGTTATCTCCGTTAAGGACATAACATAACTACAATTCTGCTAATCTTCGGCATATACCTATCTATACAACATATCTTTATAAACAAGCTAAAAGTCCAACTACAGTAAAACCTAAAGTCCATACTAAGCATACTGAGATCCGTGGTAGTAGTGGTGGTCAGCCGTACTTTTCTATTCCCAACCAGACTATGCATGCATTTAAAAACCAAAATTCTCTTTTTAAAACTCAGACCCCTTTCCGGGTTCTGCTTAAAACTTATTCGGTCTTTCAGAAGATTTCAAGTGTCATTGTTGCCAACCTAGAGCTCTGATACCATGTTGTAACACCCCGAATTCTCAGAACTCGGAGTATTACTGGTTAGGACCTCACAATGGGTCCCGACCTCAGTTTGACAACAATATTACTAGGACCTTGCAACAAGACACAAATAAGAAAAACCGAAATTTCATAAAATGTATTTGTAAAAGGATGAATGCAACAAAGTCTAACAGCCTATCGTACTTAAACAACGGAAAAGACTAACTGTCTTAACAAAGGGAAAGACGACAAAGCAATAACCCAAACTCCCACTCTAAAGAGTACGGAGACCCGGCTGACCACTACTTCCGGATCACTCAGCTGCTGTTCTAACCTGCAGTAAAACTAAAAACACAACAAAACAACCATTAGCTAGTTATCTAAACATTAGGAGAATAATAATAGCACACACACACATAAAATAATAAACACTCATCATGCTTTCAAACAATCCATTTATTATCTTCATTTAAGTCATTCACTCTAATGATACTTATTTTGTGACACGAGGGATTCCCAAACCTCGCCTCCGCCCCCGTGTACCCATCAGGAGTGGATCCGATGCATCTCACCGTGTACCTGTATGGTCTGGGTATAGAGAACCTCCCAGTCTCCTGGCAGAGCTGGGCAGTGATGTCACGGCCCGTTATACATACACTTGGGCCTTAAAACAATATAACCACGGTCGTCCTAACAAGTTGTTATTTATTATAACACACATTGTACACACACAACCATTATCACTCAACTAACATCCAGAAACCGGCTAAGTAAGTCACAAGGACTTACCTGAGTCAAAATACACTCTAACACGTCTCAACAGTCCGTACTCGTGGTAACTCAAACGCCTGTCAAATAAGGCATGTGTATCAAAATCACATCTCGATGTCCAACCTCATGCAAAGGAATTACGGAAAAACTCTCTTATGGTAAAAGACCATTTTACGCTTGGTATCGTAAATTCCCGAAGTTTATTCTTAAACTTTCTAATTCCTTTTAAAACTTGTTGCCATACTTTGTGTCTCTCGATTAGCTACCTATAGGTCACCAGTTCAAACTTGAATCCACTCGAAAAAGAATAACACTCTTCCTCCTTCCCGGTTACCATCTATTACATATATTATCCGTATTATATACTTTAACCTTTCTCCTCAACTCACTTATTAATTGTGTAATTATTCGGTACTCATATATATATATCTACATATTTTATTTCCCATCTTGTACGGATATAGGTACACTTACGTCATGAGTATATATATTCTTATGTTTCTTTATATATATAAATCCTGAAATCCCAACTTATTTATATATATATTTATATCTCTTTTACATAAATTCATAGCTCTCAACTCGTACTTATATATTAACTCATATATAATTATATATACATCACTCTCGCATTTTTATATATTCTATATTTATGCTTATAAATATACTCTTATATATAAGAGTATCACGAACTCTTCAAACTATACGTACATGTAGGTATTCAATATACAAACTTACTCCTTCTTAATGTAAAGATACATTTATATGTTCAGCATTCCCATACGTATACACAAATGCCTATTCAGCACCTAAACATACTTATAAAACTATCTCTACACACACACTAACCTACCGAACTGCATACCCGTACTACCTCCAATCTATTGTTCATATGCGTAAACAAATCTCAGTTTATATACGTTTTTCAATCTCAACTTATATACGTATTAAATTCAGTTTATATACGTTTCCAACTCACAAGAAATACACGCAGGGGACAGGAGGGAGAAGAACCGAAGTTGCAGTCTAGTGGCCGATGTGCTAGCTTTCCGGCGGCCTCCTGGTGGCCGATTTGCTCCTGCTGCGGAAAGTCGCAGGCTGTTGTGAGCCTCGATCAACAGAGGGCTCGGTGGTGGTTCCGGAGCTGCTGCAAGGCCTGAAGCGAGGCGGCGCGGATGGTCACTGCTGGCAGAAGAGAGGCGGCGCGGCGGCCGGTGCAGAAGGGAAACAGGGCAGCGAGGCGGCGCTGGCGTTCCGGACGGCCCTCCCCGGTGGTCGGATCTGCGGGATCGACAGAGGCGGTGGGGCTCGGTGGCTGTTGTCTTGCTGCTGCTGTGGAAGAGAGGCGACGGTTGGTTCCGAAAACTGAAGTCGAGAAGAGGAGTGACGGAAGGAGAAGGCGGCGGGCTTACCAGGCTCCGGCGGCGGTTGGGCGGTCGACAGCGGCGGCACAAGGGCTCGGTGGCGGCTCAGTCTTGTGTTGTGTGGGCTGCGGCGATTGTTTGTACAGAGAGGGAGGAGGAAGAGCGGCAGTCGAAGGAAATAGAGATTAGATTTAGATTAAGTTTAAACCTAATTAAGTTAGGGTTAAAAATTATGGGCTGGCTGCAAGGTCATTGGGCCGGGTCTAATTGGGCCTGCTCATCAAATAAAATAAATGGGCTGAAAGAAGGTTCGTTATTTGCCCGGAATCGTTAGAAATTACGGAACTTAATTTCAGAATTACTTACGGAATTATTTACTGTATTATGTAAGTTATCATTTTATTATTATTATTATTATTATTTTTTTTTTTTAAAGGTACGGAATTATTTCCGGTTACATAATTTATCATTTTATGTGAATTAAGGTCACATAAAAAGATATAAATTAAATCTCGTTTCATATTTATTTAAAAGTTAAAGGTTGGCGGATCGGAATTCGGTTAAATTCAGTATTAAACGGAGTTTAAAAATTTCCGGTTATTACACGCCGTGTCATAGATACTTAAGCCTAACATTGAACTCGCAGATCTGATCCATAACAAATGCTCAGTCTTAAAAAACTGGTATGGTATATGGTTCCTGAGCTTTTCCTCAACAACAAATACATTTATGGTATCCTGACAGGTTCAATGGAGCCTTATTGTAAGAAGCTAAGGCACTTTGCTGGGTCTTTACCTTTGGTTTCCGCTGATTATGGCTCCTCCGAAAGCTGGATTGCTGCTAATGTTTATTATATATTTACTACACGATAGATGAATATACGAATCACTATATTTGCAATACTACTTACTAGGGCAGCAAGCATGATACAAAAAATGGAGGGTGCGAGAAGTTATCTGCAATAGATCTCATCCACAGTAGAACAAAAAAAACAGACAACCTATGGACGTGAATGAACTATCTTAAATCGGTAGGAATGAAGTGAATTGTATGAACATTTACTAGCTTGCGTTATTTCTTGATAAGCAGATCACTTGTAAGTTCCCATACCGACACCGGTTTCTCCTCCATAAGCCGGGAAGGTTCCCCTTGCCTTAGAGTAGCAAATGTAGTAAAATTCCGAGATGATTGTAGTGAAATAGGTGAATGCAGCACCAGCAGCAAGCACTCCCTTTCTTAAAGTTTCACAAGATGGAGGCTTCTCTTGTCCATAGTAGGTCCTCAGTTTGGTGTGGTAGGCATTCCTCGCTGAACCTGCCAACAAGCAGACCTTGATCCATTTGGTTTCAACGACTAGCCACAGCAAACCGACTAGCTGCCATTATAATCACATCGCTAACCAAAGGAACAAAAATGCCCCCACTCCATAGCCTGTAGTAATTCCAATCCATATTGGGATCTTGTGTGAAACCCTAAAGCCCATTGAGCTACTTGGCTATTACCCCCCCGCAAGCTGAAGTGGGTTGTGGACGAATTCGAAGCTTGTCACGTAGAAGAAGAAACCGTGTTGTTCCCAGCGGTTTGGTAAAGATATTCGCAAACTGCTCGGAAGAGGAGACATGGCGAACAAGGAGCTGCTTTCGATCTACTTGTTTGCGAACAAAGAAGTAGTCAAGCTGGATGTGTTTGGAGCGGGATCCCACCACTGGATTGGTAGTGAGGAATTGGGTTCCGACATTGTCATAAAGCAGAACTGGAGGCGATGTAAGAGGTATATGTAGTTCATGAAGTAGTTAAGTAAGCAACATTACTTCGGCTGCAGTGTAAGCAAGTGCATGATATTCTGCTTCGGTACTGGAGCGAGCGATAACATGCTGTTTGCGGGAGGTCCAGCTGACGAGGTTGTCACCGAGATAGATGGCAAAACCGTACTGCGAGCGGTAGTCAGTGCGATCAGCAGCCCAACCGGCATCACTGAAGGATGTGAGGCGAGAGATGCTGGACGGCTGAATGTGTAAGCCAGAGGAAATAGTACCCTGAAGGTACCGTAAGATGCGTTTGACAGCATTCCAGTGAGGGAGACGGGGCGAATGCATGAACTGGCAGACACGATTGACTGCATATGCGATTTCCGGTCTAGTGATGGTAATATATTGAAGTGCTCCGACAACCTGGCGATAAAGAGAGGATTCACAGAAGGGATCACCTTGATCAGTGAGCCGGGAGGACGATTCGGCACGTGATCGGATCGGCTTGCACTCATGCATCTTGGCTCGAACCAGAACCTCCTGAATGTACTTTCTCTGATGAAGAAGAAGATTACCATTGTGATTTGCAACCTGAACACCAAGGAAATAATAGAGAGTACCGAGATCCTTGAGGGAGAAAGCCCCGTTCAAGCTGCAAACTAGATGTTGCACAGAGGATGGGTTTGAGCTGGTCACGATTAAGTCGTCAAAATAGGCAAGAACAAATGTGGTGTCGGTGGTCGAGTGACGAACAAAGAGGGACGTATTTGAGTAGCATGCCCGGAACCCATGTTGTGTGAAGAGTAGTTTGAACTTATTGAACCAAGCTCGAGGTGCCTGTTTTAACCCATAAAGAGCTTTCTGGAGGCGACATACATGAGTTGGGAACGAGGGATGAACAAAGCCGGGAGGTTGTTCCATGAAAATCGTTTCCTGAAGGTCGCCGTTTAGAAAGGCATTATTGACGTCGAGTTGACGAATAGGCCATCCTTGAGAGAGAGCAATAGACAAGACAACGCGAACGGTGGTTGGTTTGACAACCGGACTAAACGTGTCAAAGTAGTCGACTCCTTCCTCTTGATGGAACCCCTTTGCAACTAGGCAAGCTTTGTAACGCTGAATAGAGCCATCTGTATTAGTTTTGATTCTAAAAACCCATTTACAACCAACAAGGTCAAAACCATTAGTACGGGGAACAAGTTCCCAAGTGTTATTTCTCAAAAGGGCATTATACTCATCCTGCATTGCAAGGTTCCATTCGGGGATTTTGGATGCTTGTTTGTAGGTTTTGGGTTCCTGGGGTGTAGGTTTGGTGATGTGATGACACTCATAGTTACGAAGGCGGATATTGGGGGTTTGGGTTCGTTGACGGCGGCGAGGATAAGGTAAAGGGGGTAGAGAGGGTGGAGATATGGATGTGGTTGGCGGCTGCATGGTGGGGGAGGAGACAACAGGGAGTGGGAGGTTTGTATAGGTGTAGGTGAGTGATGTAGGGATGGAGAGGGTGGGTCACTGAGAAGAGATGGACAAGAAAGCTGGAAAGAAGCAAGGAGGTGGGAGCAGGTGTGGTTATTGGTACGTCTGGGTTCGATGAGTTAGGTGTAGGTGGTATATATGGATATGTACGTTTATCAAATGCAACATGCCGAGCCACATACATGCGAGAAGATGGGAGATGATAACATAGGTATCCTTTGTGTTTGGTACTGTAACCAAGAAAGAGGCATGGAAGTGAGCGAAAATCTATTTTATGGGAGGTATACGGTCGAAGAAAGGGATAGCAGAGACACCCAAAAACTTTAAGAAAGTTGTAATCGGGTGATCGTTGGTAGAGAAGATGGAATGGGGAACTGTGTTAAAGATGTGGTGCTATAGTGCGCTTGTGAAGATAGGTGGCGGTATGGAAGGCATGTTCCCAAAATTTTTGAGGGAGGGAGGCGTGAGAAAGAAAAGAAAGTCCTTTTTCAACGACAATGTGATTTCGGCGTTTGGAGGCTCCATTTTGCTCTTGAGTATGAGGACAAGACAGACGGTGAAGGATACCATGAGAGGTGAAGAAAGTTGAGAGAGATCGATATTCTCCGCCACCATCCGTGTGAACAGAACGGATGTTGGTTTGCAATTGAGTTTTGACCATTGCATGAAAAGCAATGAAAAGATCCTTTACTTGAGATTTGTGAGACATAAAGTATATCCAGACAAACTTTGTAGCATCATCAATGAAAAACACAAAGTAGCGGGAGCCATTTAATGATAAAATAGTAGAGGGTCCCCAAACATCAGAGTATATTAAATCAAAGGGTTTTGATGATTGATCATGCGACATAGGGAGGTGAGAGTGATGACTCTTACCCAATTGACAAGGTCCACACACAGGTGGGAGTTTATTAGAAGAAACAAGAAGATTAAATTTGGAAACTACAGATGTAAGAACAGACTCATGTGGATGTCCTAGACGACGATGTCAATCTTCTAAGGATGTACGTGAACTCTGCATAACAATTGACGGGTGAAGGCTGGTGGGTTAAAGCCGATAGAGTCCATGATCAAGGATTCCTTGGAGAATGGTTTTGCCCTGCAGGTTCTTCACAAAACAAGAGTTGGGATAAAAGACCATATAAGCATTGTTATCACGGGTAAGTATGGATACGCTAAGTAAGTTTTTGGTGATAGATGGAACATGTAATATATTTTTGAGTGTGAGGGATTGGTGCAGTGCAGGTAAAGTAGAAGACCCAATATGAGAGATAAACAGTTGGTTACCGTTACCGACTTGGAGGCGATCCCGGCCATTGTAAGATTCTGATGTGTGAAGATTATCAAACTGAGATGTCACATGATCTGTAGCACCAGTATCGAAGTACCAGGACGGATCAACCACATATGAGGGTGATGACACATGGGTGGAGTAGTGTGCTGAACGACTACTATTGTTAGAGTTTTGTGAACTGTTGTTGTTGTTGTTGAATCGACGACGAGGAGGATAGTCGGATTCATTCATGTGATTCCAACAGTTGAGAGCTCTATGGTTAACACCACCACAAGATTTGGCATGGCTCACGAGGGCGATCAGTTGAGGCAAGCTGCTGATTAGAGGGGTTCGACCGAGAGGAGAAACGGCCAGAACTGGGGTTGCGTCCACGTGAATTGGAGTTGCTGGATTGAGAGCGAGACTGACCTCGACTATTGGTGGTAGAATAGTTAGCAGTTGGTGGTGTTGGCAGCAGAGGAGCGTTGTCAGGCGGTGGTGATTCAAGACTTGTGAGTTGGTGTGCGTCCATATTGATGCGCTCTTCCTCTTGGAGAAGGAGACCAACGAGATAATCAACCGTGGGATCATCAGTGCGCATAAGAAAGGATGTGCGGAAGGGGCTGTATGAAGAGTCCAGGCCGCTGAGTATGTGGTTGATGAGGTCTTCCGTAGATACCACATACAGACTGTCAACAAGTGAGTCTGATATTGAACGTTTCTTTTCAATATAACTGAGCATGGAAAGAGATCCTTTTTGCAGAGATTGAAGTTTTTGTTTGAGGGCCATACGTCTGGCTCGAGTTTGGGACTGATACGACTTGGCAAGAGTCGTCCAGGCTTCAAGGGCAGAGGTGGAGCGTGCAACCAGTGCTAGGGCACGTTCAAAGAGGGTGAGGCGAATCCAGAGAAGAACAATCTTGTCTTTGCAACGCTAGGTGATAATTTCAGGGTTGGATTTGGCAGTAGTGTCACCAGGAGTGGTGATAGTTGTAGGTGGTGGTAATAAATTCGTCGAGATCAAAGGCCTCAAGTGAGGACTGAACTGTTGTCTTCTACAAAGAGTAGTTGTGGGTATCTAGTTTGATGTTGAGATTGGGGAGGGAAAAATTGAGTGAGGAGGAGTTGACAGCGTTGAGCAAGGCACCCGAGTTGTGAGGAGTTCCAAGGTTGGCCATGATGCTGAACGACGTACAGTGGAGAGAAAAAAAACCCCTAGGCTCTGGATACCATATAGAAGATAGGAATGAATGAAGATTGTATATTGATAATAGGGTTACAGGGTATATATACACAATTAGACTTGAATAACAAGAAATAGAATATGTAAAGTCCTAAAGCCCATTGGGCTACTTGGCTATTATAATTGTGGGTTGTTACCAAACAAAACACCTTGTTAACACTCAGAATCACACTCAATAATCATTTCAAGTAGCACAAGATTATTTTTCAAGCATATTTGATTCGGTAAATCGATCGTATATACAAATCAAAGAACCTTGTGGATGGATCACATAGGAATCATAATCAAGCATTCTAGTTATTTGTTCGCTAGAACAGGTAATTAATAGTCCGCCAGTGGATTGATCCATGATCATTCTCGAATCACAAGTTGTATCTCTATTATTTGTATCTCAAATTCCTCGTAAATAGAAAGATTCAAACTCATCAGCCGCCAAGAGTTTGAAACACTCATTTTCGGTCTTAAATTATTCAAAACATTCAAAGAATCGTAGGAAACAGAAGAGAAGAGAGAAACAGAGAAAGTTGAACTTACGGTGCTCTTTCGCTGCTCAGCAGTGATGGCAAGACCAAAGGCTATGAGATCGAAGACGAAACGGTGATGATGACTAGCTTCGAAGCCATTCTAGCAGTGTAGAAATTGAACTCCGAAGCTCAAATCGCCCAGATCTGAAATCTTACCTCTTTATGTATATATGAAGATGATTTAACCGGAGAGCATGCGTAGCCTTGATACGGAGTTGCCTGAGTGAGAGGAGAGAGTATTTCGACCGCTTGCTCTTGTCCGTCAATAATTTACCATATAAAAACACTTTTTAAGATTTATTTGTTTAATTTTAAAAAATATTTTCCAATATTTTGTTAGAGAAACTCCTTGATTTGAAATTCTTTTCTTAATTTAATAAGCCTAATAAGACACATTCTTGTATTCTTATATTTTGAGTATTGACCCAAAATAATTTCTTATTATAATATGGATATAGGTTGTTGTCGGTGCAGCTGGCTAAGAAATAATGTTAAACTTTTAAATTATAATTTAAATTTAGCTAAAATGTAATAACTTATATACTTTCTCTAATCCAATATGCAAAAAGTTTTAACTTTTAAAATTTTATTATTAATAGTGAGTGATGACAATTATCATTAACCTATATTTTCTACCTATAACAATTTCTCCTGTTGTTCCGGTCAAGCTTTTTTCGCCTCTTGGTGAGTTTCATTGGTTCTCAATAGATATAACCGCCTTTGCTCGTTAAAAATTGACACTTTTGGAAGTCGAGGGGCATTTATTGCAATGCCGGAGGAAGTTTATCCCGTCTTTGGCATGTATTTCCCTTTTGTTTGGTTGGTAAGGTGTTGTACTCCATCCATGTCAATGTGAATTCTCCCAAGAACACATTTCTTAATATTTGACTACTCAAACAAGGGATGGTTGTGCGGGAGGTTAGCAATGGTGTGATTATTTTCCAGTTCTTCCATGCGAGTGATATGCATCATGTTCAAGAGACCGGTTTCTGGTGCTTTGGCAACCATATCTTGGTCCTCCCGGAAAATTTTGAATACTTCGAAGCCATCGAATCGCACGTCTAATATGGTTTGTTTATGGGTTGTCGTGAAAGACCTCCCTCTAGGGTATCGAACCAAGCAAGTTGCTATGATAACAGGGAATCACTTGGGGAGGTTTGTCAAGATGGATGATCCAGACTTTCTCGGCTTTGCTTCTGATCTCCGGATACGGGTGAAGGTTGATGTCTAGAAGTTGTTGGCATATTGTATTTCACTAATGGTTCGAAAGAAGTTCTTCAGATCCATATCCAATATGAACTTCTTATCTTCTATTTTATGTGTGGCCTTATTGGCCATTTTGCGAAAGCATGCTCTACTGCCCTTATCCTGTTGTGGCCGAGTTTGGCCCATGCTTGTGTGTGTCACCGCTTGGGGACGCTTTCGTCCATCCCAATCTCAGTTGGATAAGGAATTTGCATGTTTGAACGTGCCCAACTCAAGCATTTAGGGGATCATTCTAACCAGTCTCAGGGCTCTAGATCTTTCGTATCTCCTATCTTGGATAAAGATGGTGGTGCTCCCGCCAAGTCGCTAATTGATGTTGTTGGTATGGGATTGAAGCGTAAAGCAACTCCCCATGGGCATGGTTTACACGTGGATGACACAGAGAAATACCCTAAGTCTAATTCGGACTCGTAGGATGTTCATGTCTTCCAAGTAACGAGCATGAGTGAGACTCATCCTTGGGGAAAGAAATGAGGTTATACAACTTGAATTGTTGTGGATTGGGCAACCGTAACACAATTGTTGTTCTCCAAGCTTGGATATGGAGAGATCGTTCTTTCATCGTCTTTCTGATGGAAACAAAGATCTCCAAGAGAGATCAAGATACTAGTATGGGTATGTGTGGTTTTATTAATGGTCTAAGTGTTAAAAGTGTGTGAAGATGTAGTGGTTTGGGACTCTGGCGGAAAGATGTGAATGTTATTGTTGTATTCTCCTAAAAGAATCCATCCATACCATTGTAGGATCCTCCTTCTCTTTGAATATATGGACTTTTTTCTTGGTATTTATGGCTTCCCTAAAAAACCAAATTAATGGTGCACCTGGGAGATCATGCGCTCGTTATATCTATGGCACCAACTACAAACTGTTTATATCGGTGATTTTAACTAATTTTATCTTCGGATGAAAAGTTGGGTAGAGCACCTCCTATGGAAAGATATATGTAGTTGTTCCGGGATGTCATTGATCAACAAGGGCATGTGGATATGAGTTGCTAAGTAGGGGTTTTCATATGACACATGACTGTGATTCAGGCCCAATTATATGAAAGATGCTATATAGAGCTTTATGTACATTGGACTGGTCCAACTTGTTTCTCATGGCTCAAATGACGTGCTTTATAAGGTGTCAATCTGACCACGACCTAATTTGTTTGTCCTATGAAGAGTTTCCTCATTCTAGTCCTCATTGGCGAAACAATATTATTTTGAGTCTCTTTGGCTATCACATGAACATTGCAAGAATGTTATGTCTACCTCCTAGTTGGGGACTGATGCCTCGCCCTTGATAAGTTGCATGTGTGCACAAGCAGAATTTCTTTGTGGGTAAATACGGAATTCGAGGACCGAAAGAAGCATATACAACAACTTGATCGTCGGGTGTAAGCCCTACAACGCCTCCCACCCGATGGTGTGATCATGGCGTAATACTCATCAATTTGTCACCGTCTAAGGCATTTAACTATTGAAGAAGAGTCTTATTGGTTCCTTTGTTCCCGGTCTAACAACTTGCGACAAGAAGACAAGAATACCCTTACTTCCACCATAAAGCGAGTCAATGTCGTAGGACGAACAGGATCGTTGGCCTCTTGGAAGACTCTGGTATCTGACAGGACTTTAAGCTCGTAATTGAACGTGATATCATTTCCTATTACAATGATAGGCTCATTGTTGTGCCTTGTTTTGACTATGACAAGGCTTTAGGGAACGTCCAAACAAAGGTTACACCGGATATAAATGGTATTCTGGATCAAAAACTCATGGCGGATGAGACTAGGACAACACTAAACGTACTAGAGTTTGACGGCATGCATGCCTTATTTTTCCAAAAGTTCTGGAGCATTATGGTTTGGGATGTTGTTGCATTTGTCCAAAAGTTGTGGCATGAGGAGGAGGATTTGCAAGTTGGTTATCGGACAATCATTACTCTTCTACCAAAAGTAAAGGACCCTAAACATGTGAAGAACTTTAGGCGATTAGTTTATGCACGATTTTGTATAAAATAACGTCGAATACACTAGCAAACCGTCTCAAGTCTTTCCTCGATAACCAAATTGATAGGGCGCATAGTGCTTTTGCACCTCCTCAACTTATTACATGTAATGCACCAGTTGCTTTCGAGGATTTCCATTATATGAAGAATTAGTGTACTACGGGTAATGGATATTTAGGGTTGAAGCTTAATATTGAAAGCATGTAATCGTGTCAAATGACCTTTTTTGGACGCCTTGATGAGGAGAATAGGGTTCTCGACTGCATGGATAAGCCGTGTTATGAGTTGTGTTGATTATGTCTCTTTTTTGTGTGGAGACCTTATCCTCTATGCATAAATTTTGTAGTTTTACGGAACGAATTTGATTACATTACACTTGGACGTGGCGGTATATTGATATCTCGTGTGATGTTCTTAGATGATTGCTTACTGTTTGCTAGAGCGAATTTGGAGGAATGCTCACGGTTGTATGATATTCTCAAATTGTATGAAAGAGCATCTAGTTAAAAGATTAATATGCACAAGTCGGAAATTTGTTTTGGGAAATCGGCGGTTGATTGAAGGAGAGCTCCATTACGGGTTTGCTTAACATTATGGAGGTTATTATATTCCAAGTATCTAGGCCTCTTTATTGTTATTGGACGTTTTAAGAAAGTTGTCTTCTCTGCTCTTAAGGAACAAACCCCGAAGAATCCTAATGGCTATAAGGATAAACTTTTATTACATCCGGGAAGTGAGGTATTGATCAAATTAGTCCTTCAATCCATTCCTATATACATTATGAGTGTGTTTCGGATTCCGGATACACTATTGGATGAGATTCACTCTATGCTTGTGCGGTTTTGGTTTGGGAGGAATTGAGCATGCCAAGAAACTTCACTGGTTGTCCTAAGACAAGTTGTGTCAACCAAAGAAAAGAGGCGGTATGTGTTTTTGCAACTTAAAGGTATTTAATACCGCTCTTCTTGCAAAACAAGGTTGGTGTCTCTTGACGAAGAATCATCCTTTGTAGTCTTGGTTTTGAAACAACAATATTACAAGCATACTACGTTTTTTGTATGCTTCTATTGGACAACCCTAGTTTTTGGTGGAAGAGTATTTACGGTTCTAAGGATCTATTGCTAGTAGGTTTGGGTAGACGAATCGGTGTGCGTGATTTGGTTGTTGTGTTTATGTATAAGTGGATTCCTACTGATTTTGGCTTGTTTCACAGCCCTATTAGGCATGATTTGGATGGCCTCATGCTCATAGTCTCCATGCTTATTGATCAACAAACTCAAACATGAAATATTGATTTGGTTGAACAGATGTTCCCTTCTGACAACCGCCAAATTTGGGTATTCCGAGACATAACGAATAGCTCTGGATGCATGGACCTAGTGTGCAAAGAACGGCATGTGGTTCGATCGGGTTACTAGTTGGCCATGCTGGCAACTACTTTATCATATGCACCTCATTCGACTATGTGGACGTTAATTTGGAATCTGACCCTTCCACCTAAGCTGAAGGTCTTCGCATGGAATTTTTTGAACCATGCCTTGAGTGTCCAATCTAATCTTCATTTTCGGAATGTGATGGATATTGTTGTTTGCTCTTGATGTCACTAATACCTGAAAGCGATTTGTCATATGTTATGGTTGTAACTTTTTCCAAGTAGGATATGGACAAGTCATGCTTTGTTTTTTTGTCCAACAGCTATCTAGGACGATTATGGCTACTACCGAAGTAGCTGATGTATTCCAACAGATCGTGATTTTATGTGGTACCCAAGGAGTTGAATATTTTATCGTTCAGATTTGGATTTATTGGATTGTCCGAAATGAAGAAGTGTTTGAAGTTAAGCCCCGACATGTGATGAGGGTGAAGTGTTAACCTCAAGTCTCGCAAATAATTACAAGATCCGTTGTAGTACAAAGGGTCAAGATCTGACAATGGAAGAGGATGTCTTGCTTTGACGAATTAATTAAGAAATAAAAACCAAGAAATAGAGTAAACCAAATATGTACAAATAATAAGCGTCGTTGAAGAAAACCAAAAACCGAAAGTAGGAACCCCAGGTTGTCCGACCTGGGTCAGGTCGACCGAGGAAAAACACAACTAAACCACCAAAGAACCACAAGGATGCAATCAGAGATGAAATCGGAGCAAAATCCCGAAGTTAGATGGAGGTGACCATCCGATCTCAAAAACAAGTTTGGAAGAGATAATATTCAAGCAACATATATCAACATGGTAAAGGATTGCATAATCCAAATCACGACAACATGCGCACATGTAATAGATTCCAAAAGACAATTAAACAATATTGAATGTAAGTTAGAGATATGTAAAAGACAAATCTATTAATTATCACATGTGGTAATGAGCTCTTTAGTGATGATTGCACTTGGCTTGTCTTGTTCAACGGTATGAATAAAAGGTAACTAAAGTCCATATACTTGGGAGAAATCAAGAATGATAGGAATTTTTACAGAATAAGGTTACCTCTTATACCCTTTTCTATAATTTTTGTAATTGTATTTTAAATTTTAGTCTCCTATTGCTTTGTTGGGCCGGATACTTTATTCTGTAAGATGGGCCTTTTATATTTTATATATGTTGATTCTTAACAATAATTGGGCCGCATATTATGGTTTACAATAACAGATGCCTTCGAATTCTCACATTGTCCATGGGTCTCTTCACCTCCCTTCTTCTGAACATTGTAGATTGTTTCATCATCGCTCTACAAGTGTTTATCTGTGTGTCAAAATCAAAGGGTCACCAAATACACATACTAATCGAAGTGAAACGCTCTAATCAACTGTGAT
The DNA here is from genome assembly GCA_033239045.1 of Fagopyrum esculentum. Classification (NCBI taxonomy): domain Eukaryota; kingdom Viridiplantae; phylum Streptophyta; class Magnoliopsida; order Caryophyllales; family Polygonaceae; genus Fagopyrum; species Fagopyrum esculentum. The sequence goes on along the minus strand of BSUD01000006.1, from coordinate 23,773,749 downwards.
TTCGTATATATTTTCCATCATGAAGGGCATTACTCCATAATTTCATAATTTCATATTATTGGTTTCTTCTTCAGACGGTGAGGTTCTCCGTTGTCATCTTCGTTCTTCATTCTTTATGTGTTCTTCATCACTATTTTTTGTGTTTTGTACCTCAAATTATATATGATATCATCTTCATTTATGCTTTGGGTAAACTTTGAATCTAACTTACACTGTATTTTCTTTGCTTTCAGCATTTTTCGGTTTGCTTCAACCATTGATACTCATAAAATACCGGTGTTTCACATAAGTATGTTGATCATTAGTTTGCATGAAACATCTGCTACTGTTTTTCGTTTTTTTAAAAAAAAATCATTTTGTTTTTCAAATTTTGTTGCTGATTTTTACTACTTCTGTTTTGTGATTTTTCCTTTTATGTAGACCGAACTCGCCGGTTTATATTGGAGATCGTATTTTCGGTTCAGATGTGTTTTACCGATCGTGTTTATGAATGCATGCATGGTTGTTATGGACTGTCTTTTTAAACAACCACTATTAGTCGGACCTTGTAATGTCGCTTTTCATTTCTAATTTTTTGTTCAGATCATGGTTATGTCTGCATGCATGTTGTTTATGGATGTTCATACACATTGATCAGTGTTACGGAGCTTGTTAATTTATGTCTGTTTAACTTTCTATGTTTCTGAACCTATTTTTTGGTTTCCCCTTGTTTCAGGCTTTCTCTCAGAGTTCTCGACCTAAGCATCATTTTTGGTATGATAAGGCAACCGCATCTGGTTACATTTCATTCTACATTTCGGCATATCTTTTAATGGCTTATTTGATTTATTCTTACTTTGTTGCATTATTTTTGCAGCTCCAGTTTCTCATCCATTGCGGTAAGCATTTCCCTATGCTTTTTGGCGTTTGTGTCATCTTTGTTACCGGAAGGCTAAATTGTTATTATGATTTGTTTTAAATTTCAGAGCATACACCTTGAACACTTCTGCACGTCTTAGAAGGTTAAATTCTTAAAGTGAAAACATTTTTTTTCTGCCATTATGTGAAGCAGTGTCTATTGAATTACAATATTTGTTCATGTGTGCATGTATTGTATGATAGCATATTTTATGGTTACATTTGGCACACTATCATTTTGCTTTCACTGCTTTCCCTCTTTGCCTTTGGATATGTGCATGCCATTATTTCATGCTTTTCCTTTCAAAAGATGAAACTCAAAATATATAGTCATACAACATACAAATATACAGGTATAAATGTTTTCAAGATCATTACTCACCTATTAGTACTTCTATAATGAACATAAATCGATAGTTTATACAGATATTTACAATTATAGCCACCAAAGAGAAACATAGAATTGACAAAGAAAAATAATTGGTCCGGAAGAGTCGCTTTTGAATTTTCAAATTTTACCCCATTTCTTAGTATTGTTGGTCATTTTTTGGTTGACTAAATATGGTAACAATGTTTTTGTCAATTATTAAAAAAATATCTTACATTTGGAGACTCGATGAAATTTGGTTTGATTATTTTGTGATCAAATAGCTATTCATAGTAACTCACTACCATCACTTCTAAAATACAACCGTTTAAACGCATGTATATGACAAACCATATGGTTGAGAATCGTACGACCCTTGATAGGCTCACCGGTCGTTCTCGTTCTAAAACCGTACGCATACCCGTAGTTGACAAGCAACCACACCAAGAGAGCCAAAATAGTTGTGCATATCAAAGAATGATATTTGAGGATGAGATGTTATATTTTTGCTATGCATTTATGTCATGTACTTTCTTTGGTTTTACACATACAATTTTTCTTCATTTTTGCAGAGATTTATAGGCGCCGTTTCAACCAAATAGTTATTTCACTTTATGCTCCTAACAATTCCCACTCTTATATATGTTTATTACATAATCACTTTCAATAAATGTACAAAACAACAACAATAACATCAATAGAATCCTTGATAGCTTTAGGTATGGGGTGTTGGGCAACACTTTGTTCCTATATTTCTCTCCGGTCAAAGAAGTACCGTTGTCCACCATTGAATATTTTACTTTATGGTTGAAAATCATTTCTACACTGTCATATTTTGTAACCAAATAGCTATTTTACTTTCACCAATACTTATTTCTTCGGTCGAACCGTATGACCGCTACATTGTTTGGTGTAGGCATATCTGTCCATGCCTCCATCCTTGAACGGGGAAAACGATACGGCATAAAGAACCTCGTTGTGAAGCCGGTTCCTCCACGATATGCCATATATAAGGGTGAACAATAGTTGTACTTCACGAACTCAACAAAAGTTATATCACTAACATATGGCTCAAGTTCAAGTGTGGCCTCCGGTCCTTACACGGATATATGTAATATTCCAAGAGACGCATCCAAGGACGATCGATTCGGTAATTTCTTTTTTCTTTCCATCATAAATTCTCACATGTACCTAACATTCATTTACTATCCTACATTATTATCCAATATTCTAACTTTTTCTTATTAACATGTTTAGACGTCTGTGATATCCTTCTCTGGGTTCATCCGGAGAAACTTGTGAACCGTGGCGAACAATCACTTCCAGTTCAGAAAATATCGATAACCAACGACAAGTCTTCTAAATTTTTTTTTTACCTTTTTTTTATTAACTTTCCTCATTTTTTTCTTCTATATTTTATACTTCACTAGTAGATATGGTTTTCAAATGGATGACCCACATTTTTCATTTTTTTTAATTTTAACATTTACGTACTATATAACACCCCAAGTTTTGGGAACTCAAAGCGTTACGGGCTAGGACCACACAATGGGTATGAGCCTCAGAGTAGCAACGACGTAACGGATCTTACAACAAGGCACATACAAATGAAAATCAAAACTCAATATAAAACCAAAGGTTTAAAACAAAGGAAAGCGTAAAAGACTCGCAGCCGAGTTCAAAATAAAAGGGAAACAATAAAAGAAATATAAACCCGTCCCGTCCTATAATGTATGGGAACCCCGTCTGACCACACCATCCAGATCACTCGACAACATCCTGAACCTACGGAACTTCTACAATATCGGTATAAACCGTTAGCTAACATTCTAGATATCAGAAAGAATGCAAAGGCACAAACACATATAAGGTAAAGATAAACATATAGCATGCTCAAGGAGTTAGCAAAGAAGGGCTTTAGCCACCCTAGTGTATCTCCTTGGGGCGCACCAATTCTCTTTGTCAGGAAGAAAGATGGGTCAATGAGGTTATGTATCGATTACCGAGAGCTAAACAAGGTGACGATCAAGAATAAGTACCCATTGCCCCGTATTGACGATCTTTTGGATCAGCTGCATGGAGCGTTTTGGAGCATCGATCTGAGATCCGGATATCACCAGCTGAGGGTGAGAGAGCACGACATAGCCAAGACGGAATTTCAAACCAGATATGGACACTACGAGTTTGTAGTGATGTCTTTTGGGCTTACGAATGCGCCTAGAGTTTTCATGGAGTTGATGAGCAACATCTTCATCGACTTCCTAGACCAGTTTGTAGTTGTCTTCATAGATGACATTCTAGTGTACTCTCGTAGTAGAGAGGAGCATGCATGACTTTTGAGGATCGTTCTTTAGGACCTACAGGATAGAGAGCTTTACGCCAAGCTCTCTAAGTGTGAGTTTTAGATGTCCGAGGTAGCATTCCTTGGTCACATTGTTTCAGCTGAAGGGATCAAGGTAGATCCGGAAAAGATCGAGTCAATAGCATCTTGGCCGCCTCCTAAGAACGTCAAGGAGGTACGTAACTTCTTAGTATTGGCGGGCTACTACCGGCGTTTTGTTGAGGGCTTTTCAATTATTTGCCCGACCGCTCACTTCCTTGCTGAGGAAATCTACGAGATTCGTGTTGTCCGAGTCGTGCCTGCAGAGCTTTGAGGAGATGAAGAAGAGGTTGACCTCTGCTCCTACCTTAGCTCAGCCAAAGGGCATTGAGGAATTTGTGGTTTATAGTGATTCATCCAAGCTAGGCTTGGGATGTGTTATGATGCAAAGGGGTAAGGTGATTGCTTACGCATCGAGACAGCTAAAGACGTACGAGGAGAATTACCCTACCCATGATCTGGAGTTAGTTGATGTGGTTCATGCTATGAAGATTTGGAGGCATAATCTATACGGAGCTATGTGCCAGATATTCACAGACCATAAGAGTCTGAAGTACATATTCACTCAATGGGAGTTGAATAACCGCCAGAGGAGATGGTTGGAGTTGATCAAGGACTTAGACCTTGAGATCTTATACCACCTAGGGAAGGCGAATGTGGTAGTTGATGCCCTTAGTAGGAAGACTCCCCGGGAGATGGCGATCGCTAGGCTGACAGCTCAGCCAAAGTTACATCGAGACGTTGCATGGCTAGAGGTGGATATCCACTTCCCGGATTCCGACAGCCATTTGTCCATAATGGAGATAGTACCTGGTCTGTTGGCTGAGATCCGACAAAAGCAGGAGAGTTGCCCAGCTTTGACACAGATCCGAGACCGGAAGTCTTGAGGAGAGGTGCCGTAGTTTGTAGTAAGTGTTGATGGGATCTTGAGACGCCAAGAGCGTGTATGTGTGCCTTCAGATCGGGAGTTCAGACAGAGGATCCTACAGGAGGCTCATTCTTCACCTTACTCAGTGCACCCCTGTGCGAGTAAGATGTATCAAGATATTAGACGCTTTTTCTGATGGGGAGGTATAAAGTCACACGTCATGATATATGTAGCTCAGTGTGCGACCTATCAGCAGGTCAAGATCGAGCATCATCGGCCAGGAGGCGAGATACACCCACATCTTGTTCCTTAGTGGAAGTGGGAGGACATCTCTATGATTTTGTTGCCGGTTTGAGACCGAGTCGAGGTTTTGATGCTATCTGGGTCATCGTAGATTGACTAACGAAGACCGCATGTTTCATTCCAATTAGGGAAACGTGGTCGGTAGGTCGATTGGTAGAGGAATTCACTAGACAGATAGTGAGACTTCATGGAGTACCTAGGACTATACTCTCTGATAGAGACGGACGGTTCACCTCGAGGTTCTGGCAGCAAGTGCATGCCGCTCTAGGTACAAATCTGCAGTTCACGACTGCTTATCATCCTCAGACCGATGGTCAGTCCGAGCGGACTATCCAAACTCTAGAGGACATGTTGAGAGTCTGCATGTTAGACTGGGGACAGGTGTGACCATATCACCTTCCCTTAGTGGAGTTTTCGTATAACAATAGTTAGCACGCTTCGATCAAGATGGATCCTTATGAGGCATTATACGGACAGAGATGTCGTACACTGTTATGTTGGGACGAGCCGAGTAGTGCTAGCAGAGTAGCACCTGGGCAGATTCAGGATGACATGGCTCGAGTAGCAGTGACCCGTGAGCGGATATTAGCAGCATAGAGTCGACAAAAGTCTTATGCAGATAAGAGGCGCGGACCTCTGGAGTTCAAAGTTGAAGCTCATGTTTGGTTGAGAGTATCTCCGACACGAGTCGTCAGACGTTTCGGTGTCAAGGAGAAGCTCAGTCCTAGATACGTCAGACCGTTCGAGATTCTTGAGCGAGTTGGAGAGACAACATACAAACTTGCTTTGCCACCGAGGCTTAAGGGTGTTCACCCCGTCTTTCATGTGTCTCGGTTACGAGAGTACATACCAGACCTGAGACACATCGTCAGTCATGAGGATCTAGTGGTCGAGCAAGATCAAACGTTCGTATAGCATCCGGTAGCTGTCTTAGAGCGTAGTACGAGACGCTTGCGTTCGAAGGACATACCGATGATGAAGATTCAGTGGTCGATGCGAGGAGATGATGAGGCCACTTGGGAGACAGAGGATAGTATCCAGAGGAACTATCCGGAGTTCTACGCTGAGCTTGATGCCCCTGTAGCATAGTATGTGTTTCAGTTTTTCCTTTGTTGAGTTGCATGCGCTTTTGTGACGTTTTGAGTTACGTGCCCCGAGTGGAAATATATGAGTTGTGTTCCGCGTTTCCGTGTTGTTGTTATACGATCTTTCGGGTTGTTGGAAGTTTGGGACGAAACTTCTTTTTAGGGGGATCTAATGTAAGACCCCATTCTTTCGCCTTCACCTCCCACGCGGTGAAGAGTGCCGCCCCTGCGGAAAGTTGCACTTGCGGCGGGGTCAGCCGCCCCTGCTAGGGCTGAGCAAAGTCGGATATCCGATCCGAACCTCCGAATATCCGTTCCGGGAAATTTCTAAATCCACTATCCGAATCCGACCATGGCCGGATATCTGACGTTTTGGATCGGATCGGATATCCAATCCGGGTATCCCACATCTATCCGACAGGTTGCAAGGACTGATATCCGACTACTATCGGACTATTATCCGACCAAAAAAACTAAAAAAGCATTTGAAAAGTAAAATAAAATAAAATAAAAACATTACAAATAATAAACCATGAAATTACAATAAAAGCGGTTATAAACAAAAACAAAACCAAAAATAAAATGACTACAAATGAGCAAATGATCAGTAAACTCACATTGACCAATCTTCTTGACTAATACAATTACAAGTTATACAACATTGAACACACATTGAGCAAATGAGCAGGATTGAGTAGTGAGCACTTAGCACTGAGCACTTGTTGTTGTTGTTGCTGGTTGGCATCCATGTTTAAGTTCAGACCTGACTCAAGTCATTCAATCAGAATAAACAGTTGGTCCGCAGGGTTGAGCACGTTGACAATTTTAATCAAATAATGCAATGAAGACTAGGGAGAAGAACGCTTACTAGTTAAGCACATTTACAGGTTGAGCAGGATTGAATATATATTTATAGGTTGAGCATGATTTACTAATTTGGAAGGCTTACCATGGATCGAAGATGACATAGAACTTGCTAGTTGCGCCGACTTGCTGGTTGTGCCGCTAAAAGAGAGCCGAAGACGAGACATAAAGAGATATGAAGAACATGACTGTGTACTGAAATCGATATGAGAAATCAGAACGCCACAGAAAGAGAACCAGGGAATTGGGGAGAAGAACGCCGGTCGTCGAAGAACCAGAGAGGGGAGAAGAACACAGCAAAGAGAACCGGAGAACTGAGCAGAAGGATGGCCGGCCGGCGAGCAAAATAAATGGGGAAGAAGATAAGGGTTCTCTCGAGTCCTCTACTTGTCGATTGAAGTCGGGAACTGAAGCCCTTTCGCCTTCTGCTTTTTGTAATTGCTTAATACTGAATTTTTTGGGTAAAATGGTTAAGTAGGTAGTTTTTGTATTAGTGTGTATAAACTCGACACTTACGTGTTTTAGTTGACAATTAGGCCCCTTCATAAAAAAAAGATTTATTATGGAGGAAAAAAAGAATTTCATAATCTTTCTCCCTCATAATTAGTATTATTTATTTCTTTTATTAATTATACTAATTGACCTTATTAACCGTTTAAAAGGGCGTGTTCTGTAACTTCTTTTTCATTTTTTTCGTATCTGTCAACCTTCTTCCTCATTTTTTTGGATCTCTCAACGACACAATAAACCTTCTTCCATTGATAACCGAAAACGATTGTTTTTGTTACCTTGGGCTCGATATCCGTCAATCAGACATGGCAAATTGATCGAGACTTGTGTTCGAGTAGATAAATCAGCGAATAACCGGTAATTTTAACTTCGGAAATTTTGAAAGATCTGATATTTCTTCGATTTTAACTACTTCAATGGTGTATGGTTGTCAAATATGTGGTTTACATAAATGATTTGGAAACGACACATAATGGCGTTCCTGTGTACATATTATATTCATAAGCGTCTCCCAAAAACTGTACACATATTGTTTTCGACTTATTATGAGATTTAAAATGTATTGTTGAGTATACGTACGTTTATATGAATATGTACGTAGAAAATTTCTTTTTATGTACACATTGATTATTGTAACATCCCGTAAAATTGTTATCCCGCATCATTTGAATGGGGATTTGTGATTGACTTATAAGGATGGGTTGCTACCCATGTTAACAAGAATTCTTCTTTTCCAGTGGTAGAGTAAGGACAAATAACTCTGGAGTTAAGCGTGCTCGTGCGGAAGAAGTTTCAGGATGGGTGACCTCCTGGGAAGTTTCTGCACCGGAATGGTTGGCATGGGGACAGCGTCCCTAAGACCTCGGGTCTTACAGATGGTATCAGAGCTAACCCTGAGTTACGATTGTGCTTGCCCTAGTAGGCGGTCACTCGGCTCGGTGGACGGTCCTTGGCCTAACGTGGACGTCAAGAGTTTAAGTGGGGGAGATTGTAACATCCCGTAAAATTGTCATCCTACATCATTTGAATGGAGATTTATGATTGACTTATAAGGATGGGTTGCTACCCATGTCAACAAGAATTCTTCTTTTCCAATGGTAGAGTAAGAACAAATAACTCTAGAGTTAAACGTGCTCGTGCGGGAGAAATTTCAAGATGGGAGACCTCGTGGAAAGTTTTTGCACCGGCATGGTTGGCATGGGGACAACGTCCCTAAGACCTTGGGTCTTACAATTATGTTGTTGTCTTCAGTTTATGTAATTATTTATGGATGATTTTTAAAAGTTAAGTACACGTTTGCTAATGTATGTTACATATTTAATCAATTATACTATTGTATGTACATAAATATAGATTATGTTGTCATGGTAATTCAGACAAACCTAATATTGTGTAGTTTGTGTACATTTTACTCGTTGAAGACTCGAATAAACGGTAGTTGTGTTGTGTGTAGTTATGTATCTATTTACCATTTAGTGATTTATGTGCATTTTACCTATTGACTATTAATACATATGTAAACGTTTATATACATACCATTTAGTTGTGTTGAAGATAGCTTGATGAATTTCAATGGAGTAAATGAGAGGAAGAGAGATAACTACATCTGATATTTGAGGATTTACTTTTACGGTTGATAAATGATTTGCAGAATCTTCCTTATACAGTTTCCTTTTTTAAAAAAATGGTTTTGAAATATTTGGCAATTTTTAATAAATATAATTACCTACCCATTCCATATCCGATCCGACTATCCGGGAAAATGGTCCGGATCGGATCGGATTCGGATAACGATTTGTCGGACCTTTTCGGACCGGAATTTTTTACGCCGGATCGTCGGATACTCGGATCGGATTGGTCGGATCGGATTTTTTTGCTCTCCCCTAGCCCCTGCGGCTGACTACAAATCGCGCCCGATCTTTCTTTCGTTCGTTTTTTATCTTCTTTCCATAGATAGATGATCCGATCTTCTATCTTATGGGCCGGGTTTCTTATCTTCTTCATAACCCTAGAACGTCCTTTTCATCTATCTTTCCAGCCTTTTCTATATAATCCCGCCTTCTTACCGTTTTTCCGGTTGTTTGCATATGTTTCTTTAATTCTTGAGAGCTGCAGCCGTCAACTTTGCTTCCTGTGATCTTGCTGAACGTGTAATTTCTTCCTCCCTTGCTCTTCATCACATTCAGGTGTTGCTGCACCTTCCTTCCCTCTATTTCGTTTCTCCCTTCGTTTTCTCTTTTCTTCTTCTCCAAGAATCAAGTTTGATCCTTGATTCTTGTGGAGCGTTCTGTTGATGATCATTTGATGTTCACAAGCTCCCTTGCTTGAGTTGTGAAGTGTGAGAGTGTTGGAAGAGCAAGTTTTGGCTTTGTCGTGATTCTGCTGTCGTCGAGAAGTCGACAAACGAATTTGTCGAAGATCCGCCCCCGCGCCTCTACAGTGTTGCCCCGCGGGTAGTCGCCCCTGCAGTTTCTACTATAGTAACTCCCATTCTTGTGAGTTGCTTCCTTCCTTGCTTTCCTCGTTCCTTTCCTTGATTCTTATGGGTGCTCCTTGCCCCCTGAGTGTTCTGTAAGACTAAGGTTGAGCCCTTAGCTTGTGGAGATCTCCTAGAAATCATTGAGACTAGAAGTTATAGACTTCTTGCAACCGTTTCGTTTCTGATTCTTCATGCTTGTATGAACATGCTTTCCTTACTCCTTTCCTGAGGGAAACTGAGTTGTTCTCGGAATTTTTGTTAAGCTTTGAGATTACCTTCGAGTGAGGTAAGTCTCTTGGACAATACGTAGTGGCCTATATCAGGGAGTCATTGACATCATCAACGATGGTTACAAAAGAGCATCAAATATTGGAAAACATATAATACTCCCCGCAACATTCATTAGAGGTCCTAGGATATGAAAAAAAGGCCAGTTTTAAACGCCGTGACTCTTGTGCAGAACTACGGCAAGCCTGATCTATTTATAACTATGAGCTGCAATTCAAACTGGCCTGAAATAAAAGTCCAACTTAGCCCAGGAGATAAATCGAAATACATACCAGATATTATAACAAGAGTATTTAGAGCCAAATTGATTGCTTTAAAATCCCTATTAACTGAGAAGAAATTATTTGGCCATGTAGCCGCACATGTTGATGTTGTCGAATTTCAGAAATGAGGTCTACCCCATGCACATATATTATTGATCTTGTCAACAGAGTCAAAGATATTTTGCACAAACGATTTTGAAAAATATGTTTGTGCAGAAATTCTAAGCATCGAGAACAACTACTTGTGTAAATTGGTTATTCAGCATATGATGCTCGGCCCATGCGGTAATAAAAATCCGAGTTGTGCTTGTATGAAGAACAGAAATAATAAGCTAATGTGTAAACATAGATACCCAAAGACATTTGTTGAATTCACTTCAAGTTTAGAAGACTCATATCCTAAATACAAGCGTAGAAATAAGGATGACGAAGTACACGTTCGTGGATAAACGCTTGATAATTGTTGGGTAATATCATATAATCCTTTTCTCCTTGAAACATTTGACTGTCGCATAAATGTAGAAGTTTGCTTGATAGTTGGGGCAGTTAAGTACATATACAAATACGTGTACAAAGGACGTGACAAAATAGCATTTGCTTTAACTAAGGACAATGCAACAAAATGTGATGATATACAGAATTACCAAAATGAGAGAAGTATTTCACCTCCAAAAGCAACATGACGTATTTTTGCATTTGAGTTATATGACATAAACCCTGTTGTTATTCCACTTCAAATTCATTTGTCTGATCTTCAATGCGTAACATTTTCAACCTTTGAACATTTAGACACAATGATTTCAGACAATGCTCGTCACATGACACCTTTACTGGGTATTTTCAACACAAACAGTAAACTAGAGACAAAAAAAACTTTATATGGCGAATTTTCCCAACACTACACGTGGCGTAACAACATAAGGTTTGGAATAAGAGACAACAAAGACCCTCACTTGGAAGATTAACACATGTCGGTCCGTGTAAGGACGAAAGATACTATTTGCGCTTACTACTTACACAGATAAAAAGATCAACTTCATTTCAAGATTTAAGCACTGTAAATGGCCAAACATTTTCAGCTTTTGAAGAAGCAGCACTTATGTATTGATTTATTGAAGTTGATGGTTATACGGATGCATGCATGGAAGAGACATCAATAAATGACATGCCAACAGCGTTACGCAAGCTGTTCTGCATTGCACACCTGTAAATACAAAAGGATTTTGGGGTCGCTATTACAACTGCTTATCCGATGATTACTCGAAGAAATACCCATCTCAGCTAGAAATGGTACATCGACTAACATGGAATGAAATTGACAAATACTTAGAGCCCATGGGAAAGTCCCTACAACATTACGAAATAGCAGAATCACAAATTAATTGCAGCTCCTCTACATATATTAGAGAAATTGAAGATGAATTAAACATTGTCATTCCAGATAAATATCTGTGCAAAAGACGATAGTGAGTTTGCAAATTTCCTCCTCCAATTGGGAAACGGAGAGCTCCAAGTAAAAGAATGCACGTAGATAAACATGCCTACTTCTATTATTAATTGTCATTCAATTGACGACATCACAACAGATTCTATAATAAATACCATTTTCCTAGAGATAAACATAACAGACATAAACTACAACATTTTCACCACTAGAGCAATTATATTGCCCAAAAATGAAGATGTCGATCACATAAATGCGGCTATAATAGATGCATTTCCAAGACAAGAACGAATTTACACAAGCTTCGATTCGGTATTAGACGGAACAAACAATTTGTGTCCCATCAAATTCCTTAATCGTTTGTGCCCACCATGTATAAGTCCCCACAAACTAAAGCTTAAAAAAATGTTCCGGTTATCTTATTACGAAACATAGATTCATCCAATGGTCTATGTAATGGCACAAGATTAATATGTGAATCTTTTCATACAAATCTAATTGAATGTCAAATAACAATCGGATATCATAAAGGCACTTATGTTTTCAATACCCCGCATTATACTACGTCCTTCAAATAGCAAATACCCGTTTATATTTCAAAGAAAGCAATTTCCCATTAAATTATATTTTACGATGACAATCAACAAGACATAAGGACAAACATTAGACAAAATTGGAGTTTATTTACGTGAACCGTGCTTTGCACACAGCCAACTGTATGTAGCTCTCTCAAGGGTTAAACACAAACAGAATCTAAATATCTTCACACGTCAGAATAATAGCACAAATCCCTGTGTTCATAACTCCGTAAAAAATTATAATCTCCTTCGAAAAAACTTTGTTACATGTTTGTTCTCTTGCGTCCAGTATAGCAAGTCAATGTAATTTTACTTTAGCAATTTCTTTCTAAGTTGTATTGTTACATATAAAACTTTGTTACGTGTTTGTAAACTTCTTTTTATGTTGTACCACTTCATATAAATGTTTGTTATGTTTCTGTAAACTTATTTTGTTACTACTACTTAAACATCTTGTTTCCGCATGTAAATTCATTTTAACACTCTTACATAAAACTTTATGTTCTACCTTGTTTTCTTAGCACATTTTGACATCTGTAATCAAAATTATGTTCGCATAATATACGACACAAAACATAATCACGATGCGCGGGGATAACACACGCGAAATATAATATTAAAATTGAATAAAACGTAAACTGGAATTTACATCGAAAGAGTTCATAGAAGCAAAATATTCAATCATAACGACTAGTCTTGAAAAAATTTAACAGTGCAATCATTAACTAACTAGTTACCATCAATTCAACCATGCATTTAAAAAAAAAACTTCAAAATATGCATTGAAATTATTTTTATATAAATTTATTATATATAAAAATAATTTAAAAAAAAAAAAGTCTGTACAGAACACGACACATGTAAAACTAGTTGGTAATCAAAGCATGTATGCTAATATAGTAATTTTTGTAATTATATAGACTTTTATCTTCTAATTACAGGTTCATTATACCAGTTTGTTTGGGCCATAACCGAATAAAATGAAATGAAAGTATTCCAAGTAGCGTCAAGATTTGAAATTTATAAATGTATATAGACCTCTCAAATAGCTATCTAATTCCGAGGATGAATTCGTACGTTTGAAGATGGCCAACTCTTTTAGTCTTTCCCACATGCATTGTTACGGGAAGCTGGGACCATGTCATCATGTGGTCCATTTACGACGATCTTAGGTTGTTCGGTGGATGAAATTGAAGGGACGACGAAATTAAAGGAAATAAAATTTATTTTTTTTAAAATAAGAAAGAAATTTAAGCCACGTAAAATAAATTATGAGAACGAAAGGGGTTGAAATGGGATGAACGGACCCTTTAGCTTAATTAGGTGGAGGAGTAATCAACGTTTCCTTAGTCAACCGTTAGTTCACATTCCTAACCAAAACAATACTAGCTAATCTTGTACAACCCGACCATGTGGTCCATCTATCATGCTGTTTTAGAATTTTAAGTTAGTACTTTACAAGTTATATGAAACACATGACAAGAGGGATTTTATACGAATTCAATCATTGACACGATTAAACTCGACTCAATTATAAAAGAGTCAAATCCAAACCCCAATAAACTTTAGAACATGTTAACATTTGTATAAACTCGACTAAAATACAAACCCTATAGTGTTTTGTTGTAGGCAAGTTCGAATAGGTCATATAAAAATGATAAGGGTGGTTATACCAATAAGTCGTGATAAACTCATGAATAGAAACATCCAACACGTGAAAAACCCTATTCTCGTTATTCTTCATATCATTATGACATAAGAGACTCCTGGCTGCTAGGAACTTAGGGATTAAATAAATTAGAGCTAACTATATAAATTAACATAAACCATATATTGGCAGAGTGAAGAAAGAGAGAGAGATGGATGTGAAGCAAGTGTTGCGCATGAATGGAGGAGCCGGAGAGGATAGCTACGCCAACAACTCCACTGTTCAGAATGACATACTATCTATGACGAAGCCCTACACGGAGCGAGCCCTGGGTGAACTGTTCAACAGCCGGGGCACAGTTGAGGGCAAAATCGGAATAGCGGATCTCGGCTGCTCGTCGGGGCCCAACGCTTTAGCTGCAGTTGCGCACATGCTTCAGGTGGTCCACGCCACGTGGCGGAGAAAGGGCGGCAAGTCCCCGGAGTTGGCCGTTTTCTTGAACGATCTGCCCGGGAATGATTTCAACAACGTCTTTGCTTCACTCCCGGGATTCTTTGCAAAGCTGAAGGATCCAGAATTCGGGCCTTGTTTGGTATTCGGAGCTCCGGGTTCGTTTCATGTGGGTTTGTTTCCTACACAAAGTATGCACTTTGTTCACTCTGCCTCTAGCTTGCATTGGCTTTCTCAGGTAATTCACCGACAAGGCGACAACCCTCGCTATTCCACTTTAATTACAACAACAAAAAAAAATTGTTATTCTAATAAAAAAAATTATAATTCTTATAAATTTTTTTTTTTTAAACAATTTGGTTTACTATACTTTTTCTAGTTTTGTGTTTAGTAAATGTACCCCTTGAGAGAAGAGTGTGTAAAGTTTGAAAATAAATACAAAAAGTTGGGGTATATTTATTTAATTGAAACATTTTTCTTAAAAAGACCTACTTACCAAAATTGCCTTTTTTTTTGAAGAAAAAAAAAGTTGTTACAATTTTAGTTAAAACTTTTAAACTAACATTTCAAAAATTTTGTTACTTTATTTAACATATTTTACACTATCAATTCTTTTTTTTTTTTACTAGCTACTCTCAAATAATATTTATGAAATAAAAATTTATATTATATTTTTATCATAATCTTTGTAAGCTTAGAACTTTTATATTATCAGTTCATATAAAGTGTTTTATTTGTTCAAATTTTTATATTATTAATTCATAAATAATTGTATCTTTTGGAAGTTACGTTGTTGACAATATTTGTTATATTATGTAGTTTGAACTTATATAATATTAGAATAAAAGTTTTTATCATTAGCTCAAACAATGTGTTTTATTAGTTCAATTATACGCAAGTAAAAATAAGTGTGTAAAAACATAACCGATAATATATAACAAATTTTGAACGAATTGATATTATATAAATTTTGAACGGATTGAAAAAAAAACTTATAAGTAACACTTGACAAGATTATAAAGTTATTCAAAATATGGTTTTCTTAATTAAAATATAGTTAAGTTTTAGAAGATATCATGAGTTATATTCAAACTTTATAAGCTTCACTTATAAAAAGAGATTTTCAATACTTAGAGGCTTGTTTGGTGTGATTGTGAGGTTTTCATTTTTCAGTTTAAAGATGTTTGATTCCAATAATAATAATATAAATGGTGGATATGTGCATGAAGCTTCCCCGGGGTTTAGATCCAAAGACAAGGCCATTTGTGAACAAAGGGAAAATAAACATATCGAAGAATAGCTCCAAAACTGTGGTCCAAGCGTACGTCGACCAGTTTGAAAGCGATTTCAAATCATTTCTGGAATCAAGGTCGACGGAAGTCGTCGGAGGAGGACGAATGGTGCTATCCTTCATGGGAAGAGTGTCGATGGATCCTGTTGAGGAAGAAGATAGTTATCTTCAATGGGAACTTATTGCTCGTTCACTCATGACCATGGTTTCAGAGGTTAGTAACCAAACCAATCCTTAACTCAACATAGTTTTCCATTATTTCATTTAATATTGTGTATATTTGTTCATATAGGGAATAGTTGAAGAGGAGAAAGTGGACTCATTCAACGTACCATATTACGCTGCTTCTCCTCAAGAAATTAAACACTTGGTTCAAACTCAAGGCTCCTTCAAGATCCATGACCTCCAGCCATTCGAGATCAATTGGGACGGTCGCCATGAAGACATCAACGGTTCGACCAAGTTAACGAGAGGAGAGAAGATCGCAAGGCTTCATCGAGCTGTAGTCGAGCCCATAATGGAGTATCATTTCGGAAAGTCGATCATGGATGAATTGTTCCGTAGGTATAGCACGATGCTCGACTCTCATCTCTCCGTCTCAGAGCCTAAGTTCATCAATTTGATCATTACACTTATCAGGAAACCAATTTGAAGATGCCATCGTTTCTGTTTTGGAATGACTTGATGTGTGCTTAATTTGTCATTACACTTGAATTACCAATTTAGTTTATATATACTTTGTAATGAAGTGATTTTTTTTTTTTTTAAGTAATGATAGTTTCCAATATGGGAGTTTTAATCTAGGAGATTGTTAAACGGAAGTCGTATTCGCACGGTTCAAGATATCGTATTGGCACAACGCATTCGTAATGCGTCACCGTAGGCTCACGGTCACGCATTGCGAATGCGTGACACTGTCACGGTTACGCGATGCGTGACCGTGACGGTCACGCATCGCGTAACCGTGGCAGTTTAATGCCCTAAAAAGCGCTTACGGGATCTCATCCCGTAAGCGCCTCATTCAAACCCAAAATTTCAAAAGCAGCAGCGACAAGGAGACGAGAAGACGTTTCGATCCAATCTCACCATTTCACACAAAACACAAGCAATGGATAATGACGGTAACAGTGGTAGGCCATTTCAAAAGCGAAAAAAGGACCCGAGAGAGGTATGTAACATTTATTGTTCGGTTATTATTTCGATTTTGTTCGGTTTTCGTTTTTTGCATTCGGTTTCGTAATTGAGGATGAAATTGAGTGTAATAGGTTAGATTGTTGTTGATTGTTATATATTTAGGTTGTTTGTTAGTGTATTTGATGAACGGAGCCGGAATGAAGGTTCAACAATCCGCCATTGAAGGCGGATTGTCGAAGACGATGAACAGTGGCACACGGTCACGCATTGCGAAACCGTGGAGCCACTGTTCATCGTAAAATGCATTGGAATGCATTATAATGCATTCCAATGCATTAATTTATATTAAATCAATTTAAATTTAATTAAATTAATTAAAGAATATTAAATTTAATTAAAATATAATTTATAATAATTTGGAATAATTAATTTAAATTATTTGAATTAGATGATATAAATATAATTTGAAGAAATGTAATTATTTAATCCTAATTACTTTAATCTAATAATATAAAATTTTAATTTATAATAATGTAGATTGATTAAATTTAACTAAATTACAATTTATAATAACTTAGATTAATTAATTTAAATTATTTCAATTAAATGATGTAAATTCAATTTGAACAAATGTAATTACTTTATCCTAATTACTTTTAATTAAATGATATGAATTATGTATTTATAATAATGTAGATTTATTAAATTTAATTAAATTACAATTTATAATAACTTAGATTAATTAATTTAATTAATGTAATTATAATTAATATAATTATAATTAAAAGTTATTAAACAAGAGGTAAATAAATTAATTTAATTTATTTACCTTCTAATCTTGTTTAATAACTTTTACTTTCATTTAAAATAGTAATATAAAAAATTAAATTAAATGAAATTAATACAATTACTTTTTAATTGATTTCATTTAATCTCATTTAGTTTCCTTTAAATTCATTTCAAATGAAAGTAAAGTAAACTATATAAAAGAAAATTAATTAAATTGCCCTGTAATATCAAATATAGATATTACAGGCCATGTAGAGACAAAGACGGAGGCGTCCTACGGCCTCCGCTCGTAGAGATAGACTCGTCACCACCACAGCTACGATGGAGAGGAGCTCCCAGGTAGCTAGTTCGGCGGCCGACACACCACCACCACAGCAGCCACTAAGACCATGCATCTTTGATGCTTCTCCGGCTCTCCCTCGGTAGGTTCTTCCATTACCGACTTACGGATCTGACTCGGACCAGGATGTGGCCGCTCCTTCTGTACAGCCAGGGGAGATAGAACCAACAGTTGGCGAGCGTTTTGATACTACTGCTGACGAGCAGGTTGAGCCAGCTACAGATATTACTGCTGACGAGTAGATAGAGACAGCTACATATATTCCTGCTGAGGAGCAGGTAGAGGCACCAGCTGGCGACCATACTGAGCAGTGAGATTTTGATTTTGATGCTCCAGCTGCAGATCCTATAGTGCCGCCGCATGAGCCATTTGTACTGGTTGATCGAGGCCGTGTAGTTGCTGATACAGGGGCACCATTGATCAACGATGTGCTCACTTGCTACGCCGGACACCGTGCTCGCGGTGTCTGGATGGGAGAGGTAGATAACTAATCACAATTATAACACATTATGTTACAAAAACTAAATTAATAAAACGTTTAATTGAATATTCGTTGTATTGTATGAAGGAGGATTACAGGAGGCCGATGACCGCTTTACGACGGATAGAGCACATTTTCGCGCTGAGTAGATGGATTTCAGACGCTGACAGAGCCGACCCCACCTCCTAGTTTGCTCTTGCATCTCAGAGCGGATTGACGGGTTTGCTTGACGTCTCGTTTGCTGGAGTTGACCACGCTCTCATACATGCATTCGTGGAGCGCTGGCATCCAGAGACTAGCAGCTTTCATCTACCTTGGGGTGAGATAACCATCACCCTGCACGATGTAGCCGCCATCCTAGGGATTAGGATTGATGGAGAGGCCATGATCACACCTATGTTGGCACGAGAGAGGGTTAGGTGGCTGAGTGACACATTTCATATATCAGAGGTGGAGGCTAGAAGTCACCAGACAGCTCTACCAGTTGACTTGCTGAGGACTGCATATGATGTCATTCGGCGCGACCCAGCTACCCCAACTGAGGAGGTTGCTTTTGTATTTCTTCTTTTCTTTCTGGGCTCATCCGTGTTAGCGTACTTGTACTCGTACGTATAACTATCACTCTACTTCAGTAACTAATAACTTTCTCTTGTTACTTTTATGATAAATGACAAATTTGGATTTTCCCTACAATATGTTGGGTGACGCTTCACGACTGAAGGTGAAGACGATCGGAGGATGTACATCATTGCTACAGGTAAGAACATTTATTGTAATTAGTCACTTTATATAAGAACTTTCATTTGTTATTATTATTAATATCTTTCATTTAATTTAATATTTACAATTCTGAATCTACGCGCACTTCCCATCCTTGGGTTGTTCTGCGGCAGAGGATCCAAGACGTCATGGATCGGCGATATGGTCTTCTAGACTCTCTGTCCCGAGGACACCGGCATCCACTCTTGAGAGGCTGAGATCCTTGCGCTCACGGTTAGATCAGATGAGAGCGGAGGACATCAAGTTCATGCCTTATAGCGATAGAGTGTTGGATTTTGAGGGCGAGTTTGTTGTTTTGATCGTACCGGGGGACGATCCACATAGGAGATATCGTCGAGGCATACATGCCGGATCGAGTCTTCCATCAGTTTGGGTACGTTCAGACGATCCCACTTCAGAGGATTGTTCCTTATTTGGAGCAGCGCCCCGCTTCTTGCAGTAGGGGGTATAGGGTCAGATTCCATGACGCAGATGATCGTTGGGTTGCTAGACATGAGGAGGCGAGCAGATTTGCGCTTCAGGGTCAGACTAGGGCCCCTTTACCATGGATAGTATCTCAGGACTACATGTCCTGGTTTAGCGAGCGGGGCCATCCATTTCTCCTTCCTGGCTCGGCTATACAGACTCCACCGGTAGATCGTCCTCCTCCGGTCCCTATTTTAGATACTCGGGTATGTGTTGATATATTTATTTGATTCTTTTAAAGTTTTATACTTTACCTTTAGCGCTCACAACTTTATTTTCCAATACAGAGGCTACACATCATTCAGGCCCGCCTACGGGATATTATTAGCCGTGGCTCAATGACTATGGAGAACATACATGCGATATACGACGAGTCCGTTGGCCAGGAGGTTCATATAGCACCATCTTAGGTCAGGGCGACATAGCCGAGACGAGATTGATTTCTGTTTTTGATTGTTGTTGATTATGATACTTTACCTTTTGTTGTACATATTACATTTTATGTGTTGCAATGTTATGTACTTTACCTTTTGTTGTATATATTACATTTTGTGTTGCAATGTTATGTACTTTACCTTTTACATTGTTTTTAAAGTTCATCAACTAATCTCGCTTATTCTATACCACGGTCAATGTTTTTAAAGTTTAAGACTTTATCAATACTTCATCAAGACTTTTCATTTTCACCAATGAAAGTAACAAAAAAACACAAGTTCTATAGTACTCCTCATGAATTACATATAAAACAAACATCCATGAAACACATATAACCTTGAAACACATATAACCTAAGAAGAATAAGATACGAGATTGACTATCACTTGTCTAGGACACTCTTTGCGCCGGTGTTCGTCGAACAACTTGAATCTATCACGGAAGTGTGCATCCCATCCATCAACGCTAGAATCATGTTCACGCCTCCATGTAAGGGTCAAAGGTGGTAATTGAGAGTCTGGTTTGAGCCAAACCTAACGAAAAATGATTGACAAATGAAAAAGTGATTACCTTTTTTGTCATTCTTGAATAAAAGTAACGGAATGTAGGAGATATAAAAGGTGCAAAAAGAAAACTTACGGCTACAAAGTGATTGCCATTGACCCACGCTATTGCACGAATCTCCGTTAGGGGTTCTTGGTTCTCAACCGTTGCAACAATTGGTAAACATGTCTCGGGGCTTGAGCCAAGTATAACAATTGTGCACCGGTAATATGTCGCTGCTACCGTTGCAACAAGTGGACACTTCATCCAATTCTCCGGCCCACAAGATATAGGATCAGTCCACCAAGTGGCCTCGATAACTTCATCAACCGTCCATTTTACCGCCGACTGTTGACAGAAAAAACAATTATAAGTGAAATTTATCATTTTATCAACAAAATATAGTTAAGCAAAGAAAAGAAATACTCACATGTGCGTACAATTCCTTTCTCATCAACAACTCTGTAGTCAATTCCTTTCTAACAATCAAGTAATCTTCTTCCGAGTATCCCGAAACCACGGCAAGAGATCTAAATCCACAATGCCCATCTCCTTTAACATCATAGGCTGAAAGGATGAAGGGTTTCATGAACTTCTGCATCTGATCACCCTTGAACCGATAGTTCTTAGAACGTTTGGTGGTGCTTTTCTTACCACGTGGCTCAGCCTCCTCAACTTTAACTTCAACTTGGGCCTCTACAGGTTCGGCCGCTTCAGGCTCGGGCTCCTCCACCTTAACTTCCACATGTTGTCTTGCTTTTGGTGGACGACCTCGGGGGCGTGGACGTTCCGATCCAGAACCATGTTCAAACCGACTTGGTTCTCTCCTTGTTGAAAGAATGTCGTACTTTGGTGGTCTTCCTTTAGTTCTAACTTTCTGCTCTGGTACTCTCAACGTTGAATTGCCCGGATTTGTAATATCTTCATATGATGAAGCCATCCGTTCAATCACATCTCTCGGAAGCAAATTCTTGTCCAATCGCTCCCTAAAGTCATTGAGTGACTCCATGTATGGATCAATATGGACAACCTCATCTTCATGCGTCGGATTCAATTTTTCTCATCGTACTTGCTTCCAATAAGGGTCAATTTGATCCAAACGTATTGGCTCCCGATGCCTAATAGCAATATAGAACTCGTGCGTACAAGGCAACTCATGAGCTTCCCTCCAATATGAATCCTTACATGTTGTCAAGCTCCTAATTTGCTTTGCCTTCTCGTAGATCTCCAATAACTCCAAGAAGCACTCGTTGCTTACTTTGTTTTGGAGCAAATCAAATATAGGCACACGCACAGCCATCAACACCCTCTCACGTGACATCTCTATTGACGCTTGAATCTTATCAATCTGATCATTTACCATCAAGTCAATGTTCTCCATCACCAACTAAAATCCTTGAACGGTAGAACGCAATGTACCCTTCAACAATGAGTGTGCGGACTCACACCTAACAACCAATACCAATTCAATAAATTAATCCTCAACAATTATTAGAAAACAAGTGTAAACAATATATAAATAAGTTCTTACGCATTCGTTGTCCTCGTGCCAAAGTGTAGATGCAAGTCGCACCAATATCGAACAATTGCTTCCTTGTAGGGGATTAACCATGTAGTTTTCAAATACTCCATCAACCTCGGATACGCTTGTCAATGCACTTTTATTTCACCCAAACGCCGCTCGTAACACTCAGGAGATCTAGATTCAATAAGAGCATGGTAGTGTGATGCAAAAACAGCTTGTAATTCCTTTGACCGTGTCACCGCCCAAAATCTATGTTGGATGTTGCACTTTATATGAAAGGTGCAAATCATGTGCTTCACATCCGGAAAAACAACACCGAGTGCACTTATGAGTCCTAGCTCTTTGTCCGTCACAATCACCCCGATATAACATTTCCGCACACATGTCGAAGTCTCCGTAATGCCCACTCGTAGTGATTGGCGTTTTCCTTGGTCATGAAAACAAATGCTATTGCAAACGTTAACCTCGTGCTAGTGATACCGACAATCTCTAACAACGGCATCTTATACCTATATAGGACATATTAAGAGTTTACATTTATATTAAACTAAAAGTGCATGAAAAATAAAAAAAATCATAAAA
Organism: Fagopyrum esculentum; assembly: GCA_033239045.1. NCBI lineage: Eukaryota > Viridiplantae > Streptophyta > Magnoliopsida > Caryophyllales > Polygonaceae > Fagopyrum > Fagopyrum esculentum. The sequence continues at coordinate 23,750,960 of BSUD01000006.1, read as the reverse complement.
ACATGTATATTAAAACTTACTCGTTCGTCTTGTACGTCGTGTCAATTATGATGACATAAGGAAATAGGTTGAGGAGATGTCTTGAATCCAGATGCATGATGAAAAAATCTGAAATTTCTTCCGATTCCGAGCATCTTCTCACATTCACGTAATAACGACGTTGCTCTAACAAATGTAGTGCTTGTTGGAGAGGACTTCGTCCTTCGGCTTGTAGCTTCCTAATGTTCATTCCAGCATTGTATATTTGTTCGATTATTCTGACGTTGTATGGATCATCTAACTTTATTGACTTCAAAATATTTTTCGGCTTGAAACCCGACCCAAGCTCACGTCCCACCCTCCGAAATTATTTCTCCGTCATTCTACCAGCATATGTGTGTCCCTTCAACTGCTCGGGAAGTGTATGATTGTGCACTCCGTTTATAACATGCAACATCCACTTCTCAGTCTCGCTTTGTACGCCCTCAAGCTCAAAACAACATCCATCCTTCTTCGATTTCTGTGCTCGGCTTGAAGATGACTCGGTATCAGGATCAACGTCTTTCTTCTTACGAGGGGCTCCAAAACGTTCGCGTGTCAAACAAAACGTAACGAACCCCATGAATTTCTCCACGACCTACTAGTAACCAACACCATGTTCATAGTTCCTCCCATGAATCGAGTCCAATCCACCATCGTCTCGCGATCATGGAAAAAACCGCGAATTTCAAACATTCGCGAATAATCACTCCCTTCATCACGAGAATAATTCGGAAGATCCTAGTTCACATACAAAAAAAACTATAAAATTTTAGTTTTCGGTTTAATTCTCAATGATTCCTAGTTTTACAAAACGATAATTTCAAATAATAAAAACACAAATTATAACAAAGGTTTCTAACATAAATTGCAACTATGTCTAACTTAAACATACATTATATACAACATTTTTAGTTTTTCTATATTTTTGGTTATAAGATACTTACCTCGAAATATCGAAGAAACTCGTCTGGGTCACTAAATTTTGTATCTTCGAACGGAATCATCATCTCATCATCCTCATGTGTTGACATTCTTGCAATTGTTCTCCAAAAGATGTTGTGACCGTTTTTCACCTCTTCTATTACTATCTATATATAACCAAAGGAAATCAATAACGTTTAAATTATAACGGTCACTTTTATAACGTTTGGATTACAACGTTCGAATCTCAACGGTCAAAAATCCACGTAGGCAGGATGCGTGACCATCACGGTCACGAATCGCGTAACCGTGAACTTCTCACGGTTACCCTGCCTACGTGGTGCGTATACGAAATCTTGCGTCGTGCCCTTAATATCCCCCTTGTTAAATGTACTCACAAAAATTTCTATTATTTGTCATAACTACGCACTTCACGTGCGTAGTTGATAGAGTTTGCAACTACGTTTATCCGGAGAGCAGTAGTCCAAAAAAAAAAAGGATTTATTTATTTTAGGATACGATAGCGGAATTGAAATTTTTATTTTTAAATATTTTTTATGGAGTTCAACTACACATGTCATATGCGTAATTGACGATTCTATAAACTATGCACGTGAAGTGCGTAGTTATGATGACTAGTACAAATTTTCGCCGATACGTCTATCAATCTCCTTAATGTACGATGAAGTGAAAATCGGTTGGAGGTTATAAGGCAGAACTCAGTAGTGAAAAATCGGTTGGAGGTTATAAGGCAGGCTGATAGGCCCATTTGCAAGCCCATTTCATAACCGATGAAACATTTGGGCCAGCCCAATTTTGTATCTGCAGCTCTGAATGTTTAATAAGGAGCCCACCACTCACAATGCCTTAAAATGTATTATGACCGAAATTGAAAGGATATTATCATCCCACAACTAACATCGGATCCTAAACTGTGTTGTTGAGAGGTGTATCCATCATTTTAATAAATCAATGAGGGTGAAAATTGATGAAGTGAGTTTGGGATTTAACACATGCTTGTCGAGATAGGATGTAAGAAATTTCCATTAAAAGAAAAGGTAAGACGATTCTATACAAGTATTAGAGTACAAAAGTGAAGCTACTAAAACTAGTGAATGCAAGCAGTAGGGTAGTGGTAGTGGATGATGATAATGTTGTTGAAAGAAGAAAGGAAGGATAAATGAAGATGACAAAGAAGGTTTGCAGAGCAGTCGGAAACTTGCACTTGTACTGACAAATGTTGCCCCTATTTGTCAATCAAACTGCACTGCACTGCACTGCACTGCACTCTCTTCCCCAAGCTTAATTTCAAACCCAGACAAAACTAAATGAATCCTATAGACATGCTGTCATTTCCTATTGCTCTTTACTCGACAACACTACCACTACGAGTACCAGCTTCTTATCTTAATATATGGCAACATTTTATAATACCATAAAGAGAATTCTTTGTGGGTTCCTTGAGCAGAATGAGTGAAACGACCACACTCTCTGTGGGTGCGATTTGCTTAGTGTTGTTAGTGATGCTAAAACTTTAATTTAGTCCATCAGTGAAACCCTAATTATTACATTTTTGTCCTTCAATGTATGCGTTACTGCATGCAATTAAAGGGACATATATCTTTATTACCCCAAATGAAGACCCCACACAGCCCAGCATACACGACTCACTTGGCTAATGAGTTAACCCTAACATGTCACAACTCGCATAGTCGGTTACAAGTTCAGGGGACCAAATCCGACCCGACTATGAATTTCAAATGACCGCGGCTCCCCCGGGTCCTAATCATGATCTACAAGATTGGACATTTACCGTTACTTTACTCTAATACTCATATTATATTGTTCTCCTTGTTTTTCAAATCATCCAAATAGACGTACAATATAGACGGGTATAAATGTGCCGGATATATTTCACATAAATATATATACCAAAATAATATAAATTACTATTCCAAGCTACGCATAATTAATTTGTTGTTGTGGTGTGTCGTGTGTGTACGTTTTTGTTATTAAAAAAAAAACAGGGAAAGACAAAGCAAAGGAAGGATTTGATTGAGAAATGAAAACTATATACTAAAATAAAAAAAAGCAAATAAGAGTCATTTTCGATATAATGGGATAATGGCTTTTAGGCCATGTGCTAGACATATAATTTGGAATCTATTAGTGCATACTAGACAGCATTAGCGTATGATTTTACATGTTTTCAAATGTTAAGGTGGGACAAAGTAGAGATCTTTAGCATCACCTCCAAATCACTACTTTCTATCAAATACTTGTTTTGTCAAAGATCAACCTCCATCCATGTCTTTCCGGATTATGATTCCGCAGTACTAATTATACAATCAATAACACTTCATTAATGTCAATTATCACTTTCTCATCCCTAACATATACTTCATTAAATCTCGAAATAAAGGTACAGAATATATTCCTGTCACATAATAATCCTTACGTAAACCAAAGACAATCGAATAGATGAGGAAAAATAGAGCTACCAAAGGATGATCAATTATGTACTCCCTTCTACTCCAAGGCAAAATGATCATGTCCATCTCCAACTTCTTCAAACGAGTATGATTAACATGGACAACAGAGAATAGTAGTTATGCTTCACTTAAACAAAGACTATTACATTACAATCATTAGTCCCCTGTACACATTTCCCTAAATATTCAGAAGATTTCATAAAACATAGAAATCAAATGAAAACAAGAGTACATTAATCAACGCAAGAGACTTCATTTACGTTGACTACAGATCCCGGATTCTGGAAAAACGATCTTAGGCAGCAACCATAAACAAAGATTCTTCTCTCAATGACCTCCTGTGCTCTTCTATAACTGATTCTACTTTTTGCCGGAACTCCTCGCTGCTTAACTCATCAACGTCAAATGTCCTCCTAAACGCTGCCGTTTCTTTTACTGAATTCCGACGACGCACTGTTTCTGATCGCTGGAGGAGCTGGATCTTCTCTGTTTTCTTCCCATCCAACATATCCGACCGTGATCTTCTGTACCTTTTCGATTCCGTTTCTTTCTTAACTTCAATATCCTTCTTCTTCTTCTCCACCGGAGGTGGCGAAACCTTTTTTTCCACTATAATAATCTGTTTCTCGTCGGAAACCGTGACCGGTGGTGGAATATCATGATACGGAGGAACGACTTCGCCGATCATGAATTCGTCGTCATCGGAGGATTTACCGATGTCGGAGTTCTGATTGTCGCAGGAAAATTGGCCGAATTTTATGAATAGAGTGACGATTATGCCGTTACCGAGGAGGAAAACGAAGTGATGGTTGACGATTAGAGTAGATAATCTACGAAGAAAGACGACGACGAGATGGTAAAGAGCGGATACATAGGGAGAGGATCGACAGATGGACCAGGTTACAAATATGATCGCAAAACAGAATTCTAGAGTTCGGAAAACGCTTCCGATGTTGTTAAAACGCAGGTAACCTAGCATTGCTTTCTCTTTCTCGATCTTCTGGCTTTCGACTTCGTAGAAACGCATTGGATTCACAAATTATGACTTAGTTTGGCGAGGGAGGAAGGATTGATGTCAAAGCAAAAAGAAAGGAATTGATCTGATCCTCGATCAGAGGACGAATTTGTGGTTGGGCTCTTGATTTTTAGTTCAGAGAGAGTGAGAGGGAATGGAGCGTTGATTTTGGCCGGGGAAGAAACGGGGAGAGTGGAGGGGGTTTTTATAGGGAGCTTTACTATAGCCCGAATTTTGTGACTTTTAAATTTATTTTTATTAGTTCACATACGACTTATATGATATTAATTCATCGAATATATCATTGACTCGTTGTATTTTTTATTTATAAAAAAGGTATACTTTTATTAAAAATTTGAGTAAGGCTTGACAAAATTACACTACTTAAAACTAAAATTCAAATATTTATTTAGAATTTTTCACACATTAAGAGAGACACAAAAAAAAATATGTATCTATCTTTGAAATTACAAATGGGCATTTTATGTTTTTGATTAATAAAGAATTTGACGGGTTAGTAAAATCATCACAATAAAATAGAATATGTTATGTTTATTCTCAGAAAATGTTGACATTAAATATTTTTTAAAAATATTTGAGATTATATTATCTGCAAATAAAGAGTTAAAGGGCACGGAAACATGAAGTACGGTGACCCACACCGAAAACACAAGGAACGTAGTAGTGAGTCACGCCTACAGGCTGGGCTTCTCTTGGAAGTTTAGGTTAGTGCAATAAGCAGTTACCTAAACTGAATTCTAAAATTACTGTCCAGTAATAATCACGATTTCACCTATTGCATGCATATATAAGGTTTCATCTGCATGTTGGATAGGGGATGGGGATTACCCAAAAATTCGCGGGTATTACCCGTGATGAGGACGGGGATGGGGATTTTAAACGGGGACGGGAAAACTTCGATTCCCCGCTTGGGATGGGGACGGGATGACGATAGTGGTATCCGCCCCGCTCACCGATTCGAATCCAAACCCGTTGGGAATTTCCGACGGGTAACCCGATGGGATCCCAACGGAGAATATGTCGGGGATACATATATATAAACAAATTGTATTTATATTACAATTTCTTTGTAGTTATATAAATCTTTGTACTTTATGATTACTCGTTCATACTTGCACAAAATGTATTTTAACGTTAAATATTTATTTGATAGTTATATGTGTAAATTAATTTGGTTGGAGTATATTTACTTAATTGAAACATTAAAAAGCATAGTTGCTACTATAGTTTTTCTAGTTACCAAAATTGACCATATTATATTAATGCTAACCTATATTAATTTGAGGATAAAACCTTGTGAAATTTTTGAATGCGTCGTGAACGTTAAATCATGATCAAATGCACATCTCACTACATGTTGTGTTTGTTATGTGTCTTACTTTTTTGAGATACGTGTGTTTTATGTGCAATCTAAATCCTAAACCATAAAATTAAAATGATAAAATAATATAACACTTTATCTTAAGATCATAATCTAAATGTTAGTAAAATATAATTAATTTAGCTTACACAAGTTTGTACCACGGGTCTTGATCATACTTTAACGAATGAAACCTAATATATAGACGGTATAACTTTACTTTGCCAAATTTTTTTTTTTTAAGAAAATGAATTTTCTTCTTTCTTTTTTACTCGTGTTTTTTTTTTTGTTATTTATATAGTTAAACAAAGTAACAATTTTGTATTTTATGGTCTAACTAGCTCAATGCCCTCACCTTGTGCGGATTTTATTTAAATAAATTTTAACATATTTTTTAAAAGATGAAGGAGATTGTTATAATACATTGAACTAACTACACAATCTTCTCTTCTAGAAAGATTTGGTTTTTTTGTTTTGTTTGTAATTTATTGTTATTACCTAAAAAACACGCATCAAATTAGTTTGATTTTATCCGTGATAATTAAAGATAAAAGAAATTTTTTAATATGTTAAACAAAATATACGGTATAATCTTCTAAACAAAATTTGTTTTTAATTATTATTTTATTTATTTTTTTGAAACTACGTGGAATCGGTTAAGATATTTTATCAAATTTGTTAACTATTATTATTTATTTAACGGGAAAT
>BSUD01000006.1:23741125-23744280 GCA_033239045.1 Fagopyrum esculentum | reverse complement strand
TATATAGTTGAAAATTAAGATAAATAATTAAAACCAAAATTTTCAAAAATTTAAAATAAGAAAACAAAATATGATATACAAAATTCGAAATTATAAAATAAATTCAAAAATTAATTTTCGTAAATTAAAATGTGCGTACATTATTTTTTAAAAATTATAAAATAAAATCTGAATATGTTTTTATTATGTTTTTTATATAAATTTATTTGTTTTAATTAATCTTTGAGTAAAACTGATGTGGCAGATAATTTATTAGATTAAAGATAATTTGGCAGGCTGACTGTTTATTAGTTTTAATAATTTTTTTAATTATGAAAGATATTATGGCAAATCCGTAAATATTTTGTGACAATATTGTAAATAAATTGGAAAAAAGCTGATGAGGATAGTCTTAACACGCGACATGTGGACGAAGTGGGTTCTGTTTTAGTAAAATATATAGATTTCACATTTATTATCCGAGTCAATGTTTTTTTTGTCAAACTCCTAAAAGTTAAACGGGGATGGGGATTGTAACGGGAAAAATCCATAAAGTTTTAAAATGAAGAAATTAAACGGGGTCGGGGATTCCCCGATGGGGACGAATATCCGACGGGTACGGGGATGAGGACAATTCTCAATACCCGAACGGGTATGGGATGAGGACGGGGGGCATTATATTAAACGGGGATGGGGATGAATTGGTACTCCCCGACCCATTGACACCCCTAATGTTGGAATTGAGTGTATGACACATCAATGCCCGCCACGCCTCCATACTGTTCACTTGATTTCTTCCTTAAAACTAGGTTCATAATATTTTTTATTTCTAATAATTAAAAAGCATTTTCATTTAATCATCTTATTGTGGCATATATAGAAATTATGAATTTCAGGCTATAAAATTATTTCACCAAATATATATACTCTTGAATTAGCGTGTAGTTGATGAAATTCTTTGTTGATTAGTTTTCGTGCTAATTAATGCATAAATGGTGTGAATGAGATTTTTATAAAATACACAAGTATTATTTGGAGTTTGATGATGAGTTTATAATTAGGTGTCCTTATTGAGGATGAATACCTTTGTGACGCTGCTTCTATCACGGAGAGTGCGTATAAAATAATCACAAATTAAACCTTCTTTTTATTTCTTTGATATTATTAAATTGATGTGAACTTTAATTATATCGAATGTATTACCCAGCTTTTGTGGCGTATATCAGAAAATATATAAATTTGCCTGCTGCCGTTAACCGGGCAAAATAAAGAAATTAAACGGGAAAATGTTTCCCTAATATTTGAGTATAATATTTTAAAAATAAATTATGTATATTTGATGTAAATACTTTATCATGTGCATTGAAAATAGATGTTGTGAGTAATGAAAATTCGATTCATATATTCTCGTTTGGAATAAAATAGTATAGCCTTATTGACTCCATAACGCTAGGAAAGAAGCATCTTTGACGTTGTCCATCTCTTTGGGGCATATACATTATACATAGTTGCGACTAAGAGAATAAAAAAGATAATTTAAACATTACAGATTGTATGCGTGCACTTTCCTAGTAGACAAGCATAAAATTCATAATACATAATATTCTTGTATAAGAATATAGAGAATAAAGGTTGTTCAACTGATGTTATAACTTATTAAAGATTTGACATTAATAATTATTTGTGATAAATAGTTGAGAGTAAAAATAAAAATCTAAAAATTTGAAGGATAACGGGATTCTTATGACACAAACAAAAAAAACAGATATAAAAGTTGTAAGTGGGAAATAAATGAAGAGTAACGGGGCGGTATCAACTTTTAGATGAATGGTTGAGAATATGAGCCCTTGTAGAGGGAATACTCAAGTGATGCGCTTCTACTCGTGAAACACTCTACTTTGTAGTTGCTACTTCATGGGATAGTGTAAGCATATAATTTTTAGAAGTATATATATAGAGAGGGGGTGTTGTTCAGGTAAGACACAATATTCCGGTTGGGCTGTGCGGCTGGCCTGGCGTTGCCTGCACAGTAACAATGCTCCTTGGGCGAATTTACTGGCTTCTAAGTACCGGTTGGGTAATAGGCGGTCTTTTCTCGATCGGCGTTCTATTGCTAAGGGTTCCTTCGTGATTCGAGGAATTATGTGGGCTAGAGATCACATTCTCCATCTGGGTTTGAAAGGGGTCCCTTTTAACGGTGCTTTCACCCGCTTCTGGACCGATGCCTGGTGCGAGTCCAATCCTCTCCTTCAGTCGGTAACTTCGATCCCACCCATTGCTGACAGAATGTTGTCTGTCTCTGAATACTTGGAGTGCTGTGAATGGTTGGGCTTGGGACAAATTACTGCCTTACATTTAGTTGCCCCATCTCAACTCCATTGCCACGTTTTCACTCTTGAACCATTCGGACCTGGATGATTGTGTGTCCTGGAGCTTGTCGGCGGATGGTTCCTTTTCCTCCGCGTCTGCTTATAATGCACTTGTGGCGGCGAAGTGTAACCCACACCCTAACGCCGCCCTATTCTCGGTTATCTGGAAGCTGGAGGTTCCAGAACGTGTGCGGATGTTTCTCTGGATGATTGGTCGCAGAAGGCTTATGACTAACTTGGAGAGAGTTAGACGTCACTTAGCTTCTGACAGTTCGTGTGCTCACTGCCATGGTCAGCCGGAGAGTCTGCTTCACCTATTGAGGGATTGTTCTGCCGTTGCAGAGTTATGGAGCAACTTGCTTAACTCTAACCTGGTTGCCTCGTTTTATCAGTCGGATTTCAACGTATGGCTGCTTGTCAACCTTACTAGTTCTGATTGTATAGACAACGGCCTCCCTTGGAAGACTTGCTTTGCGGTGACGCTTTGGAAGTGCTGGAAATGGCGTAATTATGCGGTTTTCAACAACGTCATCCGGCCTTCTAGTATGGTTTCAATCATCAAGTCTTCTGTTAAGAGCATTACCGATGTCTGGGCTTCTCGAGCTCTCATTGCTCCTTCTGTTGTTAAATCTTTAGTCAATATCCACTGGTTTGCCCCTCCTGAGAACTGGGTTACGTTGAATTCGGATGGTGCGGTCCGCAATGGTTGCAACGCTGCTGCGGGAGGGATTATTCGGGACCATCACGGTCAATGGTTGCGGGATTTTGCTATGCATATTGGTAAGTGCTCTGTCCCTATGGCGGAAC
>BSUD01000006.1:23671125-23738625 GCA_033239045.1 Fagopyrum esculentum | reverse complement strand
CAATGTTGGATCGTTGGATGTTGCAAATATTGTGACATAATATGAACCAAATAAGTTAGGTTCGGTCTGGTCATAGTTAGATAGATGCGTCGTCCAACCAACCGTCGATAGAGATACGAGTCTGAGAATGACGTAGATTTGTCCTTTGTTAACAAGTGACCTAATTCGATTGGGAATGTGACAGGGCGGGATCCCATTGTACATGTTTTTGATAATATATCAAGTACGTATTTCTTTTGAGCAAGATCAAGACCATGTGAAGTATGTGTAACTTCGATGTAAAAAAACGCATTAGTGAGATCTTTAATGTGGAAACAAGATTTAAGATATACTTTAATTAAATTTAGACTTTGGATATGACACCAATTGAATATACTTGTTTTCTTTGGATGCCAAGTAATGCAATTTCTTCGAGTCAATTGGTTTCAATTAGACAGAGCTTTAGTTTGTTTGTCTAAAAGATTTGAGTAGTTATACCGGTTTAGTTAGAGCAATTATTTTTGGAAAAGCATTACTTTTTATTCTTCATTCTGCATTGTGTGATCTATAAGATTTTAGCTTCATTTAAGACTTTCTCTACATGATAAAATGAGTCAATTTGTGGAGTTCTTGATTATGTGCATTCTGATGTGTGGGGAGGATCTAGGTATTACGTCACTTTTATTGATGATTATTCAAGGAAGGTCTAGGTGTATTTTTTAAAGCGTCAATACGAGGTCTTCCACAAGTTCAAGCTATGGAAGGCAGAAGTAGAGAATCAAACAAGGAGGAAAGCGAAGTATCTGAGATCTGATAATGGGACATAGTACACGGATTCTCAGTTTCAGAGTTTTTTTGGTAAGCATGGCATTAAGAGGCATTATACAATGCGGAAGACACCACACCAGAATGGTGTTTCTGAGAGGATGAATCGTTCCATTGCAGAAAGCGTGGTATCTTAGATTGAATGCAGGGCTTCCAAAGAATTTTTGGGCAGAGGTAGTGAGTATGGCGGTCTATTTGATAAATAGATCACCCCGGACTTCTCTTGGCGGGAAGGTTTCAGAAGAGGTATGGACTGGTTCAAACTTATACTTATCAAATTTGAAGATTTTCGGTAGTACATCATAAGTGTTGATTCCAAGTGATATGCGAACAAAGATGGATGCAAAATCTAAGAAGTGTATCTTTCTAGGTTATGAGAAAGGTGTGAAGGGTTTCAAGTTTGAATCCATATCAACAATGGAGGTGGAGCTTTCAGATTCTAGCACAACTAAACCAACACGTGATGAGCATGATGTAGATCAGCAGCAGGTAGAGAGTCTTGTTTCTGGCAGAAGCATACGCATCATAAGTGCTCCCGTTAGATATGGTTTTGAGGAGATGGGTAATTATGCTCTAGTCATTGGCGGAGATGATCCATCCAACTTTCGAGAGGCTATTCTTAGTTAGGAGAAAGAATGATGGGTGGGTGTTATGGCTGAGGAGATGGAATCTCTTCATAAGAACATGACATGGGAGTTGGTTCCTCTTCCAACAGGAAAGAGGGCTATAGGATGCAAACGGGTGTTCAAGAAGAAACAAGGCATCTCAGAGAAAGAAGGCATGAGGTACAAGGCACGACTAGTAGCAAAGGGTTACTCACAGAAGAAGGGGGTTGATTATGATGAGATTTTTTCGCCTATGGTCCGACACACGTCTATCAAATTAGTGTTGGCACTGGTAGCTAGCTGGGATTTGCATCTAGAGCATATGGATGTGAAAACAACTTTCCTTCATGGTGATTTGGGGGAGGAGATCTACATAGAGCAACTAGAGGGTCTTGTCCAGCCGGAATAGGAGAAACTTGTATGCAAGCTGACAAAGTAATTGTATGCTCTGAAGCAGGCTCCTAGGCAATGGTACAAGGGAGTTGACTCTTACATGCTTCGGATAGCCTATCAGAGATGTGAGTATGATTGTTGTGTTTATGTAAGATATTTGAATGATGGATCTCCCTTGTATTTGCTATTATATGTTGATGACATGCTGATTGCTGGAAAGAATGTTGATGATATTGTTGAGTTGAAGACCTTGTTGAGCAAGGAATTTGATAAGAAGGATCTTGGTATTGCAAATAAGATTCTTAGTATGGAGATTTGCAAGTAGAGAAGTTTTGGGAGGTTATGGTTGTCTCATAAGACTTACATTGAGAAAGTGCTTGATAGATTCGATTTGGCCAACTCCAAATCTGTTAGCACTCCTCTAGCAAATCACTTCAAACTCTCCTCAACTCAGTGCCCGAAGTCTGATGGAGAAATCAAAGATATGTCCAAAGATCCTTATGCAAGTGCAGTTGGTTGCTTGATGTATGTAATGGTGTGTACAAGACCTGATTTGGCTCAAGCTGTTAGTCAAGTGAGCAAGTATATGTCTAATCCTGGAAGAGAACACTAGGCTGCCGGCAAGTGGATTCTCAAGTATCTGAGGGGTACTGCTGACCGTGGAATCATGTTTGGTGGCCAGGAAGGCGATCCTTCAGTTGTAGGGTATGTTTATTCAGATTATTCTGGTGATCTTGACAACCGGAGGTCCACTACAAGGTATGTCTTTACTTTTGTTGGGGGCCCTGTATGTTGGAGATCAGTTTTGTAGTCTATAGTAGCCTTGTCTACAACTGTGGCAAAGTACATGGCTTTAGTAGAGGTAGCTAAGGAGGCACTATGGATTAGAGGAATTGTGGAGGAACAGAGTGTGGAGCAAGGTGGAGTTGAGGTACATTGTGATAGTCAGAGTTCTATATATTTGGCTAAGAATCAGGTGTACCATGCTCGGACTAAACATATTGATGTGAGATTCACAAGATTAGAGAGCTAGTAGCTTCTAGTGAGATCATCCTGAAGAAGGTGCACACTTCTCATAATGCAGTTGATATGATGATCAAACCGGTTACCGCAGACAAATGCAAGTGTTGCTTGGATTTGGTTCATGTCAGTCGTTGTTAAATGAGTGAGAAAGCCCCTTGTCAAGAGAAGCAAGGAGGATCTGACATGCAAGGTCCTGGAGTTGTACGTGTGTTCCCAATTTTTGTATTAGATTATATTGTCTATGTGAAGATTGCTATAATAAGACAATAAATCTAGGTATACTAATACGATAGGGCAAAGACCGAGCGAGGTCCTGGTCAAGTAAGCGGGGAAACATATTTTGGGCTCATGGATTAATGGGTCCGGGCGACAGGGGGTGCGGGGGGCTCTGTTCCCCGCGGTACGGATTCTATCTATTTTGTTATAAATTGATAGGCTTAGGGTTGTATTTTTTATCCTCGAAAGTATATTAAAAATCCTATTTGCAAGGCTTGTGCAACAAAACCACAAACGTTTTGTCTTCTCTCTCTATTCACTGATTAACTCGTGAAAAATCACAACAACATATTTTTCATATATGCTTATAGAAATGAAATGATTCCGGTTGTTCTTGACTCAACTTGTAGGTTAGCAAATTTCTATCTACCTATATGCTTAGACAATCCATTAGAGTGGTCCAAAGGTTTTGTTGCGCAAGGTAAGGTTTTATATAGTATTCACATTAAATGGCTTGCTTATCTTTCTAGGTGCATTTTGGTTCAGTTTTATTTGCCGTCCCTTCTCACGTATACATAATAAACTTCTTAATTTCATTTTTTTGTTTGGTTTTAATTACATTAGATGATGTTAGCTCTTTACGCTTTTTTTGGAAAAATATTTGATATTCATTAATCTATGAACATAGCAACCTCATATATATATATTACAGAAAGAAGTACAATCCACATCAAATTACTAGAAATAAAATTTTGGAAACTTACATCCAATCATGCTAGCTCTTTATACTTGTGTTTAAATTTTTCTTGCTTATAATGTGTCAAATGATAGTTCCTAATCTTTCATAAACCAGGGTCATGTATCGGAGGAAGTCTTGGTGAAATCCTCGTACCTTGCCGAGCTGCAACGACGAGTCCTAGAAGTAGAAGCTGGCCTAAGGAAAAAAGAAGAGGAAAACGAGATTCTCCGTCAACGTCTACACCGATATAAAAACCGTTGGGCTGACAATTAAGTCTTTCCATTTCCAAAAGGAGCCTTGTTGTTGATGAATTTACAAGAAACTCGGATGCATCAATGCAAGTGATGAGAAGGAATACAGTTGTGAGACTCCTAGGACCCCACAGTTCAACAGCATTGGCCAACTAAGATGTCAACGACTTTTCTGCTTGCTTTTGGTTACTTGTATCATAAGGGGTTTATATTGTAATTACATGTATCGTAAACGATTTCCCACTCCATACTCGATCCCTAATTTAATCAACAAAAATAAAAAGTAGAAGATCATGTACTGTAATTTAAAGATTTTGTATAAAACAAGCACTTGTCACCGCGCCTCTTCTAAATCATTAAATGACGTGAATGGATGTAGATACTGGATCAAGTGAACTAACGACCCAAATTACTCCATAATATCGCAGTGTAACAACTCTCCCTACTTGAACTGTTTTCAAATATAACGATAGAATGTACAAAGTTATATAAAAATAGAGAAAACAATGATTTTAGATTTAGAATAATAAATAAAAAGATATATAAAATTTTATTTGTAGAAAGTTCAACCATTAATAACCCTTGTAGTATTAAAATTTTAAGATTTTAGCGCTATATATTGAAAACTGAATGTATATATTAGATTCATTATCTTTTAATATAGATTAAATTAAGTTATCCACATTTATCACTGTAATTTATCTCCTTAGAGTCCTTCCAATAAAACGGATTCCTAATCGGGAGTTGGTAACATCCAAGATTATATATTTGTTAATTCCGGAGGTTAAGCGAACTCAAAATGGTAAAAACAAAAAAAAAAAAAAAGTAAAAATAAAATAAGTGTCATGCTTTCACGCGGATAAGCTTTTAACTTATGATATGTTTTCCAAATCTTCATTAAATTGGGTTTGTTGAAAAACAGTTGGTGATTTTATTAACTTAATCCTATGAATATCATGTATAATATAATGTTTTTTTATATCAATATAAAAAATAATCTTTTTTCCTTGCGGATTAGAAGAAAGCTGGTGAAAGCATGTCGCAGCTCTCAACCGCACGTGATTCTATCTTCTTTTGGAAGCTATAAACTAATTTGTACCTGCAGTCTAGTAACACTAGACGGTACAGATTGGAACGCAGCGTTTAATCGAAGGTAACACGTAGACGATACTCAAATCGGCAGGCGGGGCAGAGCAGCGTTTCAGGACTTGAAAACAAAACGCAGAGATGGGCCCATCTTGGGGCCCACCTCCCTGCTGGTCCCACAATATGACCCCGTCAAACACGCTAACTCTTCACTTGCAAAACTCTTATATTCTATGGTTATTTTATGACTTGGGCTTATTTGATTTCAATTCATCAAATATAAGAAAGATCCATTGAATATAGTTTATACTTTTATTATTTACAATCAATTTTTCATTTTCACATATTTTACTTCCACTTATTTCATCTCTACTAAATTAGTTTCAGGAAAAGGTTTTTCTAATCTTGTACTTTTTTACTACCGATTAAATAAATAGTAATATTATTATCACGTTTATATAATTAAAATTCAGTTACACTATATCATATCCGTTTAATCGTATTTTACATAACAAATCAACATAAACAAAAAAATAATAACAAAAAAAAAGAAATGAATTATCAATATGAAGTGATTATTTTATTCATAGACCGAATAAAAATTATTAATTAATAAGTAAGTTTTCACATCTACATATTATACCATCGGATCAATAAAATAAGACATTTGCTATCAATAAAACAAGACAGTTTAAAATCTAATAAAAAAAAACATATTAAATTAACAAATAAATATACTTTTGTGTTTTTTCAATAATTTTACCACTTATTAATCAACATTATTTTACACAACCAATCAATTGAAATTAAAATTTTTTAAAAATACTAAACTAATGATAATTCTTGTAACTCACTTTCTAAAATATAAAACGTATCAAATCTATATATACTTACTAAAATATTGTACACCCTGATGACGTGACACGCTAAAAATTGAGGATTTAAGCCAAATCTCCATATATTATTAAATTGTCATTCATTAAAATTATCTATTTTAAAAATTACTTTCAACCAAATTCAATTATCTATTTCTTAATTAATTTATGTTAAATCCATGTTTACAAAATAAATCGATCTTTTTAATTTTCATTAATTCAGTTTTTTATAAAACATTTTAATTCTTTTGCAGATTTGTTACGATTAAAACCACATGATCCACATCAATATTAACCCAAAATCATTAACTAATTATCCAACTGTCATTTTTTAATTACTTTTATAGTTATTTTTTAATACGAAATTCTATTTTTATTAACTAAACCTCACATTTAATACAATAAAGAGGTAAAGAAAAATCAAAATCAAAATAAACAAAAAAACAAAATTAGTAATATATATGCAATTGATGGAAGGCTGAGACTTTAAATAATAACATATTAAATTAATTTAACTAAACCTCACATTTATAGTTATTTTTTTATTAATCGTTGTACCATTTTGTTAAATAATTACATATTAAATTAATTTAACCAAAATTTGATAATAAATTATAAACTAAAGTTAATTTCATTTTACTTACTCAATTATGAATGAACCTATTAATTGACTTAATTTTTTGAAACCAAAATTTTTTAAAAATATATGTTTAAAATACTTTTACGTTAACCTAGGGGTGGGCAAGGGACGGGATAGATGAAATTGAGGTAATCTTAATTTCATCCCAGCTATTTTACATTGGTTATTTTAGATTGAATCGCATCAGATCCCGACTGAGATCGGGGTGGGACAGACTTAATCCCGCTTAACCCTTAATTGATTAGTTATCTTTAAATTTTACACTTTATCTACAAAAATATCCGTATATATCGTAATTAAATAAGTTAATGCCCATTGGGTCATTTGTCAAATTTGACGGTTTGACCAACATGATTTTTTGAATATATAAGCATAACAATATAATAACTATATATGTATATTACTAAGGCTCATTTACCGTTCCGGATAGTTTTAACGGGGCGGGTTCGGGACGAGAGTTCTAATTTTGAATGAATTACCGCCGGGATCTGGAAGGAACCAAGTTTCGTGGGACGGGATCGGGTTTGGCGGGATGAGACGGGATTGAAACGGGATCATGATGTTCGAAGAAAAGTTTGTTGTAGGTGTAATATTTTTATATCTTCATAAGAACTTGTATTATTTAGTGATGAAAATTTTTATTTGAATTTATAAATTAATTAATATGATCAATACTTTCTTTATTAATCTATTTATGACAAAAAAATATAGTGTAGTTTCCTAGGTTGACAACGGCCCAAATATAGAAAGAATTTGGCTTATTAGGTCTTTTTTTAGTTTTGTGTTTAATAAATGTACCCCTTGAGAGAAGTGTGATTAATATTTGAGACTAAAAAAAAGGTTGGGGTATATTTACCTAATTAAAAAACTAAATGACCTATTTACTAAGGGTGTTGTTCAGGTAAGACACATTATTCTGGTACGGGCGTGCGGCTGAACGTACAGCCGACACGTGTCCCGAATTTTTTTTTCGGAAACGAGTGAAAGTAATAGTTCAAAATTTATTAAGGAATAGTTCATAACTTATAAAAGGATAGTTCATGAATTATAATAGAATAGTTCATAGTGCAAAATTTATAAAGGAGCGAAAGTAATAGTTCAAAACTTATTATGGGATAGTTCATGAATTATAATAGAATAGTTCAAAGTGCAAAATTTATAAAGGAGTGAAAGTAATAGTTCAAAACTTATTATGGGATAGTTCATGAATTATAATAGAATAGTTCATGAATTATAATAGAATAGTTCATGAATTATAATAGAATAGTTCAAAGTACAAAATTTATAAAGGATAGTGCATAACTTATAAAATGATAGTTCATGAATTACAATTGAATAGTTCATAACATATAAACGATTAATTTATAAATAATTTGATATAATATATTAAAAAGTAATAGTTCATGGATTATATGGGAATAGTTCAAAGTTTATAGGAGAATAGTGCATAAATCATAACATGGTAGTTCACACAAATTTTCATTCGTTTCTGAAAAAAAAAAGAAGCATCCGTTTCGGAAAAAAAAAATATTTCCCCGGGACACGTGTCGGCGGTATGTTCGGCCGCACGGCCGTACCGCATTAAATGAACCGTACCTGAACAAAATCCTATTTACTAAAACTAAAACTCAAAAAAGCCTATTAACCAAATTAGTCCCCAAATATAATTATAGTTTCATTGTGGACGTCATTATCTGTTTTTAGCATTCTCTCATTGTCCTGTAGCATAATTATGAACTTATTCAAAAGCGTTGTGGATAACATTTATATAATTCTTTTAATATACTCAAAATACAATATATATATATATATATGAGAACAGACCTTATCGTGTAATCATGATAATAATTCGTAGTTATTATTAGTTTTGTTACGAAAGTGTCATATCGTTTAATGCATTATTCGTAGTTATTGTTGGTTAAATGAATCATTCATAATTATTATTAATTTTAGAATATTATTTATCTAATAATTATGATATATACCCTAAATCTCGACTCTTAATACTCATCATCCGACGGTCTAAGATTGTTCTCATGATTACACGATCTTACAAATACCCGTGCACGACACGAGTTCTAAACTAGTTTAAAATCTAAGAGCATCTGCAACCCAGAAATCCAATTTTGATTTCTTTACTAATTTTTTTTTGTTACAACCCAAAATATGTGTCAGATTTTCTCTACTGAGAAACTTCTCTCTATTCATCACTTTGATTCTCTCCCAAAATCTGACATCTCAATTATTAAATTGTTTCTTATATAAGTAAAGAAATTCATAGTATCTGGCATAAAGATGTCCTAAAATACCTTACATAAACGTTCGAACTATCGGAGTTTGCGCTCTGGGATCGATGAGTTGCCCTAAATTCGGAGCCCTGAGTCCCTGACTTTTCCAGACTAGAAGGCTAAGGCTGGTGTACTTATGTTCTTAATTAAAGAGTGTTTGATATTAATTAAGGTAACAATTAGTTTATTTGAATGAGGTAATGAATAGCAGGAATATATATGTATATACATATTCTTATAAAATAAGTAGTACGATAAGTAATAATTACAAAGCTTTGGAGAAGGGATATGTGATTAGAGCATAATTAGATGCTTAAAAGAGATTAGGGAAAGTTTGATGTTTGATTGTTGAAACAGTTGATAAGTTGAAAGTAATTAACCTCTCAAAATTCAAAAGGTTTAAACAAAACCGGGTCCCTAAAGACTAAAGAGTGAGTTTAAAAAGGACCCACCAAACCCAACAAAAGGCTATAATTTATAAAAAAATTTGGTTATGGGAGCATTAGCAGAGTGTTAATTATTGGCTTAATCATGCTACAAGTATAATGATTATGCCTTCCATTTGGAAACTTCCCACCTAGAGCCAACTTTTACTTTTCTATATCATCAAAGTGATGAATCAACCGTTGATTGGCAGTAAAGAAGCTACATTGCTACACGTTCAGTCCATTTAAATGCTTCTTTTGCATCCTATTAGATTTGCTTATTTATCACCAACCATACCTAACATCTATGAACAACCCAATCAACTTGGTTTCGCTTCAAGTACTTCACTTTCTTTTTTCTTGGATACCTTGAAAGATAATAATATTTACATCTAAGTTCCTATCCTGTGATCTAGTGGTATTAGACTTTTTAAGAATCGTCTTATAGATTTAAGTTCGAATCCTCCGAGTCTTCCCAAATAGATCACATAATCCATATTTAAATAGAGGATATTTGAACAGTTCTTTTTATATTCTAGGAAAATTCAAGTCGTGTTTAAAAGAATGTAAAATAGTGTTTTATGTACCATACGTTTTTCTATTGGGTTGTCAAAACTATATTTAGAATATGTATCATACTCATATTCTTATTTAAGAAAGAAACCCAAGTTTAACAAAATGATTATAGATATAGAAATTTCTACTGAATTCAATACGTTTATTTTTTTTTTTTTGGTAGGAAGGAGAGTCAGTGGTTTTCGGCGCATCTAGCCGCACTTATTATATATGAAAAGGAGGCTAAGTAGTACGCACGCGGGGGATAGCCCGACCCCTTACATCAGGATGCAAAAGATCCACTACACCCTCAGGAGGGTCACATAATACATTCAACCCCAAGGGGAAATCGAAAGCAAGAGTAGCTAAGTAGTCTGCAACATTATTCGTCTCGTGGAAGGCATGACGGGTCTGGATAGTCTAGTCCCTTCTAAGATAGTCTTGACACTTAGATACCAGACTGGCGAGTGGATGACACCCATGTAACATCTTACCCAAGTAATTGATATCCAATTGTGAATTTGATTCAAGAATCACAAATTGATTACCTTTATCCCAAGCAATCTTCAACCCGTAGTATATGCCCCATAATTCCGCCATGAGCACAGTACATATACCAAGGTTGACGACATAACCTAGATGCCACTCACATGCGTTGTCCCTACAAACACCTGCCCCAGTGGCCTTACCATCTCTTTTGACCGCTCCGTCCGTATTGATCTTCATAAAATTGTCTAGCGGTGGGTCCCACTTCACTTGCATCACCTTCCGGACTTGTGTTTCTTTGAAGCCCTTATTCTTTTTCCGTGCATGGCCATACTCTAGGGTCTTATTAATGACATAAGTGTGTCCATCCGTCCTCACAGAATTGTTGTCGAAAGCTCTCTCATTTTGCCATTTCCACAACCACCATAATCCCACTACAAACAAAGCACTCCAGTCGCAATAGTTATTAAATTTAATAGGAGAAAGGAGGTTACCTCGGATCCAAGCCGCGAACAGAAGACGGAAGAAGTTTGCTTCGTATTTATTGGCGTTAAGCTTGACCCAAAGGGTCTTGCTAGCGTTGCAGTCCCTGAATAGATGATCATACGTCTCAGTCGAGTTTTGGCAAACTGGGCATATATCGCATCTGCTCACCTTCCTTCTCATCCGTTCAGCATTTGTCATGACTCCTCCTTGCATGAGCTTCCAAAGGAAGGTTCTGATCCTCTCTGGAATACCTAATTCCCATATACGTTGGTACACGGTTTTGTCTATTCAGCAAGTCGAGATTCCCTTTCTCAACATATTTTATGTAGATGAAACAGTATACCCTCCATCGTTACTCAAGTTCCATGATAATTCGTCTTTGACAGTCCCGTTGACGCCATCACTACTCTCCTCCCCTCTATGAAGCAAATCAGTAGCAACTATGGAGAGGATGGAACTAACAGGCAGAAACCTTTCAATGCAGCCCCACTTCCACCCGACTCCCTCGCTCCACGTGTCACATACTTTTGTGTTTCAGAGGTCTTCGTCCACATGTGCTACTGCCTCCTCAATGAGAGGCCCGTCCGAGATCCAATGGTCCTCCCAAAAATCAATGTCTCTACCATATCCTATAATCCATCAGTGTCCTGGCCTAACATTCTTTGATGCCCCTCTTAATGTTGTTCCAGACGGCAGAGGGTGCCGAATGAACTTGTCCAGACTAGCGGATATACTTGCTCTTGAGTACCTTCGACCAAAGCCCATTTTCATCCCGCAACAACCGACATCCCAACTTACCGACTAACGTCAGGTTTAGATCTTCCATGGATTTAATGCCCAACCCTCCATGCTTCTTCGGGTCACACGTGAACTTCCAAGATACCGTGTGCATGCTTCGGTTATTTCCATTGTGACCCCATATGAAATTCCTATTCAACTTGTCTATTTCTTCACAGACTCCTTTCGGGATCAGCAGGGAGGACATATTATAGATAGGGAGTGAGGAAAGTATCGATTTCGTTAGCATCACTCTACCCGAGAAGCTAAGGTTCCTCCCTCTCCACCCGCTGAGTCGATTATTGATTTTTTCGAGAAGCGCGGTGAAGGTTGTCTTTGTCACTCTACCTTGCAGTAGAGGCATACCCAAATAATTTCCCAGCATTTTAGTGACTATAAAATCACTAGTATCTTTAAAACCACTAGTATCTTGTAGGTGCTTCTGGAGCTCACTAGATATGTTAGGGGAGACGAATATTTTTGATTTTAAAACACTAACTTTCTGACCTGAGGCTCTACAAAAGACCTCCAAACACTCAAGGATGATTTGAAGTTGCTCCACGCTAGCCTCCGCAAACAAGGTCAAGTCGTCCGCAAAGAATAAGTGGGAAAGTTTAGGACCATCTCGTGAGAGCCTTATAGGTTTCCATCTTCCCCTATTCACCTCATCGATAATAAGATGACTTAATCTCTTCACACAAAGAACAAACAAAGGGGATAACGGATCTCCTTGTCTTAATCCTCTACCGGGTAGAAACTTGTCAGTAACTTCCCCATTCCAATTCACTTGGAATCTAGTGGTAGAAATGCATTCCCGAATCATATCACTCCTTCCGAGGGAAACCCGGCGGCTATGATGGTATCCTCAACAAAGTCCTAGTGAATCCTATCGTAAGCTTTTTCTAAGTCCAACTTCAATATCATTCATTGCTTTCCCGATCTTTTCTTCCTCATAGAATGGGTGATCTCTTGCATCAAAACAATGTTATCCTGAATATACCTACTAGGGATGAAACTTCCTTGAGTCAGTCCCACCAACTTATTCCATCTTCCCCTATTCACCTCATCGATAATAAGATGACTTAATCTCTTCACACAAAGAACAAACAAAGGGGATAACGGATCTCCTTGTCTTAATCCTCTACCGGGTAGAAACTTGTCAGTAACTTCCCCATTCCAATTCACTTGGAATCTAGTGGTAGAAATGCATTCCCGAATCATATCACTCCTTCCGAGGGAAACCCGGCGGCTATGATGGTATCCTCAACAAAGTCCTAGTGAATCCTATCGTAAGCTTTTTCTAAGTCCAACTTCAATATCATTCATTGCTTTCCCGATCTTTTCTTCCTCATAGAATGGGTGATCTCTTGCATCAAAACAATGTTATCCTGAATATACCTACTAGGGATGAAACTTCCTTGAGTCAGTCCCACCAACTTATCTATACTCCCCTGCATGCGTTGAACCATCACCTTAGCAATGATCTTGTACAACACATTGCACAACGCTATCGGTCTGAACAGACTGACCAATTCTGGCGTACCCACTTTGGCAATGAGACATAAAATAGTGTCATTAAGCCCCTCGGGAAGCTTCCTTCCATCGAAGAATTGAGTGACCTCTCTAAGAACTGAAGGACCGATAACTTCCCAGCTTTTTTGATAGAAGATCAGTTGGAATCCGTCAACTCCCGGGGATTTGAAAGATTCCATACTCTTGATGGCCTTCCAAACTTCTTCCTGATTGATGCTTCTGAGAATATCATTCCCCTCACGAGTAGGGAGAGTGGGAAACCCATTGCTAACTAACTGATTCTCCGAATTGGCCCTGTCACCATCCTTATTGCTATAGAGATCTCTGAAGAAATCCACCACAATGAATTCAAGTTTATCCCATCTTCTTCCCACTCCCCTTCAGCATTTCTCAAACCATCCACCATGTTCCTTCTACGCTTGATAATGGTCATTGTGTGAAAGAAGAAGGCGTTTCTATCACCAAAAGAGAGTCATTGCTCCCTAGACTTTTGGAGCCAGATGATCTCCTCTTGCTCTAAAACTTCTTCCAGACTCAACTGAAGCTTAGATTCCTTAGCTCTCCCCATACTAGTCGAAAGAGTCACTAGGTCACTTTGAAGCTCACCCAAGTCTTTAATGATTATTTTCTTCCTACAAAACACATCACCAAACACCCTACGATTTCAAAGTAAAAGCCAATTTTTAAACATAGTAAGAGGGATACATGTGTTCGCATGTAGCTCCCAACAACGCTTAACCATGGGAATGAAATCATTATGTGTCATCCAAGCAGCCTCAAACCGGAACGGTCTCTTATCCCGTCTCCTCATGATTAGGGGTTGGAGTCTAAGCAGCAAAGGTCAGTGATTAGAAGAAAAACGAGCAAGATGTCTCACAGATACATTCGGCAAATCCAATCTAGCTTCATGGTTCATAAGGTTTCTATCAAGTCTCTTCTGGATCCCTTTGTTCCTGGTCTTGCTATCGTCCCAAGTGAATTCGGGTCCGGAAAACCCAAGATCAAGCAACCCATAGTTGTGAATCATGTCATTAAAAATACTCGAGTCCTTGTGCAAACTGCCCGTACCTCCTCTACTTTCATGCATAGCGGTGAAACAATTAAAGTCCCCCCCCCAATAACATAGGGCTCGTCTATGTTAGACAACTCTTTATCGATGGCATCCCAAAAAGGTTGTTTACGGTTGTAGGTCGGTGGCGCATAAATAGCTAAAACGTGGATCAACTTTTTGAGGACCAACACATTGGCATGGACGAAGTAGGAGCATGTGCTGATGATCGAGACTTGTAGTTTAGTATCGTCCCAAAGTAACCAGACTCCACCTTCAAAACCTACTGGGTCCACCCGAGCACACCCCCCAAACCTCGTACGATCACAAACTTTATCGGCTCTCTCCCCCGAGATGCGGTGTTCGAAGATTGCAGCCATATCTATCTTATGATGTTTACACAGGTACTTGAAG
Organism: Fagopyrum esculentum; assembly: GCA_033239045.1. Classification (NCBI taxonomy): domain Eukaryota; kingdom Viridiplantae; phylum Streptophyta; class Magnoliopsida; order Caryophyllales; family Polygonaceae; genus Fagopyrum; species Fagopyrum esculentum. The sequence continues at coordinate 23,723,981 of BSUD01000006.1, read as the reverse complement.
GCCCTTCGGAAATCGTTCTTTCCAGCTCCTTGTACATTCCACAAAATGCAATGCACAGAAAAGAGAAAGGAAAGCTGTGCTACGCACCTGCTTAAGTTGTTGTGATTCAACCTCACATGGCCGAGGTCACTTCTCCTCCTTGGCCTTGTCCGTTTCTGGCCACTTCCCTAGTTCCCTTACCCCGCCCATGTTCTCGGCTTCGCTCTCTGTAACTATTGTGGCGACTAAGGAGTCCTCAGTTGCAACAACAGAAATATGTGTTCCCTGAGTCTCACAACTAAGAGTAATACCCTCTAGCCTGATCTCCATCTCTTTATCTGAGGTGATCTGAATAGCCTCCATCATACTTTTGTCATGTCCCTCAATGGTCAACGTTATTGGAACCTCACAGCTAACAACAATATCCACAGTCTGAATATGCAGAGCCTTGGTCTCACACTCTCCTCCGTCAGCCACGACTCTCCTTTGGAATTCTTCGTCAATAACCCTTCGTTTGTCTTTTGGCTCTCCACTGCTCTCCTCCTCATCCGAGATCACCATCATGGTTGGCTCCTTTCCTGGGCGCTGCCTCTTTAGCGTTGTTATATCCATTATGTCTATTGTCTCACTTTTAGCTTTCCTGGCATTCTTCCTCCTTACATTCCGCATCTTGTTTTTGGTCTTCTTCCTTTCAATCTCCATCTCTTCTTTTGTCTTCTGCTTTGCTCCGAATATGATCCCCGCTTCTCTTTGAATGCTTCTGTCTGTACTTGTACTTGCAACGTTGCTCCCTCCATCTTGCATGACATGCAAAGTGTTTTTGTTTTTTTCCTCAGCGCATATAACCTTTTCTCTAAAGCCTTGCGTCATCATCTTCTCACTTATTGTGATTTTTTTACCTTTGTTATCATCTTTTTTACTCTAGTATTTTGACTGTAAAAAGCTCCAACTAATTGTTGTTCACTCTTTCCATTCTCTTGAGTATTATTTCCTTGTGCTTTAGTGTACGAATATTTGCCATGTACTCCTACTTTCCCTTGATAAGTCTGAGAATTGTCCCTTCCTTTTTAGTTCCTTACTTTCCTTCCCACCATCATCCAAGGTCCAAACCGGTCCTCGTCTGAATTTTTTGGTAGAGTAATCTCCGGTGTTTCTTCCTGGGTTGAATTTTTCTGAGCATCAGCACTATGGGCATGGCTGCTAGCAGCACTCTTCTTCTCACTAGTAGTATATTCCGTATTGAAAGTGCAGCGTGATGCGTAGTGACCATACCTACCGCACTTGAAGCATAGCAATTGCAACCCTTCGTAATTGATTGCACATCGCTTATTGTTGATAAGCAATGCTTTTTTCAAAGGCCTGCTTAGGTCTATCTCAACACACATCCTGACAAACCGACCTCTATTGAGACTAAGGGTTTTCTGATCCATAGCAATAGGCTTGCTAATTCCCGTAGCAAGATTCCATAGGATATATTCATTAAACCATTTCATTGGTATGCCTATGATTCTGATCCAATTTGGAGCCGATGAGATATGTTCGGCCGTATCGAAATCCGGTGACCATCCCCTCATGATCAAGCGTCTTCCGAATATAGACCATGGTCCTCCAGTAAGCACCATCAATAGTTTATTCTCGTTTTTAAACCTGGCCACGAAATAGTCGTTGTCTAAATCAATCAACTGTAGATTTTCTCCAAACTTCCATAGTTCTTTGATTTTTATCACCATAGCTGGAAAAGCTACGGGGAAACCTAGGACCTTGAAGACTATGGACAATTTTCAATCTTTCTCTAAATTTTCGGATATGCTAGGGTCGATCTCAAAGCATGGATCTCCATCCGGCCCATAGGGATAAGTCAATTTCATTTTCTCAGTTAAAGCATTCATATCTACTCTACCTCCCTCATTCTTCTTGGCCGTGATTCTAGTGGTTATATCCTTCAACGACTTTGATGAGTTTGTCAACTTCCGAGTCTCTGTCGCACCCTTATCCTTGGAAGTATCTTCGCACCCAATGACAAATGAGGTGGGGGGGGGGGGCTTCCTTCATTGATTGCTCAACACTCTTTGTTGTCTTCTCTTTGCCTTCTTTCGTCTTTGAGTCTTCGGTATGACCCTTTTCATTCATAGTTGCTATACTCTATAGACTATTGCTAATTTCTATAACCCTAACCTTTGTCACCTCATCCATATTAATTTGAGATCCACTTTCCATGTTCCCTGCTAAAGTATCTTCTAACTTGCCTAATGTACAAATTGGTTAAGACTAAATGATATTGTAAATATTATAATTGATCTAGGAGATCACAAGAGTACGTTATTGTTACTATTAACATTCCCCGCAAGTGAGAAGACATTTGAAAAAGTAGTAACTTGGATAATACGTAGTTTGACAAAGCGAGGTCGAAGTAGTGGCTTGGTAAGGAAGTCTGCCAATTGATCATGAGTGGTGACATGGACTACCCAAAGAGTTTTACGGTTGACTTACAAACAAAATAATAAGCGAGAACAATGTGGTTTATTATTGAGTAGAAAACTAGGTTAGTGTTGAGAACCGTTGCACTAAGATTGTCACAATAGATTGTTGGTGTGCTTGGTAAGGAGATGTTAAATTCACCAAATAGTTGTAGAACCCAAAGAATCTCAACGGAGGTATCGACATTTGCTTTTTACTCCTTGGTGGAGGAGCGGGCCACAAGCTTTTGTTTAAGAGAGCTCCGGGAGATTGGAAAGTTATTGAGGTACAAAATATACCCGCTTGTGGATATATAATTATATTTGTCTCCAACCCATTCAACATCAAAGAAGACACACACACACACATAAGGTCAAGTTTAAGGTGGAAGATATTGTGAGTGCATACGAGAGATATCTAAGGGCCTATCAATGATCTAGTGTTGGTGATTGCATGAATTGTGACGATTTTCTTATATTGAAATCAATGAATGGGCGAGTAAGTCTAACATATTGAAGACTTCTCACAAGAGTGTGATAGTATGAGGGAGATGCTATAGGAGTCCTAGTGATACGTACTAATGGTGTAGTCGACATTGGTCTGTTGACAAATTTAGTGGATGTCATTCCACTAAATTTGGTGCGACGATTTTCTTATAGTGAAACCAATGAATGGGAGAGTAAGTCTAACATATTGAAGACTTCTCACAAGAGTGTGATAGTATGAGGGAGATGGTAAAGGAGTCCTAGTGTTACGTACCAATGGTGTAGTCGACATTGGTGCGACGATTTTCTTATAGTGAAACCAATGAATGGGCAAGTAAGTCCAACATATTGAAGACTTCTCACACGAGTGTGATAGTATGAGGGAGATGGTATAGGAGTCCTATTATTATGTACCAATGGTGTAGTCGACATTGGTGTGTTGACAAATTTAGTGAATGTCATTCCAACTTTGTGAAGCAGATCCATAATATATTTACATGTGATGACTATGTTATCAACATAGAACACCTGTAACACCCCAAATTCTCGGAACTCGGGGAGCTACTGGTTAGGACCTCACAATGGGTCCCAACCTTGGTTTAACAACAACATTACTTGGATCTTACAACAAGGCACAAATGTATTTAAAACAATTTCTAAAACATAATATTTTTAATGGTATAAACGTACACATGTGACAGCCTTACAAACATATATAAAGATACATAACATGCATGACGTATGGAAGACTCCCCCGTCCCCATCTAATGAGTACGTGGACCCGGCTGACCATCCGTTCCGGATCTCTCTACAACTGTCTATCTCTACAGATCTACAACACGTATAAACCGTTAGCTAGCTATCCAAAAATAAGCAAAAATGATAACAACACAAACACAAGCAGAAACAAAATAAACAAACATCATGCTGGCACGCAACCGTTTATTATCTATTATTTAAGTGATTCACATTATTCAATTTAAGTTGTGGCACGAGAATTATTATTAGTTCTCGCCTCCGTTTCTTATCCAACTGGTGTAGGTCTAGCTGACTTCCATTGGTAGCATCACTACAAACCATGTATGGACTAGTCCCGAAAGAAACCCCCAGCGCCCCGCGAGCTACTGAGCAGAATGCCACCGCCCGTTACTCTTAGGCCAAAATATAGGTCGGTAATTATATATCACAACCTATCTCTCTAACATTTCAATCACACACCACCATCATCATTTATACTCATATTTAGAAGTCAGCTAAGTAAGCCCAAAGGACTTACATGAATCAAATCTCAAATCTCGTTATCTCGACTCGGTCCGTAACCGTAGAAACTCAACCGCCTGTTATGCAAGGCAAGTGGATTAATAAAGTAGCTTACTTTCTTAGAAGTCTCCAACTTCTAAGATATTCAATGGATTATAAGGAGATTACCGAAATACCCTCATAAGGGTATAAAGACTATTTTAACCCTAGGCCTCAAAACTACATAAATATTCTTAGAAAATTTCTAAAACTATCTATGAAGTCCAAAACACCATTTAACACTCCCAATAAAGATCCAGTTAAGTTGGAAAATTTTCCTACTTCTTAACTTCCATAAAAACTCACTAAGGTTCTCACTTTGACCTCACTTAAAACACTCGTACCAAAATCTAAAAACGCAAATAAAATTTTTTACTCTCTCTATGCAATGCATTCTACTCATTGGAAGAAACAGAACTCAGAAAGCATCAATAGTTAATCCTACACAAAAACCTCAACTTGACTCCTCACATAAGTTCTCCCATACTTAGCCAAAAATCTGTATTTTACCAAACTGCACAACTAGCCTACTTTGGGACTTCATAGATCTAGATCCGACCGTCGGATCGACCTCAACTTCTGATACATTACATTATGCATACCCCTCTATGTCATGCTAAAAATTGAACGGTAGATAAACATTGTAACGCATCAAAATCTATTCCTAAAGATGGCTACCCGGCACTGATTTACTGGAATCAAAACAAGAGTGCAAGTGGTCTTAGATTCGAGACTCACCTACAACCCTTGTATCAATGAAAAGGAAAGCCACAGCTTCCACGTTTGATCCCCAACTGATGCCCGATGCACTGGATGCTCTTGGCTCCACACTGGTAGTACCTGGGTGGCACGTATGTTGTTTCCATGTCCAAGGGAGGGTTAAACTATGGATGTTGCTGCTATAAAACAGAAAGAGGGAGAGGGGAGAGAGACTGAGTACCTTGTGAATGCAACACTGAGATTGATCTAAGGCGAGAGGAAGACCACTGGATCCAATATCATCCACAGAATATGATGAGGCTCACGTAGTGTCAACACAACAGAAGGAGAGAAATGACCCGATCTTCTGTGTTGTTTATCCTGGATCGATGTTATGGTGCAATAAGGCCACCGATCCAGCAGTGTCATGAAGGAAGGGCGACAGGAAGAGGGTACAGTTTACCCGGATGTCAACTGTGATGCCGACACTAGGCTGGGGCAAGGTGGAGGCTAGACAGGAGAGGCGCATACTGACTTTGAGAGTAAAAAGATTGTCTCTGTTGTTGTTCGTTGGGGTCCAAACGTGGTTACTGTCACTAGTGGCAAGACTGAGAGATCTTGGATGGATCTCTTCGTGCAGGGATGCGTTGGTGCGGCGCGACGGAGTCACCGGAGGAGAGTTGAGAGATAGGTTAAGATGGTTGCAACAGGTCTACTTCAGCAACATCCGCTGTGCTTGTGTACAACCACCATGGGACGTAGGAGAGGAGGGTGCGACTGCCCAGAAACCTAGCATTTGTCAAGCGTGGAAGAGGGCTCCCCTCAGAAGATCGACAAGGCCCAGATCGGTGTGCAATACTGACGGTTCGCGGGTAGTTTATCTCCGTGCAGAGGGAGATGATCTCGTTGTCGCCTGTGTGCAGCAGTGAATGTTAAAGAGACGAAATGTGCGGAGGAGAGGCTATGAATCTGGACGTAACAGGATGGTAGACGTAGAGGTTAGGAAGGAGAGAGAGAGAGTCGGCGCTGAAATATAAGGCAAGATTCTCCCCCAATTTGGCTGTTACGTATTGAAGGATAGCGAGGGAGTTCCTCCCGCTTGCGGGCTGACGTGGGGCAGGGCACATCTTGGGCTGGCGTGAAGTCAGACATTGCTGGGCTGGATGTGAGGCAAAATACACAAGGGCTGCAGACAAGGAAGGAGATGGGCTGAGGTAAGAATGGAGTTGTGGGCTGGAACAAGGAGGCTTATGTGGTCAAGGCCTCGTCAAGGCCTTGTCAAAACTTGTCGTTACCTTGCCAAGCCCATGCATGGCCTTGTCATAAACTTGTCTTGATCTCGTCAAAACTCGTCATGGTCTCGTAAAAGGGGTGTCATGACTTTGTCAAGGACATGTCATGTTATAAATTAGGGTTTGATAGATTAGGGTTTAATATAAAAATCTATCATTTTATGTGAAATAAATTCTACATAAAATGATAAATAATTATAAGAATTAGGATTTGATATAATTCTATCATTTTATGTGAATTAAATTCTACATAAAATGATAAATAATTATAGGAATTAGAGGTTGATATAATTTTATCATTTTATGTGAAATAGCTTCTACCTAAAATGATAAAATTTGTGAAAAGAAATTGCTAGATAGAATGGAAAACCGTCAACGACTCAAATTCCGATTTGATTCGGAATTAAACGGAAATAAAAATTCCGGATATTACAAGACCGTATATATAGATCTAGATATTGTTATGTTGGTATGACCAAAGAAGTGTCTACAACAGAGTTTACAAAGCCTTGGTGGAGAAGGAACATTTTGATTTTTTGTACCATGCACGAGGTGTTTGTTTTAGGCCATAGATTATCTTTGTTGAGATGAATAGGGTGATCCTTGTTAACAAATCTAGGAGATTGAGTAAAATATACGTGTTCATTGAGCGTACATTGGAGGAAGGCATTGTTGGCATCAAGTTTCTTGAAGGGTCAACTATTGGAGACAACAACACTAGGTATCACACGACTTATGATTGGCTTCACTACCGGACTGAAAGTGTTAGTGTAGTTCAATCCGTGACATTGATGAAAACCTTTCACCTCCCGTTGGGGTTTGTACCTGTCAACCGAGCCATGATGCGATAAATCCACTTGTATCCAACATATTTTTGATCTGGAGAAGGAGGAACAAGGACCCATGTTTTGCTATTTTGAAGATTGTCAAATTCTAATTGCTTAACTTTTCTCCATTCATGGTTTTTGAGGGCTTGTATAATGGTTTTGGGTTGTAACGCCCCAAATTTTGGCGCGTTTTCGATTTTTATTTTCCTACTTATATCGGTATTTTATTAGATTTAATATTTTATTTAAAGTACTTTTACGACTTAAAAATAGCTTTCCAAGTATATTTATATTTTTGGTTTAATTTCGGAAGGGTCGGAAAGTCATTCCAACTCGGAAATCCCGTGCGAAACGTTGAAAACAAGTCTACCCTTTTTATTAATTCTTTCTTCTTCAATTTCTATTTCCCTTTCCTTTTTTTTTTTTCTTTCCCTCTATTTCTTTCTCCTGCTGTGATGACTCCCGACCCTTCGACTTCTGCACCGGACTCCTCGCTTCCATACTTGCAGCTGCAACCGACCCTGCTTCTCCTCTGTGCAACTCTCTACCTACACTCCATCTTTTCCCTCCTCTGTGCAACTCTCTGCCTTCGCTCAACCCACCTCTCCCTCTGTTGTTTTACAGCAAATCAAACCCTCTTCCTTCCCTTGTGCCAATCGACCGAACAAAGCAAGCAACCGCCTCGGGTTTGCTTGGGATCGACGGAGACCACACCACCGGAGACGCCCTCGCCGCCAGGGAGTGCGCCTTCCCTCTGATTTCCTCGCTTTGCTGCCGGGACTCCGCTAGTGGAGCCGCCCGCCTGCACCCACAACCGGCCCCAATCATTTGCCGTAACTCCCCATCGATTTTCCTCTGTTGCGCCTCCACGAACAAACCGAGAGGAGACCCGCCACCCTCTCTGCGCCACCACCACCAAGGAGGGAGCCACGCCTCCGTCGCTGCCTCCGTCGCCACCTCCTTTCCCCCTTTCTTCGCGACGGCCGAATTGGGACCCCTGGATCTGGAGATCTATTCCCACCGGAGGGCCGCCCAATCGCCGCCGCTAGGAGGAAGCCCCGCCTCTTCCCCTGCCTTCGCCGTCGGAGCACCGTGCCGTGCCCTCCTGGAAGCACGCCGCCTCTCATCTCCCCTTCCCTTCCTGCGTGTTTCAAAGGTTGAAGAAACCTATTTTCAGTATTCAAATCGGCACCCCTTAATTTTGTTGTAATTACAGTTCGTACCCTAAATTTTATATTTGCGTTATAGCCCAAATTTCTAAATTTTGCAATTGTCACCTCTGATGAGTTAATTACAGCTTTGGCCCACTCTTTTGGATATTCCAGTTTATGCCCTGCTGAATTGTATTATTGTAGGCATGACCTTATATTCTTAAGTTGTGCAGTTTTGCCCTTGGGTATAAATTATAGCTTGACCCAAAGCTTATTTCGAAAAATGGCCGAGTTTTGTGAGTTTCTTTGTTGCCGGAAAAGTTGATTTCGGATTTTTATCCATGTATATAAATTTGTATGGATCGTCTCGGAAAGCATTTTTGCGAGTTTTATCCTTGTTTTAAAAGCGGGACTTTCCTTATATTTTATACCCTCGTTGGATTTGATTTCGGAGTATGACCCCAAAGATTTAATTGCGGCTTTTGACCAAATTTCCTCATTGGATATTTGCCCGAAAAAGGGTTTAACGAGTTTTGACATTGGCTTTTGAAAACCGAGTTTTCCTTAGACTTATACATATTATATTCTTCCGTTCAAATTTAGCGTAAAAGCTAAATTGGCTCAACTTTGGTTTTAGGTTCGGAAGCAACCCCGATAAAGGCATAACGAGTCCAAATTCGACATCTGTCGATCTACTTCCGTCTTTTGACGTCGCGTGAGTACCCTCTCCCTTGAGCTTATGATCTTACTCGATCTAGTTATGTTTAGGGTAGAATCATGCTAGGATGGATCTAGCATAACTTAGAGTGAATGCCAAGTAGTGGCTTGAAACCTTTAGGTGAGTGTTTGAGGTTATTGATGTTCTATGACATGTGGAGTGTTGATCTTGAGTCGTTATATAATTGTGAGCCTCGTGGTTGATCTTGTGAGACTTGAGGTGGTGTTTATATGTTGGTTGAGATTGCGGAGTTAGGATGAGGGTATCCTAGCACTTGGGGCTCTAGTTGAGATCTCGTGAGTTTTTGAGGGCTAGGAGTGTATCCTAGATTATGAGAGTGTATGAGATGATATAGGACTAGAAGTCTAAGGACTTCTAGCTTTTGAGTAGTTGTTGATTATCGTGCCTTGTCTTGAACAGGCTTGGTTATATTCCTTCGGAGAGTGATATCGGTTTGGTTTAGCTTTGAGACGAGGTAAGTCCTCGGACTTACTTAGCCGCTTTTATGCCTTATTTGGATATATATGGTAGTGTGTGTTTACCGCTTTTAAGCATGAAAATGGATTAGGATCTACTTGACATTATTTATTGGCCCATCGTTACTACTATTATTATTATCGGGCGGTGACATCACCGCTCAGTTTCCCGAGGGAGACTGGGGGGATCTCTGCGACCAGGCCATACACGGTATACGGGCGGGCTTCTTCATCACTCCCACAGGGTATACGGGTTGGGCGCCGCCACACTCCTGTTGGTTACACGGGGACAGAGGCAAGAGTTATAAGACTCTTGTGTCACACTTGAAACCAATGAATTAGATATGGAATAACATAAAAAGATAATTAGTAATGGATGTGTATGTTTATAATCATGTTGTGTGTTTGTGTTCCTATGTGTGTTGTGCCATATTATTCTTATAATGCCTAGAATGTGAGCTAACGGTTTTATACCGATTGTTGTAGTTGATATGCAGGATAAGATGTGGCCGAGTGATCCGGAGGAGTGGGCAGCCGGGGTTCCGTACATCTTAGGTTGTTTTGGGTTTTGGAGTCTTTCTATTGTTGTTATTGTATATTATGATGTGTTGTTGTAAGGACGGCTGAAGTCTTTTCTTTCTTTTATTTTCGGGTTTTCATAACATTGCATAAAAATGTATTTCGGTTTTGGCCTTTATTTGTGCCTTGTTGCAAGATCCGGTGAAATTGTTGTCAGGCTAAGGGTCGGGACCCATTGTGAGGCCCCAACCCGTAGCATCCCGAGTCCCGCGGATTCGGGGTGTTACAAAAGTGGTATCAGAGCCCTAGGTTGACAACAATGGCACTCGCAATCTTCTAAAGGCCGAATAAAAATAAAAAGAACCCTCAAGGGTTCTGAGTTTTAAAGAAATGAATTTCGTTTTCAAATCATGTGCATGAGTCAGTTGGGGTAGAATGTACGGGACCACCACTTCCTCCGCGGATCTCGGCGACGTAGTTATTGATTATTATTATATTATGTATATATATGTGTATATATGTAGATATGTATATGTGGACTTAGGATGTTTTGGACTATACTTGTATGTTGAATTGTAAATTGTTTATGGACTCATTATGTTTATACTAGTAGCATGACGTTTATATCTTTATATATATATATATATATTTATAAACATATGGTATACTAATATCATATTAGTGATAGTGGACCTTATAGCTAAGATGATAGAAAGCTATCATCGCCCCATAGACAACGCCTTTTGGCTTAGGATAGTATACATACGAAGTTAAGTATGCTCAAGTTATGAATTTGAGCATCAAGTTTTCGCAAGCACCCCGGTGATTTTTCGGACTCCTTAAAGAGGACGTCAAAGAAGAAGACTAGAGATGACGTAACTAGAGGACAAACAAATAAAAAGAGAACCTCGTGTCGACTTAAGCGAAGCCAAGATGAAGACTATACCAATATAAAAGCAACATGAAGGTATGTAGTGATATGAACTTATGAACAAGCCATGATGGAGCATCAATGAAGCAACTAGAGACAATGAACTTATAGTTTTTCCAAGTACGGTGCCGATGAACTAAAGATCCGAATCAAGTAAAGAGGACAACATTCTCGCTCGAGAATAAAAGTGGCGTTTAAGTAAGACGAGTTTTCCATAACCGCTCCTCAGCATGGGAGTCAAGATGAAAAGAGTAGTCCAAGAATTTAGAAAGATTGACGAGAACCGGAAGTTAAGCTTACGGAGGTACCGGAGGGTGTAGTGACGATCTTTGCGAGATTCTAAGCGGGTGACTTATTCAAAAGTTTGAGAGTTACGAGGAAGATCACATGGTGGAAATTCACATAGTGGAATTACCGTGGGATTCAATCGATTTCCGTCATTGTGATGAGACTGAGCAACGCTAAGAAGGAGGAAGTGTGTACGGATGATGATCTTCGGAAGATGAAAGAGGAAACAAGGAGTTGGATCGAAGAACTTAAGTTATCAACCAAGAATGATGCAAGTGGAGACTAATTAATGTCAGAATATTTGAGGAGGTAATTGCAAAACATTAGGAAGAGTCGTTAAACCTATAAAGGTGGGACATATGACACGAGAGAGTTGGGGAGGTATGGTTATCTTATAGAAGCGGAAGGAAGAGAGGAGCGTAGGAAGACCTAACGGAGTAGAAGCAGAGAAATGAGCTAGTGAAATTAAGACAAAGTACCCCGAGATGGTATCCATTCAGAAGTATGGTAGCATGGAAGTATGGTAGGAAGGTAAATCGTTAACCTCGGAGAAGGTCGGATACAAAATTAATCGGTGACAACTAAGAACACACAAGTGCGGGTTGTCTATTTCTGAGTGTAGATCGGAAGAGTAAACAAGACTATGGGAACATATAGGATCGGAAACAAGAGTGTGGAGTATCCGCGGTGGATCAATGACAATAGTAAGGGAAGACAAAAGTTTGAAGTCGATGTGAGATGTACAAGAAGTACATGAAAGATTGAGGATTGAACATCTACGGTCGATTGGACGTTACATAAGAAAAGGGAGTGAGTTCTACACCTACTCGAAGGAGTGATGCAAGCTTTGGTAGAATATGAAAGGTAATACTAATACATTACAAGGCGTGATTAAGTCCTGCAGTTAGGATCTTTATGACTTCACATAAGTGTGAAACCGTATGTGAAGAGAGAAGAAAAGCTGTGAACACGAGTTTTAGAGATGAAGGATGTATTAAACCACGTTTTCGATGGATGTCACCTCAATAGATTGGGGTGGACCACTTGACAAATGTTAAGACAAGGTTGTGTCGATATCTTACGATATGTGATGGAAGAAGAGAAGCTGGAACACGAGATAGAACGGATTCCAAAGCATCGGGAGGCGAATTTACCATTAAGAAGATTTGAAGTATTATAGAGGACACTAGTTTGTGAAGAGAGAAGTTGTATAACACCAATTATAATCTCCTCCAGATGACAACGAAGTATTGATTGAGAAGAAGATATGATAATAGAGTTTTGAGAGTTAAAGAGGAGATTTATTGGTACCATTGTTTCGATTTGCTCTAAGGAATGATGGGTATGAAGTGTAAAAGTAATTCTTCAAGACAAGGTCTTGATCGAGTATTGTAGAGCAATGTAAAAGTAATAGCATACATGCCTTGTTAATAGAAGTAGTGTGGAGTAAAGTGCCTCCTTCGTTACTTGGAACTTGCAACAAGAATTGAGGAAATATAACATCAAAGTTTGGTTTGACAAGAAACAAAGCCAGCAGTGTAGATTGGAAGTTTGATCTTCTTTGGTGCTGCATTGAGAAAGACCCAAGAAGGAAGTGGAGTTCCGGTATATCGACTTTTCTGAGATCTTAGCGCGAGTTGGAGAAGTGTCTTAAAAGTTGGCGTTGCCGCCAAGAGTAGCCCGATGTTTCATGTGCATCAATCGAGGAAATACAGGTGTGACTCGAGAAGTTTTGCCGGTCTTGATGAGTTAGTGACGTCGTAGAACCTATGGGGGCTAATAGGAAGTTAGAGGATAATATCCTTGGTTGAGTTTTACACTGAGCTAGTAGTATTGATAGATCGAAGGGTTAGACCTAGTTCTTCCCTTAGTTGTGTATATGTGTGATGTTATATGTTGTTTGTGCCACGTGCGGTAATGAGTTTTATGTCCGGTTATAGTTATTGTGATGATGGTGGGAGCAGTTTTAGTGTATATAGATTAGAAGGTCTAAGCCTTCCTTGTTATGAGTTTATACCTCGGCCTTAGGGACCGAGAAGTTCGACGTATATCAAGTTTCGGGACGAAACTTCTTTTTAGGGGGATCTAATGTAACGCCCCAAATTTTGGCGCGTTTTCGATTTTTATTTTCCTACTTATATCGGTATTTTATTAGATTTAATATTTTATTTAAAGTACTTTTACGACTTAAAAATAGCTTTCCAAGTATATTTATATTTTTGGTTTAATTTCGGAAGGGTCGGAAAGTCATTCCAACTCGGAAATCCCGTGCGAAACGTTGAAAACAAGTCTACCCTTTTTATTAATTCTTTCTTCTTCAATTTCTATTTCCCTTTCCTTTTTTTTTTCTTTCCCTCTATTTCTTTCTCCTGCTGTGATGACTCCCGACCCTTCGACTTCTGCACCGGACTCCTCGCTTCCATACTTGCAGCTGCAACCGACCCTGCTTCTCCTCTGTGCAACTCTCTACCTACACTCCATCTTTTCCCTCCTCTGTGCAACTCTCTGCCTTCGCTCAACCCACCTCTCCCTCTGTTGTTTTACAGCAAATCAAACCCTCTTCCTTCCCTTGTGCCAATCGACCGAACAAAGCAAGCAACCGCCTCGGGTTTGCTTGGGATCGACGGAGACCACACCACCGGAGACGCCCTCGCCGCCAGGGAGTGCGCCTTCCCTCTGATTTCCTCGCTTTGCTGCCGGGACTCCGCTAGTGGAGCCGCCCGCCTGCACCCACAACCGGCCCCAATCATTTGCCGTAACTCCCCATCGATTTTCCTCTGTTGCGCCTCCACGAACAAACCGAGAGGAGACCCGCCACCCTCTCTGCGCCACCACCACCAAGGAGGGAGCCACGCCTCCGTCGCTGCCTCCGTCGCCACCTCCTTTCCCCCTTTCTTCGCGACGGCCGAATTGGGACCCCTGGATCTGGAGATCTATTCCCACCGGAGGGCCGCCCAATCGCCGCCGCTAGGAGGAAGCCCCGCCTCTTCCCCTGCCTTCGCCGTCGGAGCACCGTGCCGTGCCCTCCTGGAAGCACGCCGCCTCTCATCTCCCCTTCCCTTCCTGCGTGTTTCAAAGGTTGAAGAAACCTATTTTCAGTATTCAAATCGGCACCTCTTAATTTTGTTGTAATTACAGTTCGTACCCTAAATTTTATATTTGCGTTATAGCCCAAATTTCTAAATTTTGCAATTGTCACCTCTGATGAGTTAATTACAGCTTTGGCCCACTCTTTTGGATATTCCAGTTTATGCCCTGCTGAATTGTATTATTGTAGGCATGACCTTATATTCTTAAGTTGTGCAGTTTTGCCCTTGGGTATAAATTATAGCTTGACCCAAAGCTTATTTCGAAAAATGGCCGAGTTTTGTGAGTTTCTTTGTTGCCGGAAAAGTTGATTTCGGATTTTTATCCATGTATATAAATTTGTATGGATCGTCTCGGAAAGCATTTTTGCGAGTTTTATCCTTGTTTTAAAAGCGGGACTTTCCTTATATTTTATACCCTCGTTGGATTTGATTTCGGAGTATGACCCCAAAGATTTAATTGCGGCTTTTGACCAAATTTCCTCATTGGATATTTGCCCGAAAAAGGGTTTAACGAGTTTTGACATTGGCTTTTGAAAACCGAGTTTTCCTTAGACTTATACATATTATATTCTTCCGTTCAAATTTAGCGTAAAAGCTAAATTGGCTCAACTTTGGTTTTAGGTTCGGAAGCAACCCCGATAAAGGCATAACGAGTCCAAATTCGACATCTGTCGATCTACTTCCGTCTTTTGACGTCGCGTGAGTACCCTCTCCCTTGAGCTTATGATCTTACTCGATCTAGTTATGTTTAGGGTAGAATCATGCTAGGATGGATCTAGCATAACTTAGAGTGAATGCCAAGTAGTGGCTTGAAACCTTTAGGTGAGTGTTTGAGGTTATTGATGTTCTATGACATGTGGAGTGTTGATCTTGAGTCGTTATATAATTGTGAGCCTCGTGGTTGATCTTGTGAGACTTGAGGTGGTGTTTATATGTTGGTTGAGATTGCGGAGTTAGGATGAGGGTATCCTAGCACTTGGGGCTCTAGTTGAGATCTCGTGAGTTTTTGAGGGCTAGGAGTGTATCCTAGATTATGAGAGTGTATGAGATGATATAGGACTAGAAGTCTAAGGACTTCTAGCTTTTGAGTAGTTGTTGATTATCGTGCCTTGTCTTGAACAGGCTTGGTTATATTCCTTCGGAGAGTGATATCGGTTTGGTTTAGCTTTGAGACGAGGTAAGTCCTCGGACTTACTTAGCCGCTTTTATGCCTTATTTGGATATATATGGTAGTGTGTGTTTACCGCTTTTAAGCATGAAAATGGATTAGGATCTACTTGACATTATTTATTGGCCCATCGTTACTACTATTATTATTATCGGGCGGTGACATCACCGCTCAGTTTCCCGAGGGAGACTGGGGGGATCTCTGCGACCAGGCCATACACGGTATACGGGCGGGCTTCTTCATCACTCCCACAGGGTATACGGGTTGGGCGCCGCCACACTCCTGTTGGTTACACGGGGACAGAGGCAAGAGTTATAAGACTCTTGTGTCACACTTGAAACCAATGAATTAGATATGGAATAACATAAAAAGATAATTAGTAATGGATGTGTATGTTTATAATCATGTTGTGTGTTTGTGTTCCTATGTGTGTTGTGCCATATTATTCTTATAATGCCTAGAATGTGAGCTAACGGTTTTATACCGATTGTTGTAGTTGATGTGCAGGATAGGATGTGGCCGAGTGATCCGGAGGAGTGGGCAGCCGGGGTTCCGTACATCTTAGGTTGTTTTGGGTTTTGGAGTCTTTGTGTTGTTGTAAGGACGGCTGAAGTCTTTTCTTTCTTTTATTTTCGGGTTTTCATAACATTGCATAAAAATGTATTTCGGTTTTGGCCTTTATTTGTGCCTTGTTGCAAGATCCGGTGAAATTGTTGTCAGGCTAAGGGTCGGGACCCATTGTGAGGCCCCAACCCGTAGCATCCCGAGTCCCGCGGATTCGGGGTGTTACAAAAGTGGTATCAGAGCCCTAGGTTGACAACAATGGCACTCGCAATCTTCTAAAGGCCGAATAAAAATAAATGAGGGTTCTGAGTTTTAAAGAAATGAATTTCGTTTTCAAATCATGTGCATGAGTCAGTTGGGATAGAATGTACGGGACCACCACTTCCTTCGCGGATCTCGGCGACGTAGTTATTGATTATTATATTATGTATATATATGTGTATATATGTAGATATATATGTGGACTTAGGATGTTTTGGACTATACTTGTATATTGATTTGTAAATTGTTTATGGACATATTATGTTTATAGTAGTAGCATGATATTTATATCTTTATATATATATATAAACATATGGTATGCCAATATCATATTAGTGATAGTGGACCTTATAACTAGGATGATAGAAAGCTATCATCGCCCCCTTGGACAACGCCTTTTGGCTTAGGATAGTATACATACGAAGTTAAGTATGCTCAAGTTATGAATTTGAGCATCAAGTTTTCGCAAGCACCCCGGTGGTTTTCCGGACTCCTTAAAGAGGACGTCAAAGAAGAAGACTAGAGATGACGTAACTAAAGGACAAACAAATAAAAAAGAGAACCTCGTGTCGACTTAAGCGAAACCAAGATGAAGACTATACCAATATAAAAGCAACATGAAGGTATGGAGTGATATGAACTTATGAACAAGCCATGATGGAGCATCAATGAAGCAACTAGAGACAATGAACTTATAGTTTTTCCAAGTACGGTGCCGATGAACTAAAGATCCGAATCAAGTAAAGAGGACAACATTCTCGCTCGAGAATAAAAGTGGCGTTTAAGTAAGACGAGTTTTCCATAACCGCTCCTCAGCATGGGAGTCAAGATGAAAAGAGTAGTCCAAGAATTTAGAAAGATTGACGAGAACCGGAAGTTAAGCTTACGGAGGTACCGGAGGGTGTAGTGACGATCTTTGCGAGATTCTAAGCGGGTGACTTATTCAAAAGTTTGAGAGTTACGAGGAAGATCACATGGTGGAAATTCACATAGTGGAATTACCGTGGGATTCAATCGATTTCCGTCATTGTGATGAGACTGAGCAACGCTAAGAAGGAGGAAGTGTGTACGGATGATGATCTTCGGAAGATGAAAGAGGAAACAAGGAGTTGGATCGAAGAACTTAAGTTATCAACCAAGAATGATGCAAGTGGAGACTAATTAATGTCAGAATATTTGAGGAGGTAATTGCAAAACATTAGGAAGAGTCGTTAAACCTATAAAGGTGGGACATATGACACGAGAGAGTTGGGGAGGTATGGTTATCTTATAGAAGCGGAAGGAAGAGAGGAGCGTAGGAAGACCTAACGGAGTAGAAGCAGAGAAATGAGCTAGTGAAATTAAGACAAAGTACCCCGAGATGGTATCCATTCAGAAGTATGGTAGCATGGAAGTATGGTAGGAAGGTAAATCGTTAACCTCGGAGAAGGTCGGATACAAATTAATCGATGACAACTAAGAACACACAAGTGCGGGTTGTCTATTTCTGAGTGTAGATCGGAAGAGTAAACAAGACTATGGGAACATATAGGATCGGAAACAAGAGTGTGGAGTATCCGCGGGGGATCAATGACAATAGTAAGGGAAGACAAAAGTTTGAAGTTTGAAGTCGATGTGAGATGTACAAGAAGTACATGAAAGATTGAGGATTGAACATCTACGGTCGATTGGACGTTACATAAGAAAAGGGAGTGAGTTCTACACCTACTCGAAGGAGTGATGCAAGCTTTGGTAGAATATGAAAGGTAATACTAATATATTACAAGGCGTGATTAAGTCCTGCAGTTAGGATCTTTATGACTTCACATAAGTGTGAAACCGTATGTGAAGAGAGAAGAAAAGCTGGAACACGAGTTTTAGAGATGAAGGATGTATTAAACCACGTTTTCGATGGAAGTCACCTCAATAGATTGGGGTGGACCACTTGACAAATGTTAAGACAAGGTTGTGACGATATCTTACGATATGTGATGGAAGAAGAAAAGCTGGAACACGAGATAGAACGGATTCCAAAGCATCGGGAGGCGAATTTACCATTAAGAAGATTTGAAGTATTATAGAGGACACTAGTCTGTGAAGAGAGAAGTTGTATAACACCAATTATAATCTCCTCCAGATGACAACGAAGTATTGATTGAGAAGAAGATATGATAATAGAGTTTTGAGCGTTAAAGAGGAGATTTATTGGTACCATTGTTTCGATTTGCTCTAAGGAATGATGGGTATGAAGTGTACAAGTAATTCTTCAAGACAAGGTCTTGATCGAGTATTGTAGAGCAATGCAAAAGTAATAGCATACATGCCTTGTTAATAGAAGTAGTATGGAGTAAAGTGCTTCCTTCGTTACTTGGAACTTGCAACAAGAATTGAGGAAATATAACATCAAAGTTTGGTTTGACAAGAAACAAAGCCAGCAGTGTAGATTGGAAGTTTGAT
Source organism: Fagopyrum esculentum (assembly GCA_033239045.1). Classification (NCBI taxonomy): domain Eukaryota; kingdom Viridiplantae; phylum Streptophyta; class Magnoliopsida; order Caryophyllales; family Polygonaceae; genus Fagopyrum; species Fagopyrum esculentum. The sequence goes on along the minus strand of BSUD01000006.1, from coordinate 23,705,342 downwards.
CTTCTTTGGTGCTGCATTGAGAAAGACCCAAGAAGGAAGTGGAGTTCCGGTATATCGACTTTTCTGAGATCTTAGCGCGAGTTGGAGAAGTGTCTTAAAAGTTGGCGTTGCCGCCAAGAGTAGCCCGATGTTTCATGTGCATCAATCGAGGAAATACAGGTGTGACTCGAGAAGCTTTGCCGGTCTTGATGAGTTAGTGACGTCGTAGAACCTATGGGGCTAATAGGAAGTTAGAGGATAATATCCTTGGTTGAGTTTTACACTGAGCTAGTAGCATTGATAGATCGAAGGGTTAGACCTAGTTCTTCCCTTAGTTGTGTATATGTGTGATGTTATATGTTGTTTGTGCCACGTGCGGTAATGAGTTTTATGTCCGGTTATAGTGATTGTGATGATGGTGGGAGCAGTTTTAGTGTATATAGATTAGAAGGTCTAAGCCTTCCTTGTTATGAGTTTATACCTCGGCCTTAGGGACCGAGAAGTTCGACGTATACCAAGTTTCGGGACGAAACTTCTTTTTAGGGGGATCTAATGTAACGCCCCAAATTTTGGCGCGTTTTCGATTTTTATTTTCCTACTTATATCGGTATTTTATTAGATTTAATATTTTATTTAAAGTACTTTTACGACTTAAAAATAGCTTTCCAAGTATATTTATATTTTTGGTTTAATTTCGGAAGGGTCGGAAAGTCATTCCAACTCGGAAATCCCGTGCGAAACGTTGAAAACAAGTCTACCCTTTTTATTAATTCTTTCTTCTTCAATTTCTATTTCCCTTTCCTTTTTTTTTTCTTTCCCTCTATTTCTTTCTCCTGCTGTGATGACTCCCGACCCTTCGACTTCTGCACCGGACTCCTCGCTTCCATACTTGCAGCTGCAACCGACCCTGCTTCTCCTCTGTGCAACTCTCTACCTACACTCCATCTTTTCCCTCCTCTGTGCAACTCTCTGCCTTCGCTCAACCCACCTCTCCCTCTGTTGTTTTACAGCAAATCAAACCCTCTTCCTTCCCTTGTGCCAATCGACCGAACAAAGCAAGCAACCGCCTCGGGTTTGCTTGGGATCGACGGAGACCACACCACCGGAGACGCCCTCGCCGCCAGGGAGTGCGCCTTCCCTCTGATTTCCTCGCTTTGCTGCCGGGACTCCGCTAGTGGAGCCGCCCGCTTGCACCCACAACCGGCCCCAATCATTTGCCGTAACTCCCCATCGATTTTCCTCTGTTGCGCCTCCACGAACAAACCGAGAGGAGACCCGCCACCCTCTCTGCGCCACCACCACCAGGGAGGGAGCCACGCCTCCGTCGCTGCCTCCGTCGCCACCTCCTTTCCCCCTTTCTTCGCGACGGCCGAATTGGGACCCCTGGATCTGGAGATCTATTCCCACCGGAGGGCCGCCCAATCGCCGCCGCTAGGAGGAAGCCCCGCCTCTTCCCCTGCCTTCGCCGTCGGAGCACCGTGCCGTGCCCTCCTGGAAGCACGCCGCCTCTCATCTCCCCTTCCCTTCCTGCGTGTTTCAAAGGTTGAAGAAACCTATTTTCAGTATTCAAATCGGCACCCCTTAATTTTGTTGTAATTACAGTTCGTACCCTAAATTTTATATTTGCGTTATAGCCCAAATTTCTAAATTTTGCAATTGTCACCTCTGATGAGTTAATTACAGCTTTGGCCCACTCTTTTGGATATTCCAGTTTATGCCCTGCTGAATTGTATTATTGTAGGCATGACCTTATATTCTTAAGTTGTGCAGTTTTGCCCTTGGGTATAAATTATAGCTTGACCCAAAGCTTATTTCGAAAAATGGCCGAGTTTTGTGAGTTTCTTTGTTGCCGGAAAAGTTGATTTCGGATTTTTATCCATGTATATAAATTTGTATGGATCGTCTCGGAAAGCATTTTTGCGAGTTTTATCCTTGTTTTAAAAGCGGGACTTTCCTTATATTTTATACCCTCGTTGGATTTGATTTCGGAGTATGACCCCAAAGATTTAATTGCGGCTTTTGACCAAATTTCCTCATTGGATATTTGCCCGAAAAAGGGTTTAACGAGTTTTGACATTGGCTTTTGAAAACCGAGTTTTCCTTAGACTTATACATATTATATTCTTCCGTTCAAATTTAGCGTAAAAGCTAAATTGGCTCAACTTTGGTTTTAGGTTCGGAAGCAACCCCGATAAAGGCATAACGAGTCCAAATTCGACATCTGTCGATCTACTTCCGTCTTTTGACGTCGCGTGAGTACCCTCTCCCTTGAGCTTATGATCTTACTCGATCTAGTTATGTTTAGGGTAGAATCATGCTAGGATGGATCTAGCATAACTTAGAGTGAATGCCAAGTAGTGGCTTGAAACCTTTAGGTGAGTGTTTGAGGTTATTGATGTTCTATGACATGTGGAGTGTTGATCTTGAGTCGTTATATAATTGTGAGCCTCGTGGTTGATCTTGTGAGACTTGAGGTGGTGTTTATATGTTGGTTGAGATTGCGGAGTTAGGATGAGGGTATCCTAGCACTTGGGGCTCTAGTTGAGATCTCGTGAGTTTTTGAGGGCTAGGAGTGTATCCTAGATTATGAGAGTGTATGAGATGATATAGGACTAGAAGTCTAAGGACTTCTAGCTTTTGAGTAGTTGTTGATTATCGTGCCTTGTCTTGAACAGGCTTGGTTATATTCCTTCGGAGAGTGATATCGGTTTGGTTTAGCTTTGAGACGAGGTAAGTCCTCGGACTTACTTAGCCGCTTTTATGCCTTATTTGGATATATATGGTAGTGTGTGTTTACCGCTTTTAAGCATGAAAATGGATTAGGATTTACTTGACATTATTTATTGGCCCATCGTTACTACTATTATTATTATCGGGCGGTGACATCACCGCTCAGTTTCCCGAGGGAGACTGGGGGGATCTCTGCGACCAGGCCATACACGGTATACGGGCGGGCTTCTTCATCACTCCCACAGGGTATACGGGTTGGGCGCCGCCACACTCCTGTTGGTTACACGGGGACAGAGGCAAGAGTTATAAGACTCTTGTGTCACACTTGAAACCAATGAATTAGATATGGAATAACATAAAAAGATAATTAGTAATGGATGTGTATGTTTATAATCATGTTGTGTGTTTGTGTTCCTATGTGTGTTGTGCCATATTATTCTTATAATGCCTAGAATGTGAGCTAACGGTTTTATACCGATTGTTGTAGTTGATATGCAGGATAAGATGTGGCCGAGTGATCCGGAGGAGTGGGCAGCCGGGGTTCCGTACATCTTAGGTTGTTTTGGGTTTTGGAGTCTTTCTATTGTTGTTATTGTATATTATGATGATGTTGTTGTAAGGACGGCTGAAGTCTTTTCTTTCTTTTATTTTCGGGTTTTCATAACATTGCATAAAAATGTATTTCGGTTTTGGCCTTTATTTGTGCCTTGTTGCAAGATCCGGTGAAATTGTTGTCAGGCTAAGGGTCGGGACCCATTGTGAGGCCCCAACCCGTAGCATCCCGAGTCCCGCGGATTCGGGGTGTTACAAAAGTGGTATCAGAGCCCTAGGTTGACAACAATGGCACTCGCAATCTTCTAAAGGCCGAATAAAAATAAATGAGGGTTCTGAGTTTTAAAGAAATGAATTTCGTTTTCAAATCATGTGCATGAGTCAGTTGGGATAGAATGTACGGGACCACCACTTCCTTCGCGGATCTCGGCGACGTAGTTATTGATTATTATATTATGTATATATATGTGTATATATGTAGATATATATGTGGACTTAGGATGTTTTGGACTATACTTGTATATTGATTTGTAAATTGTTTATGGACATATTATGTTTATAGTAGTAGCATGATATTTATATCTTTATATATATATATAAACATATGGTATGCCAATATCATATTAGTGATAGTGGACCTTATAACTAGGATGATAGAAAGCTATCATCGCCCCCTTGGACAACGCCTTTTGGCTTAGGATAGTATACATACGAAGTTAAGTATGCTCAAGTTATGAATTTGAGCATCAAGTTTTCGCAAGCACCCCGGTGATTTTCCGGACTCCTTAAAGAGGACGTCAAAGAAGAAGACTAGAGATGACGTAACTAAAGGACAAACAAATAAAAAGAGAACCTCGTGTCGACTTAAGCGAAGCCAAGATGAAGACTATACCAATATAAAAGCAACATGAAGGTATGGAGTGATATGAACTTATGAACAAGCCATGATGGAGCATCAATGAAGCAACTAGAGACAATGAACTTATAGTTTTTCCAAGTACGGTGCCGATGAACTAAAGATCCGAATCAAGTAAAGAGGACAACATTCTCGCTCGAGAATAAAAGTGGCGTTTAAGTAAGACGAGTTTTCCATAACCGCTCCTCAGCATGGGAGTCAAGATGAAAAGAGTAGTCCAAGAATTTAGAAAGATTGACGAGAACCGGAAGTTAAGCTTACGGAGGTACCGGAGGGTGTAGTGACGATCTTTGCGAGATTCTAAGCGGGTGACTTATTCAAAAGTTTGAGAGTTACGAGGAAGATCACATGGTAAAAATTCACATAGTGGAATTACCGTGGGATTCAATCGATTTCCGTCATTGTGATGAGACTGAGCAACTCTAAGAAGGAGGAAGTGTGTACGGATGATGATCTTCGGAAGATGAAAGAGGAGACAAGGAGTTGGGTCGAAGAACTTAAGTTATCAACCAAGAATGATGCAAGTGGAGGCTAATTAATGTCAGAATATTTGAGGAGGTAATTGCAAAACATTATGAAGAGTCGTTAAACCTATAAAGGTGGGACATATGACACGAGAGAGTTGGGGAGGTATGGTTATCTTATAGAAGCGGAAGGAAGAGAGGAGCGTAGGAAGACCTAACGGAGTAGAAGCAGAGAAATGAGCTAGTGAAATTAAGACAAAGTACCCCGAGATGGTATCCATTCAGAAGTATGGTAGCATGGAAGTATGGTAGGAAGGTAAATCGTTAACCTCGGAGAAGGTCGGATACAAAATTAATCGGTGACAACTAAGAACACACAAGTGCGGGTTGTCTATTTCTGAGTGTAGATCGGAAGAGTAAACAAGACTATGGGAACATATAGGATCGGAAACAAGAGTGTGGAGTATCCGCGGTGGATCAATGACAATAGTAAGGGAAGACAAAAGTTTGAAGTCGATGTGAGATGTACAAGAAGTACATGAAAGATTGAGGATTGAACATCTACGGTCGATTGGACGTTACATAAGAAAAGGGAGTGAGTTCTACACCTACTCGAAGGAGTGATGCAAGCTTTGGTAGAATATGAAAGGTAATACTAATACATTACAAGGCGTGATTAAGTCCTGCAGTTAGGATCTTTATGACTTCACATAAGTGTGAAACCGTATGTGAAGAGAGAAGAAAAGCTGTGAACACGAGTTTTAGAGATGAAGGATGTATTAAACCACGTTTTCGATGGATGTCACCTCAATAGATTGGGGTGGACCACTTGACAAATGTTAAGACAAGGTTGTGTCGATATCTTACGATATGTGATGGAAGAAGAGAAGCTGGAACACGAGATAGAACGGATTCCAAAGCATCGGGAGGCGAATTTACCATTAAGAAGATTTGAAGTATTATAGAGGACACTAGTTTGTGAAGAGAGAAGTTGTATAACACCAATTATAATCTCCTCCAGATGACAACGAAGTATTGATTGAGAAGAAGATATGATAATAGAGTTTTGAGAGTTAAAGAGGAGATTTATTGGTACCATTGTTTCGATTTGCTCTAAGGAATGATGGGTATGAAGTGTAAAAGTAATTCTTCAAGACAAGGTCTTGATCGAGTATTGTAGAGCAATGTAAAAGTAATAGCATACATGCCTTGTTAATAGAAGTAGTGTGGAGTAAAGTGCCTCCTTCGTTACTTGGAACTTGCAACAAGAATTGAGGAAATATAACATCAAAGTTTGGTTTGACAAGAAACAAAGCCAGCAGTGTAGATTGGAAGTTTGATCTTCTTTGGTGCTGCATTGAGAAAGACCCAAGAAGGAAGTGGAGTTCCGGTATATCGACTTTTCTGAGATCTTAGCGCGAGTTGGAGAAGTGTCTTAAAAGTTGGCGTTGCCGCCAAGAGTAGCCCGATGTTTCATGTGCATCAATCGAGGAAATACAGGTGTGACTCGAGAAGTTTTGCCGGTCTTGATGAGTTAGTGACGTCGTAGAACCTATGGGGGCTAATAGGAAGTTAGAGGATAATATCCTTGGTTGAGTTTTACACTGAGCTAGTAGTATTGATAGATCGAAGGGTTAGACCTAGTTCTTCCCTTAGTTGTGTATATGTGTGATGTTATATGTTGTTTGTGCCACGTGCGGTAATGAGTTTTATGTCCGGTTATAGTTATTGTGATGATGGTGGGAGCAGTTTTAGTGTATATAGATTAGAAGGTCTAAGCCTTCCTTGTTATGAGTTTATACCTCGGCCTTAGGGACCGAGAAGTTCGACGTATATCAAGTTTCGGGACGAAACTTCTTTTTAGGGGGATCTAATGTAACGCCCCAAATTTTGGCGCGTTTTCGATTTTTATTTTCCTACTTATATCGGTATTTTATTAGATTTAATATTTTATTTAAAGTACTTTTACGACTTAAAAATAGCTTTCCAAGTATATTTATATTTTTGGTTTAATTTCGGAAGGGTCGGAAAGTCATTCCAACTCGGAAATCCCGTGCGAAACGTTGAAAACAAGTCTACCCTTTTTATTAATTCTTTCTTCTTCAATTTCTATTTCCCTTTCCTTTTTTTTTTCTTTCCCTCTATTTCTTTCTCCTGCTGTGATGACTCCCGACCCTTCGACTTCTGCACCGGACTCCTCGCTTCCATACTTGCAGCTGCAACCGACCCTGCTTCTCCTCTGTGCAACTCTCTACCTACACTCCATCTTTTCCCTCCTCTGTGCAACTCTCTGCCTTCGCTCAACCCACCTCTCCCTCTGTTGTTTTACAGCAAATCAAACCCTCTTCCTTCCCTTGTGCCAATCGACCGAACAAAGCAAGCAACCGCCTCGGGTTTGCTTGGGATCGACGGAGACCACACCACCGGAGACGCCCTCGCCGCCAGGGAGTGCGCCTTCCCTCTGATTTCCTCGCTTTGCTGCCGGGACTCCGCTAGTGGAGCCGCCCGCCTGCACCCACAACCGGCCCCAATCATTTGCCGTAACTCCCCATCGATTTTCCTCTGTTGCGCCTCCACGAACAAACCGAGAGGAGACCCGCCACCCTCTCTGCGCCACCACCACCAAGGAGGGAGCCACGCCTCCGTCGCTGCCTCCGTCGCCACCTCCTTTCCCCCTTTCTTCGCGACGGCCGAATTGGGACCCCTGGATCTGGAGATCTATTCCCACCGGAGGGCCGCCCAATCGCCGCCGCTAGGAGGAAGCCCCGCCTCTTCCCCTGCCTTCGCCGTCGGAGCACCGTGCCGTGCCCTCCTGGAAGCACGCCGCCTCTCATCTCCCCTTCCCTTCCTGCGTGTTTCAAAGGTTGAAGAAACCTATTTTCAGTATTCAAATCGGCACCTCTTAATTTTGTTGTAATTACAGTTCGTACCCTAAATTTTATATTTGCGTTATAGCCCAAATTTCTAAATTTTGCAATTGTCACCTCTGATGAGTTAATTACAGCTTTGGCCCACTCTTTTGGATATTCCAGTTTATGCCCTGCTGAATTGTATTATTGTAGGCATGACCTTATATTCTTAAGTTGTGCAGTTTTGCCCTTGGGTATAAATTATAGCTTGACCCAAAGCTTATTTCGAAAAATGGCCGAGTTTTGTGAGTTTCTTTGTTGCCGGAAAAGTTGATTTCGGATTTTTATCCATGTATATAAATTTGTATGGATCGTCTCGGAAAGCATTTTTGCGAGTTTTATCCTTGTTTTAAAAGCGGGACTTTCCTTATATTTTATACCCTCGTTGGATTTGATTTCGGAGTATGACCCCAAAGATTTAATTGCGGCTTTTGACCAAATTTCCTCATTGGATATTTGCCCGAAAAAGGGTTTAACGAGTTTTGACATTGGCTTTTGAAAACCGAGTTTTCCTTAGACTTATACATATTATATTCTTCCGTTCAAATTTAGCGTAAAAGCTAAATTGGCTCAACTTTGGTTTTAGGTTCGGAAGCAACCCCGATAAAGGCATAACGAGTCCAAATTCGACATCTGTCGATCTACTTCCGTCTTTTGACGTCGCGTGAGTACCCTCTCCCTTGAGCTTATGATCTTACTCGATCTAGTTATGTTTAGGGTAGAATCATGCTAGGATGGATCTAGCATAACTTAGAGTGAATGCCAAGTAGTGGCTTGAAACCTTTAGGTGAGTGTTTGAGGTTATTTATGTTCTATGACATGTGGAGTGTTGATCTTGAGTCGTTATATAATTGTGAGCCTCGTGGTTGATCTTGTGAGACTTGAGGTGGTGTTTATATGTTGGTTGAGATTGCGGAGTTAGGATGAGGGTATCCTAGCACTTGGGGCTCTAGTTGAGATCTCGTGAGTTTTTGAGGGCTAGGAGTGTATCCTAGATTATGAGAGTGTATGAGATGATATAGGACTAGAAGTCTAAGGACTTCTAGCTTTTGAGTAGTTGTTGATTATCGTGCCTTGTCTTGAACAGGCTTGGTTATATTCCTTCGGAGAGTGATATCGGTTTGGTTTAGCTTTGAGACGAGGTAAGTCCTCGGACTTACTTAGCCGCTTTTATGCATTATTTGGATACATTATGGTGGTGTGTGTTTTATCGCTTTTGATCATGAAACCGGATTAGGACTACTTGACTATATATTATTTGGCCCATTGTTATTGTTATTATAGGGCGGTGACATCACCGCTCAGTTTCCCGAGGGAGACTGGGGGGATCTCTGCGACCAGGCCATACACGGTATACGGGCGGGCTTCTTCATCACTCCCTCAGGGTATACGGGTTGGGCGCCGCCACACTCCTGTTGGTTACACGGGGACAGAGGCGAGAGTTATAAGACTCTCGTGTCACACTTGAACGAATGAATTAGATATGGAATAACCTAAAAAGATTATAAGTAACGGATGTGTATGTTTATGAGCATGTTGTGTGTTTGTGTTCCTATGTGTGTTTGTGCCATATTATTCTTATAATGCCTAGAATGTGAGCTAACGGTTTTATACCGATTGTTGTAGTTGATGTGCAGGATAGGATGTGGCCGAGTGATCCGGAGGAGTGGGCAGCCGGGGTTCCGTACATCTTAGGTTGTTTTGGGTTTTGGAGTCATTGTGTTGTTGTTATTGTATATTATGTTAATGTTGTTGTAAGGACGGCTGAAGTCTTTCCTTCCTTTTATTTTCGGGTTTCATAACATTGCATAAAAATGCATTTCGGTTTTGGCCTTTATTTGTGCCTTGTTGCAAGATCCGGTGAAATTGTTGTCAGGCTAAGGGTCGGGACCCATTGTGAGGCCCCAACCCGTAGCATCCCGAGTCCCGCGGATTCGGGGTGTTACAAAAGTGGTATCAGAGCCCTAGGTTGACAACAATGGCACTCGCAATCTTCTAAAGGCCGAATAAAAATAAACAGAACCCTCAAGGGTTCTGAGTTTTAAAGAAATGAATTTCGTTTTCAAATCATGTGCATGAGTCAGTTGGGGTAGAATGTACGGGACCACCACTTCCTCCGCGGATCTCGGCGACGTAGATATGTATATATGTAGATATGTATATATGTACTTAGGATGTTTTGGACTATACTTGTATGTTGAATTGTAAATTGTTTATGGACTGATTATGTTAATAGTAGTAGCATGACGTTTATATCTTTATATATTTAAATATAAACATATGGTATGCTAATATCATATTAGTGATAGTGGACCTTATACCTAAGATGATAGAAAGCTATCCTCGTCCCCTTGGACAACGCCTTTTGGCTTAGGATAGTATACATACAAATATGAGTATGCTCAAGTTATCAAGTTGAGCATCGTGTTTCCACAAGCACCCCGGTGATTTCCCGGACTCTTTTAAGAGGACGTCGAAGAAGAAGACTAGAGATGACGTAACCAAAGGACAAACAAGTAAAAGAAAAATCAAGACAACTTAAGAGGAACAAATATGGAAGCAATAAAAGAGAAGGGAGCAACATTAAAGTGTAGAAGCGGTTCCAAAGAAGCCATGATTGAACGACAACGAGACCAATAGAGATAATGAACTTAAGTTCTTCGAGAAGACGCGTGGACAACTAAAGATGCGAATCAAGTAAAGAGGACTACATTCTCGCTCGAGAATAAAAGTGGCATTTTAAGTAAGACGAGTTTTCAATAGGTGCTCCTGAATATGAGAGTCAAGATGAAAAGAGTGGTCAAAGAATTTGAAAAGATTGACGAGAACCGGAAGTTAAGCTTACGGAGGGTGTAGTGACGATCTTTGCGAGATTCTAAGCGGGTGACTTATTCAAAATTCTTAGAGTAACGAGGAGGATCACCTGTTGAAAATTTACATAGTGGAATTACCGTGAGAGTCAATAGATTTTCGCCATTGTGATAAGACTAATCACGCTAAGAAGGAGGAAGTGTGTGAGGAGGATGATCTTCAGAAGATGAAAGAGAAAATAAGGAGCTGGATCAAAGAACTTAAGTTAACAACCAAGAATGATGCAAGTGGAGGCTAATTAATGTCAGAATATTTGAGGAGGTAATTGCAAAACATTATGAAGAGTCGTTAAACCTATAAAGGTGGGACATATGACACGAGAGAGTTGGGGAGGTATGGTTATCTTATAGAAGCGGAAGGAAGAGAGGAGCGTAGGAAGACCTAACGGAGTAGAAGCAGAGAAATGAGCTAGTGAAATTAAGACAAAGTACCCCGAGATGGTATCCATTCAGAAGTATGGTAGCATGGAAGTATGGTAGGAAGGTAAATCGTTAACCTCGGAGAAGGTCGGATACAAGTTAATCGGTGACAACTAAGAACACACAAGTGCGGGTTGTCTATTTCTGAGTGTAGATCGGAAGAGTAAACAAGACTATGGGAACATATAGGATCGGAAACAAGAGTGTGGAGTATCCGCGGTGGATCAATGACAATAGTAAGGGAAGACAAAAGTTTGAAGTCGATGTGAGATGTACAAGAAGTACATGAAAGATTGAGGATTGAACATCTACGGTCGATTGGACGTTACATAAGAAAAGGGAGTGAGTTCTACACCTACTCGAAGGAGTGATGCAAGCTTTGGTAGAATATGAAAGGTAATACTAATACATTACAAGGCGTGATTAAGTCCTGCAGTTAGGATCTTTATGACTTCACATAAGTGTGAAACCGTATGTGAAGAGAGAAGAAAAGCTGTGAACACGAGTTTTAGAGATGAAGGATGTATTAAACCACGTTTTCGATGGATGTCACCTCAATAGATTGGGGTGGACCACTTGACAAATGTTAAGACAAGGTTGTGTCGATATCTTACGATATGTGATGGAAGAAGAGAAGCTGGAACACGAGATAGAACGGATTCCAAAGCATCGGGAGGCGAATTTACCATTAAGAAGATTTGAAGTATTATAGAGGACACTAGTTTGTGAAGAGAGAAGTTGTATAACACCAATTATAATCTCCTCCAGATGACAACGAAGTATTGATTGAGAAGAAGATATGATAATAGAGTTTTGAGAGTTAAAGAGGAGATTTATTGGTACCATTGTTTCGATTTGCTCTAAGGAATGATGGGTATGAAGTGTAAAAGTAATTCTTCAAGACAAGGTCTTGATCGAGTATTGTAGAGCAATGTAAAAGTAATAGCATACATGCCTTGTTAATAGAAGTAGTGTGGAGTAAAGTGCCTCCTTCGTTACTTGGAACTTGCAACAAGAATTGAGGAAATATAACATCAAAGTTTGGTTTGACAAGAAACAAAGCCAGCAGTGTAGATTGGAAGTTTGATCTTCTTTGGTGCTGCATTGAGAAAGACCCAAGAAGGAAGTGGAGTTCCGGTATATCGACTTTTCTGAGATCTTAGCGCGAGTTGGAGAAGTGTCTTAAAAGTTGGCGTTGCCGCCAAGAGTAGCCCGATGTTTCATGTGCATCAATCGAGGAAATACAGGTGTGACTCGAGAAGTTTTGCCGGTCTTGATGAGTTAGTGACGTCGTAGAACCTATGGGGCTAATAGGAAGTTAGAGGATAATATCCTTGGTTGAGTTTTACACTGAGCTAGTAGCATTGATAGATCGAAGGGTTAGACCTAGTTCTTCCCTTAGTTGTGTATATGTGTGATGTTATATGTTGTTTGTGCCACGTGCGGTAATGAGTTTTATGTCCGGTTATAGTTATTGTGATGATGGTGGGAGCAGTTTTAGTGTATATAGATTAGAAGGTCTAAGCCTTCCTTGTTATGAGTTTATACCTCGGCCTTAGGGACCGAGAAGTTCGACGTATATCAAGTTTCGGGACGAAACTTCTTTTTAGGGGGATCTAATGTAACGCCCCAAATTTTGGCGCGTTTTCGATTTTTATTTTCCTACTTATATCGGTATTTTATTAGATTTAATATTTTATTTAAAGTACTTTTACGACTTAAAAATAGCTTTCCAAGTATATTTATATTTTTGGTTTAATTTCGGAAGGGTCGGAAAGTCATTCCAACTCGGAAATCCCGTGCGAAACGTTGAAAACAAGTCTACCCTTTTTATTAATTCTTTCTTCTTCAATTTCTATTTCCCTTTCCTTTTTTTTTTTCTTTCCCTCTATTTCTTTCTCCTGCTGTGATGACTCCCGACCCTTCGACTTCTGCACCGGACTCCTCGCTTCCATACTTGCAGCTGCAACCGACCCTGCTTCTCCTCTGTGCAACTCTCTACCTACACTCCATCTTTTCCCTCCTCTGTGCAACTCTCTGCCTTCGCTCAACCCACCTCTCCCTCTGTTGTTTTACAGCAAATCAAACCCTCTTCCTTCCCTTGTGCCAATCGACCGAACAAAGCAAGCAACCGCCTCGGGTTTGCTTGGGATCGACGGAGACCACACCACCGGAGACGCCCTCGCCGCCAGGGAGTGCGCCTTCCCTCTGATTTCCTCGCTTTGCTGCCGGGACTCCGCTAGTGGAGCCGCCCGCCTGCACCCACAACCGGCCCCAATCATTTGCCGTAACTCCCCATCGATTTTCCTCTGTTGCGCCTCCACGAACAAACCGAGAGGAGACCCGCCACCCTCTCTGCGCCACCACCACCAAGGAGGGAGCCACGCCTCCGTCGCTGCCTCCGTCGCCACCTCCTTTCCCCCTTTCTTCGCGACGGCCGAATTGGGACCCCTGGATCTGGAGATCTATTCCCACCGGAGGGCCGCCCAATCGCCGCCGCTAGGAGGAAGCCCCGCCTCTTCCCCTGCCTTCGCCGTCGGAGCACCGTGCCGTGCCCTCCTGGAAGCACGCCGCCTCTCATCTCCCCTTCCCTTCCTGCGTGTTTCAAAGGTTGAAGAAACCTATTTTCAGTATTCAAATCGGCACCCCTTAATTTTGTTGTAATTACAGTTCGTACCCTAAATTTTATATTTGCGTTATAGCCCAAATTTCTAAATTTTGCAATTGTCACCTCTGATGAGTTAATTACAGCTTTGGCCCACTCTTTTGGATATTCCAGTTTATGCCCTGCTGAATTGTATTATTGTAGGCATGACCTTATATTCTTAAGTTGTGCAGTTTTGCCCTTGGGTATAAATTATAGCTTGACCCAAAGCTTATTTCGAAAAATGGCCGAGTTTTGTGAGTTTCTTTGTTGCCGGAAAAGTTGATTTCGGATTTTTATCCATGTATATAAATTTGTATGGATCGTCTCGGAAAGCATTTTTGCGAGTTTTATCCTTGTTTTAAAAGCGGGACTTTCCTTATATTTTATACCCTCGTTGGATTTGATTTCGGAGTATGACCCCAAAGATTTAATTGCGGCTTTTGACCAAATTTCCTCATTGGATATTTGCCCGAAAAAGGGTTTAACGAGTTTTGACATTGGCTTTTGAAAACCGAGTTTTCCTTAGACTTATACATATTATATTCTTCCGTTCAAATTTAGCGTAAAAGCTAAATTGGCTCAACTTTGGTTTTAGGTTCGGAAGCAACCCCGATAAAGGCATAACGAGTCCAAATTCGACATCTGTCGATCTACTTCCGTCTTTTGACGTCGCGTGAGTACCCTCTCCCTTGAGCTTATGATCTTACTCGATCTAGTTATGTTTAGGGTAGAATCATGCTAGGATGGATCTAGCATAACTTAGAGTGAATGCCAAGTAGTGGCTTGAAACCTTTAGGTGAGTGTTTGAGGTTATTGATGTTCTATGACATGTGGAGTGTTGATCTTGAGTCGTTATATAATTGTGAGCCTCGTGGTTGATCTTGTGAGACTTGAGGTGGTGTTTATATGTTGGTTGAGATTGCGGAGTTAGGATGAGGGTATCCTAGCACTTGGGGCTCTAGTTGAGATCTCGTGAGTTTTTGAGGGCTAGGAGTGTATCCTAGATTATGAGAGTGTATGAGATGATATAGGACTAGAAGTCTAAGGACTTCTAGCTTTTGAGTAGTTGTTGATTATCGTGCCTTGTCTTGAACAGGCTTGGTTATATTCCTTCGGAGAGTGATATCGGTTTGGTTTAGCTTTGAGACGAGGTAAGTCCTCGGACTTACTTAGCCGCTTTTATGCCTTATTTGGATATATATGGTAGTGTGTGTTTACCGCTTTTAAGCATGAAAATGGATTAGGATTTACTTGACATTATTTATTGGCCCATCGTTACTACTATTATTATTATCGGGCGGTGACATCACCGCTCAGTTTCCCGAGGGAGACTGGGGGGATCTCTGCGACCAGGCCATACACGGTATACGGGCGGGCTTCTTCATCACTCCCACAGGGTATACGGGTTGGGCGCCGCCACACTCCTGTTGGTTACACGGGGACAGAGGCAAGAGTTATAAGACTCTTGTGTCACACTTGAAACCAATGAATTAGATATGGAATAACATAAAAAGATAATTAGTAATGGATGTGTATGTTTATAATCATGTTGTGTGTTTGTGTTCCTATGTGTGTTGTGCCATATTATTCTTATAATGCCTAGAATGTGAGCTAACGGTTTTATACCGATTGTTGTAGTTGATATGCAGGATAAGATGTGGCCGAGTGATCCGGAGGAGTGGGCAGCCGGGGTTCCGTACATCTTAGGTTGTTTTGGGTTTTGGAGTCTTTCTATTGTTGTTATTGTATATTATGATGATGTTGTTGTAAGGACGGCTGAAGTCTTTTCTTTCTTTTATTTTCGGGTTTTCATAACATTGCATAAAAATGTATTTCGGTTTTGGCCTTTATTTGTGCCTTGTTGCAAGATCCGGTGAAATTGTTGTCAGGCTAAGGGTCGGGACCCATTGTGAGGCCCCAACCCGTAGCATCCCGAGTCCCGCGGATTCGGGGTGTTACAAAAGTGGTATCAGAGCCCTAGGTTGACAACAATGGCACTCGCAATCTTCTAAAGGCCGAATAAAAATAAAAAGAACCCTCAAGGGTTCTGAGTTTTAAAGAAATGAATTTCGTTTTCAAATCATGTGCATGAGTCAGTTGGGGTAGAATGTACGGGACCACCACTTCCTCCGCGGATCTCGGCGACGTAGTTATTGATTATTATATATGTGTATATATGTAGATATGTATATGTGGACTTAGGATGTTTTGGACTATACTTGTATGTTGAATTGTAAATTGTTTATGGACTCATTATTTTATACTAGTAGCATGACGTTTATATCTTTATATATATATATAAACATATGGTATACTAATATCATATTAGTGATAGTGGACCTTATAGCTAAGATGATAGAAAGCTATCATCGCCCCATAGACAACGCCTTTTGGCTTAGGATAGTATACATACGAAGTTAAGTATGCTCAAGTTATGAATTTGAGCATCAAGTTTTCGCAAGCACCCCGGTGATTTTTCGGACTCCTTAAAGAGGACGTCAAAGAAGAAGACTAGAGATGACGTAACTAGAGGACAAACAAATAAAAAGAGAACCTCGTGTCGACTTAAGCGAAGCCAAGATGAAGACTATACCAATATAAAAGCAACATGAAGGTATGTAGTGATATGAACTTATGAACAAGCCATGATGGAGCATCAATGAAGCAACTAGAGACAATGAACTTATAGTTTTTCCAAGTACGGTGCCGATGAACTAAAGATCCGAATCAAGTAAAGAGGACAACATTCTCGCTCGAGAATAAAAGTGGCGTTTAAGTAAGACGAGTTTTCCATAACCGCTCCTCAGCATGGGAGTCAAGATGAAAAGAGTAGTCCAAGAATTTAGAAAGATTGACGAGAACCGGAAGTTAAGCTTACGGAGGTACCGGAGGGTGTAGTGACGATCTTTGCGAGATTCTAAGCGGGTGACTTATTCAAAAGTTTGAGAGTTACGAGGAAGATCACATGGTGGAAATTCACATAGTGGAATTACCGTGGGATTCAATCGATTTCCGTCATTGTGATGAGACTGAGCAACGCTAAGAAGGAGGAAGTGTGTACGGATGATGATCTTCGGAAGATGAAAGAGGAAACAAGGAGTTGGATCGAAGAACTTAAGTTATCAACCAAGAATGATGCAAGTGGAGACTAATTAATGTCAGAATATTTGAGGAGGTAATTGCAAAACATTAGGAAGAGTCGTTAAACCTATAAAGGTGGGACATATGACACGAGAGAGTTGGGGAGGTATGGTTATCTTATAGAAGCGGAAGGAAGAGAGGAGCGTAGGAAGACCTAACGGAGTAGAAGCAGAGAAATGAGCTAGTGAAATTAAGACAAAGTACCCCGAGATGGTATCCATTCAGAAGTATGGTAGCATGGAAGTATGGTAGGAAGGTAAATCGTTAACCTCGGAGAAGGTCGGATACAAAATTAATCGGTGACAACTAAGAACACACAAGTGCGGGTTGTCTATTTCTGAGTGTAGATCGGAAGAGTAAACAAGACTATGGGAACATATAGGATCGGAAACAAGAGTGTGGAGTATCCGCGGTGGATCAATGACAATAGTAAGGGAAGACAAAAGTTTGAAGTCGATGTGAGATGTACAAGAAGTACATGAAAGATTGAGGATTGAACATCTACGGTCGATTGGACGTTACATAAGAAAAGGGAGTGAGTTCTACACCTACTCGAAGGAGTGATGCAAGCTTTGGTAGAATATGAAAGGTAATACTAATACATTACAAGGCGTGATTAAGTCCTGCAGTTAGGATCTTTATGACTTCACATAAGTGTGAAACCGTATGTGAAGAGAGAAGAAAAGCTGTGAACACGAGTTTTAGAGATGAAGGATGTATTAAACCACGTTTTCGATGGATGTCACCTCAATAGATTGGGGTGGACCACTTGACAAATGTTAAGACAAGGTTGTGTCGATATCTTACGATATGTGATGGAAGAAGAGAAGCTGGAACACGAGATAGAACGGATTCCAAAGCATCGGGAGGCGAATTTACCATTAAGAAGATTTGAAGTATTATAGAGGACACTAGTTTGTGAAGAGAGAAGTTGTATAACACCAATTATAATCTCCTCCAGATGACAACGAAGTATTGATTGAGAAGAAGATATGATAATAGAGTTTTGAGAGTTAAAGAGGAGATTTATTGGTACCATTGTTTCGATTTGCTCTAAGGAATGATGGGTATGAAGTGTAAAAGTAATTCTTCAAGACAAGGTCTTGATCGAGTATTGTAGAGCAATGTAAAAGTAATAGCATACATGCCTTGTTAATAGAAGTAGTGTGGAGTAAAGTGCCTCCTTCGTTACTTGGAACTTGCAACAAGAATTGAGGAAATATAACATCAAAGTTTGGTTTGACAAGAAACAAAGCCAGCAGTGTAGATTGGAAGTTTGATCTTCTTTGGTGCTGCATTGAGAAAGACCCAAGAAGGAAGTGGAGTTCCGGTATATCGACTTTTCTGAGATCTTAGCGCGAGTTGGAGAAGTGTCTTAAAAGTTGGCGTTGCCGCCAAGAGTAGCCCGATGTTTCATGTGCATCAATCGAGGAAATACAGGTGTGACTCGAGAAGTTTTGCCGGTCTTGATGAGTTAGTGACGTCGTAGAACCTATGGGGGCTAATAGGAAGTTAGAGGATAATATCCTTGGTTGAGTTTTACACTGAGCTAGTAGTATTGATAGATCGAAGGGTTAGACCTAGTTCTTCCCTTAGTTGTGTATATGTGTGATGTTATATGTTGTTTGTGCCACGTGCGGTAATGAGTTTTATGTCCGGTTATAGTTATTGTGATGATGGTGGGAGCAGTTTTAGTGTATATAGATTAGAAGGTCTAAGCCTTCCTTGTTATGAGTTTATACCTCGGCCTTAGGGACCGAGAAGTTCGACGTATATCAAGTTTCGGGACGAAACTTCTTTTTAGGGGGATCTAATGTAACGCCCCAAATTTTGGCGCGTTTTCGATTTTTATTTTCCTACTTATATCGGTATTTTATTAGATTTAATATTTTATTTAAAGTACTTTTACGACTTAAAAATAGCTTTCCAAGTATATTTATATTTTTGGTTTAATTTCGGAAGGGTCGGAAAGTCATTCCAACTCGGAAATCCCGTGCGAAACGTTGAAAACAAGTCTACCCTTTTTATTAATTCTTTCTTCTTCAATTTCTATTTCCCTTTCCTTTTTTTTTTCTTTCCCTCTATTTCTTTCTCCTGCTGTGATGACTCCCGACCCTTCGACTTCTGCACCGGACTCCTCGCTTCCATACTTGCAGCTGCAACCGACCCTGCTTCTCCTCTGTGCAACTCTCTACCTACACTCCATCTTTTCCCTCCTCTGTGCAACTCTCTGCCTTCGCTCAACCCACCTCTCCCTCTGTTGTTTTACAGCAAATCAAACCCTCTTCCTTCCCTTGTGCCAATCGACCGAACAAAGCAAGCAACCGCCTCGGGTTTGCTTGGGATCGACGGAGACCACACCACCGGAGACGCCCTCGCCGCCAGGGAGTGCGCCTTCCCTCTGATTTCCTCGCTTTGCTGCCGGGACTCCGCTAGTGGAGCCGCCCGCCTGCACCCACAACCGGCCCCAATCATTTGCCGTAACTCCCCATCGATTTTCCTCTGTTGCGCCTCCACGAACAAACCGAGAGGAGACCCGCCACCCTCTCTGCGCCACCACCACCAAGGAGGGAGCCACGCCTCCGTCGCTGCCTCCGTCGCCACCTCCTTTCCCCCTTTCTTCGCGACGGCCGAATTGGGACCCCTGGATCTGGAGATCTATTCCCACCGGAGGGCCGCCCAATCGCCGCCGCTAGGAGGAAGCCCCGCCTCTTCCCCTGCCTTCGCCGTCGGAGCACCGTGCCGTGCCCTCCTGGAAGCACGCCGCCTCTCATCTCCCCTTCCCTTCCTGCGTGTTTCAAAGGTTGAAGAAACCTATTTTCAGTATTCAAATCGGCACCTCTTAATTTTGTTGTAATTACAGTTCGTACCCTAAATTTTATATTTGCGTTATAGCCCAAATTTCTAAATTTTGCAATTGTCACCTCTGATGAGTTAATTACAGCTTTGGCCCACTCTTTTGGATATTCCAGTTTATGCCCTGCTGAATTGTATTATTGTAGGCATGACCTTATATTCTTAAGTTGTGCAGTTTTGCCCTTGGGTATAAATTATAGCTTGACCCAAAGCTTATTTCGAAAAATGGCCGAGTTTTGTGAGTTTCTTTGTTGCCGGAAAAGTTGATTTCGGATTTTTATCCATGTATATAAATTTGTATGGATCGTCTCGGAAAGCATTTTTGCGAGTTTTATCCTTGTTTTAAAAGCGGGACTTTCCTTATATTTTATACCCTCGTTGGATTTGATTTCGGAGTATGACCCCAAAGATTTAATTGCGGCTTTTGACCAAATTTCCTCATTGGATATTTGCCCGAAAAAGGGTTTAACGAGTTTTGACATTGGCTTTTGAAAACCGAGTTTTCCTTAGACTTATACATATTATATTCTTCCGTTCAAATTTAGCGTAAAAGCTAAATTGGCTCAACTTTGGTTTTAGGTTCGGAAGCAACCCCGATAAAGGCATAACGAGTCCAAATTCGACATCTGTCGATCTACTTCCGTCTTTTGACGTCGCGTGAGTACCCTCTCCCTTGAGCTTATGATCTTACTCGATCTAGTTATGTTTAGGGTAGAATCATGCTAGGATGGATCTAGCATAACTTAGAGTGAATGCCAAGTAGTGGCTTGAAACCTTTAGGTGAGTGTTTGAGGTTATTGATGTTCTATGACATGTGGAGTGTTGATCTTGAGTCGTTATATAATTGTGAGCCTCGTGGTTGATCTTGTGAGACTTGAGGTGGTGTTTATATGTTGGTTGAGATTGCGGAGTTAGGATGAGGGTATCCTAGCACTTGGGGCTCTAGTTGAGATCTCGTGAGTTTTTGAGGGCTAGGAGTGTATCCTAGATTATGAGAGTGTATGAGATGATATAGGACTAGAAGTCTAAGGACTTCTAGCTTTTGAGTAGTTGTTGATTATCGTGCCTTGTCTTGAACAGGCTTGGTTATATTCCTTCGGAGAGTGATATCGGTTTGGTTTAGCTTTGAGACGAGGTAAGTCCTCGGACTTACTTAGCCGCTTTTATGCCTTATTTGGATATATATGGTAGTGTGTGTTTACCGCTTTTAAGCATGAAAATGGATTAGGATTTACTTGACATTATTTATTGGCCCATCGTTACTACTATTATTATTATCGGGCGGTGACATCACCGCTCAGTTTCCCGAGGGAGACTGGGGGGATCTCTGCGACCAGGCCATACACGGTATACGGGCGGGCTTCTTCATCACTCCCACAGGGTATACGGGTTGGGCGCCGCCACACTCCTGTTGGTTACACGGGGACAGAGGCAAGAGTTATAAGACTCTTGTGTCACACTTGAAACCAATGAATTAGATATGGAATAACATAAAAAGATAATTAGTAATGGATGTGTATGTTTATAATCATGTTGTGTGTTTGTGTTCCTATGTGTGTTGTGCCATATTATTCTTATAATGCCTAGAATGTGAGCTAACGGTTTTATACCGATTGTTGTAGTTGATATGCAGGATAAGATGTGGCCGAGTGATCCGGAGGAGTGGGCAGCCGGGGTTCCGTACATCTTAGGTTGTTTTGGGTTTTGGAGTCTTTCTATTGTTGTTATTGTATATTATGATGATGTTGTTGTAAGGACGGCTGAAGTCTTTTCTTTCTTTTATTTTCGGGTTTTCATAACATTGCATAAAAATGTATTTCGGTTTTGGCCTTTATTTGTGCCTTGTTGCAAGATCCGGTGAAATTGTTGTCAGGCTAAGGGTCGGGACCCATTGTGAGGCCCCAACCCGTAGCATCCCGAGTCCCGCGGATTCGGGGTGTTACATGGGTTCTTCAAGGGATAAAAAGGATGGCGAACATGAAGATTTAGTTTTCAGCTAAGTTTTGTGATGTTGTTTCTAAAGCGGGTGATGATGCATATGGGTTAAGGTACCGCGGAAGAGAGGGATGTTGATGCGGGGTGAAAGCCGTAGTCCTTGATCTATAATGAAAGTCCTTAAATTAACAATAAAATGGAAATCTCAAATGAAATTCTAGAAATTTTGGCCGAAATTTACTCAAGAACAGCCCGAGATTTGTTAGAACTCAAAATGTAGAATAATGAATGTTATGGAAAGACACGAAGATGATAGTATTGAATGATAATTGATATATATTGGAAGATAGGACTATTATAAGACTTGTAAAGAACCTTGACCAATTATGTGTCAAAACCCGATACGTAGAATTACCTTTCACCCTACCTTCTTTAACCTTACACAAGTCTTCTAGATAAGACAAGCACACGGAGGGACCAGTTTGACTTGTAGCACTAACCTTCAAAAATATTAACACACACAAGAACAACCTAGCAAATACTCACAACTTTTCAATCTAAAGCTCTTCTTTGGATGAATAGAAATGATAAAATGCAAACCCCGTGAGCGAAGTCACAAGTATCTCACAATAATGTAGAATTCAATAATCACAACTAAGATATCTAACAATCTCCCCCTCTAAGGTTATTTATAAGGGAGATCAACTATGAAAATTATGGAAGATATCTTCTTAAAGACAATCTTAGGAAAAATATCTTTAAAAGATATAAAAATAATAATCCCAAAAATAGGGACAAAAACTAACAATTTTCTTAAGATAATTTGAGAGCTTTAAGAAAATAAAATATAAAAGATAATTGTCAAATTTAAGTTGGGAAGAAGATTTAGCAAGAACAAAATGAAGAACACCAATGCTTCTCTTTGATTGATTCCAAAATTCGATCAATTCACTTCCGAATACTATTTCTAGACCCAAACTACTAACTAAGAGTGTATTTAGAGAGGTGTATAAAGACTTGATACAAATATATTCAGGAAATGCCTCTTATATAATCTTTGAAATAGTGGTCCCTTTCGATGCAAGTTGAACAAGTTACAAAGTTAGTTAGAGAAAGATCCTAGAAGGAGTTGATGTAGCAACTCGACGTAGAACTACCTCTAATGGGTTGCCCTCCTTGACCGAGTGGGTTTCTCATGCTCGAGTTGTTTCACCGACTTACTCTTGCACTCTTTGCTTAAGTGTTTTGTCTTCTTTTCTCGAGTTCTTGTGTCTTCTTTTCTCGAGTGATGATGTGAACTCGAGAAGCGTTGAAAATGTGGAATTTGGAATTTTTTGCTCGTGTTTGTGGCGATATTGGCGATTAGAAGGTAACTAGACCCATCCAGAAAATGGAATAGGTCATAGCCTTCAAAGGTAGCTTGTATTTGAACTTTCCAAGTGAAATAGTTGGTGGATTCAAGCTTAATAATGTTGGATAATATCACTATTATAAATGGTTATTTGGGTTCTTGAGGGTTTTTTAGTCGATTGATAGAATTAGTAGCGATTAAGTTGAGTTGGTAGGATCCAGTTTTTAGGTTGATACAATGATACCATACAGATTGAAAAATGTTTCGTTGAATTTAATACATTCTTTGACAAACATATATACTTGAGAAAATTTGATAAATGTTCTACTTCATAATCCTTATTTAGTGTATGTCATCCCAATATAAATTAGTTAGTAGTCATGGGTTTGGTTTAGGACAAACCGCCGAACTGGCGGTTTAGGTTTGCCGGTTTGGTCAAACCGCCGGTCGACGGTTTAGGTTTAGGTTTGTCATTTTGACAAACCTAAACCGGCAGTTTACCCCAAACCAGCGATGTAACCTCCATTTTGGTTAGTTTTTTATTTTTAAAGGGATCAAACCGGTCAGTTCAGTCCTCAAACCGTCGGTTAACCGTCAGTTTGGTCCGATTTGCCAATTTATTTTTAACAAACTGCCAAACCACCGGTTTGGTTTTTTCCTATTTAGGTTTACCTAAACCGGCGGTTTAGGTTTAGGACCCATGTCTATTAATAGATGTAAGGACTTATTTGTCCTTTCCTTAATATATAATTCCATATCTACCGTATTATAATCAACAATGAGAAGTTAAGCGATTATGAAAATCAATCAAATAAAATGCTCATTAAGAAGTTCTCTTTATAATTATCCGTCATTGAATGCAAATTAACCAAAACATTAAATTTGTTATAGGTGGTATATTTCTCTTGTAAAGTGTCGTTGTTTTTCGTGTACAAGATACACAAAATTAATAATGTAGTGCAATTAATGAGTTTCAAACTCTAGTTAGTAGTTTCTCCCTCACCCTACTAACAATTGGAAAAGTTGGAACCTATAATTTCTTCTTCTTTTCGAAATATACAAAGTATGTTAATTATTAAACTTAAATTTTTTATTGTACATTGTTTTAGTATCGTGTACGAGTGATAATATTCTTGTCCACGGACTAGAAAATAAATTTTCTTAAAATAAGTTGATGTGAGGTTAATGTCGTAGTTCCCGATCTAGATTGAAAGTCCTCAACTGAAGCAAATTAATCTCGGGTGGATAATGAATATCTCGGGCGAGAATTTGGAAGAACAAACCGAGATTTATGAAAAACTCAGAATGCGGAATAATGGATGATATGGAAAGATAAGAAGATGATAATATGGAATGATAAATGATAAATATAAGAATATAGGACTATTATAAGACTTGTAATGAAACTTGACCAATTATGTGTCAAAACTCGATACAAAGAATTACCTTTCACCCGTCATTCTTTAACCTTACACAAGCCTTCTAAATAAGACAAGCACAAGGAGAGACTAGTTTGACTTTTAGCACCAACCTTCAAAAAGATAAACACACACAAGAATAACCTAGTAATTAAGGACTCACAACTTTTCAACCAAAAACTCTCCTTTTGATTGAATAGAAATGATAAAATGCAAATCTCGTGAGCGAAATCACAAGTATCTCACAATAATGTGGAATTTAATAATCACAACTAAGCTACCTAATAATATCCCCCTCTAAGGCTATTTATAGGTAAGATTCTCTTACAAAAGATAAGAAATATATCTTTAAAAGATAATCTAGGAAAGATATCTTTTTAAGATAATCTAAAAATGTAAAGATATAATCCTAAAAGATAAAACTAACAATTACCTTAAATAATGTTTGAGAGCTTTTAAGGTAACAAAATAAAAAAATCTTGACTTGATCTTCAAGCACGCGTCAGAGACCAAATCTCGGCCGAGATTTCACACTGTTGGTCGAGATTTTACATCTGCCATGCAATCTTGCACTCTATCAATTTCTCTCAGTAGCATCCTGAACCTGAGGAACAATTACAACATCGGTATAAACCATTAGCTAACATTCTAGATATAAGAAAGAACGTAAAGGCACAAACACACATAAGGTAAAGTAAACATATAGCATGCTCGCACTCAACTAGGGATGTCGATGGGTCGGGTTTGGGGCGGGGGGAGTACCTTATTCTTCCCCATACCCATTTAGTATAACGCCCCCGTCCCCATCCCCATACCCGTTCGGGAATTGAGAATTGCCCTCATCCCCGTCCCCGTTGGATATTCGTCCCCATTGGGGATTCCCCATTCCCGTTTAATTTTTCCCATTTTAAAATTCTATGGATTTTCCCCGTAAAAATCTCTATCCCCATCCCCATTTAACTTTTAGGATTTTAAAAAAAACATTAACTCGGGTAATAAATGTGAAATTAGACCATAAAATAGAAAATGAGCAATTTTGGTAAATAGGCCTTTTTGAAAAAGTATAGTAGTAATTAGGCTTTTTAATGTTTCAATTAAGTAAATATACCCCAATCTTTTGTATTTAATCTCAAACTCTACACACTCTTCTATCAAGGGGTACATTTACTAAACACAAAGTTAGAAAAAGCCTAGTAAACCAAACTGTTTCATAGAAAATTGTTACATTGTTTTACTATAGAAATAAAAAAACACGAGAAAAAAGGAAGAAGAAAACTTCATTTTTAAAAAAATAATAATAAAAACTTGACAAAATAAAGTCATACCGCATATATATTAGGTTTCGCTCGTTCAAGTAGGATCGAGACGCGTAGTACAAACTAGTGTAAACTAAAATAATTATATGTTACTAACATTTAGATTACGATATCAAGATAAAGTGTTATATTACTTTATCAATTTAATTTTACGGTTTATGATTTAGGTTGCACCACCAAAATATGTATTTGAGAGACTAATGCACACGTAAAAAACAACAACATGTAGTTTGTCATACATTAGATCATCGTGATTTGACATGTATGGCATATTCAAAATTTTCTATTATCCTTATATGATCCAAAACAAAATTAATATTGCTTACCATTAACATGTATATAATTTACGCATATAATATACATTTTAACTGAAATGTTATCCTCGTATTTTTTTTCAAAATATATTTTGTGTAAGTAAGAACGAGTATGATACTATTAAGTCTTAAGTACAAAAGTGTATATAGTTTACTAACCCTTAGTTCGTGATTACAAGCTAAATGTCAATTTATATTATATTATACATTGTTAATTGAACTGTTAATGTGGCTTAGTTTGTTGTTTAACGCATCACCTTATTCAATTTGTCAAATATAGGTCTATCGTGTATATATTAAGTTTCATTCGTTCAAGTACGATCGAGACTCGTAGTACAAACTAGTGTAAATTAAAATAAGAGAAAATTATCTAAACAGTACCCCATCTTTCGGCCTGACTAAACTTTAGTACCCCATCCTTTTAACTATCAGAACGGTATCCCATCTATTGACCCCGACCGAAGATTAGTGTATACGGCACTGTTCAAACGTTAAACTCTGAGAACGGCGTTATAAGTGAGGGGTATCATCGTCCATCCACCTTTACTTCTCTTTTGCATTAAATTTTCCAACGATCACATTCAAAACCGCCAATTCTGAAAAAAGTACCCCATCTTCTCTTCTTCTCTCCCTGCGATTCCAGATTTTCAAGCTTTATCTCTTCGTTTTTGTGTTGTTCTTGAGCAAAAAGATGAAGTGGAAGTATTTTCGTGTTGGAGGGGAAACACCAAGATACTCAGGTAACCATCATTTCTCTGATTTGAGATGATTAGGGTTTGTTTACTGTATGCTTCTTCTGCTTTTTGGTTTGTGTAAGTTTAGGGTTTAATCTTCCTTTTTGTGTTGTTTCTTGTAGATGATAGTTTCTTTTCTATGAAGATAAATCATGGGGGCAGATTTTATAGTAAAGGAGGGTTAAATCGCAGATATGTTGGAGGAGAAGTATTGTACTCTGACTATGTAGACATGGATATGATTTCTATGCCTGTTATTGTTCTTTGGGCGTATGATATTGGATATGAGGTTCCACCGATTCAGTTTTGGTTTAGGATACCTGGTAGTGAAGATGGCTCAAGTTTCTTGCCTGTAAGTTGTGATAAGGAGGCATTGGAAATGTCTTCTTATGTAACTAACAAAACTAGGGAGTTAGAGTTGTTTATTGTGTCTGAAAATCCTAGGAGAGAGTTCACAGAAGAAGAATTAACTCTGCCTGGGGATGAAATTGATCACACTGTATACTTGGGAGGCAATGTTGATGACATTGAGGACAATGTCGATGATGATTTGATGAATGAAGACAGTTTTCAAGATGGTGGTAGTAAGGATGGTGGTAGTAAGGATGGTGGCAGTAAGGATGCTAGAGTTGTAGACACACCTAGCAAAAGGGTTAAAGCAGTTGTAGTGAGATATAAACGTCATATATATTCAACAAGAAGCAGAGGGGAAAGTTCTAGGACAAAAGAGGTTGAAACAATGGTTGATGATGAGTCTTCTTTTGCAAGTGGACCTAATGAGTCATCTTCTTCTGATGATGAAGACTTTAGCCCTTATGAAGAGTCTGAGTATGAGAATGAAGATGATGAAGATTTTGATGCTAATGTGGAGGGAGATGGTGGTAAAAAAAAGAGTCTGGAATTAGATGACAATGACAGGGGTTTGGATGGGTTTATTTCAAATGAAGAACTGTATGGAGATCCGGATAAGGAGGGTACACCATTTCCTGTTAAGTGTAGGGAAAGATTCCATGAATTTCCTTCCTTTAACCCAAAGGTGCACATGAAGAATCCTGACTTCAGTTTGGGCATGGAGTTTGAAAGCTCTAAAGTTTTCAAACAGGCTGTGAGGAAGCATGCTGTTCTTACAAGGAAGCAACTGAGATTTCCAACAAATGCTAGGCATAAGGTGGTTGCTAAGTGTGTATCCTCTTCAGGTTGCCCATGGAGGATATATGCATCAACTACAGACAAGGATTGTCCTTCAATCTGGATTAAAACCATCAATCTAGAGCACAATTGTAGTACCTTGGACAAAAACGTTTATCATCTACATGCACCATTCATAGGCCAGGAGTATCAAGATTTCTTCTTGAGTGATCCTACTTGGAGTAGAGAGGGTATACAAAAGGCCATTAACAAGGACTTTGAGATGCAGATTGACAATCAAACTTGTTATAGGGCAAAGAAGATAGCTCTCAGAATGGCACAAGGGCACCATGAAGATCAATATAACCTGTTGGATAGCTATGCACACGAGGTTAAGAAGAAAAATCCTGGGACATCAGTTTGGATTCAAACTGAATTGGATAATGACATTCCTAGGTTCAAGAGAATTTACATATGCATTGATGCATTGAAAAAGGGTTGGAAGGCAGGGTGTAGACCATTGATTTGTTTAGATGAAACTCATCTAAAATCTGTTCACAAGGGACAATTGTTGTCTGCAGTAGGCATTGATGCAAACAATGGGATTTTTCCAGTTTCTTGGGCAGTTGTTGAGCAAGAGAGTAGAGATAGTTGAACTTGGTTCTTGGAATTTTTGAAGGTCGACTTGGAGATGAATCAATCCTCTCACTATTGCTTTATGAGTGACAAGCAAAAGGGTCTAGAGCAGGCAATCAAGGATCTCTTTCTAGAAGCCACACATAGACATTGTGTAAGACATTTACACAATAACTTCAAGCTTGATGGGTTCAGGGGTATACTCTTCTTATTCTAATATCTTTGTCCAATATTTTTTTTTCTTGATTTTATACCTTTAATGATATTATTGTTTGTTTCTTTTTCTAAGGATTGGAGCTGAAAAATAAATCTTGGGCAATTGCTAAAAGCTCCACTTTGAACACATATGAAGAAGCAATGGAGGACATGAGGTTGACTACAGAAAGGGGCTGGAAGTGGTGCAAGGAAAGGTCTGAAACTCATTAGAGCTTGTCTTTAATGATATGTTATTTTTCTCTTGATTTTATGCCTTTAATGATATGGTTGGTTGTTTGTTTCTTTGTCTAAGGTCTGCAACTCATTGGAGCTTGTCTCACTTTGATCCAAAGTTCAAGTGTGCCATCTTGCTAAACAACCATAGTGAGAGCTTCAGCAAGAGCATTGTAAGTGCAAGGAAGAAAGGTATCTTAGGATGTCTAGAGGAGATTAGAACTGCAACAATGGTAAGGATGGACAATAGAAGATTATCAGGTGGTAGATGGAAAACAAATGTGGGACCAAGGGTTGAAAAGATTTTGAGAAAGGCAGTGAGGTGGAGCAATGAGTATAGGGTTCTAGCATCTAGTCGTGCTAAGTATGAGATTCATTGAAGGGGGGCTGCCTGCATAAGTGGAGTCACTAGTCAACACACAGTGGCCTTGGACTTGAAGACATGCATATGTAGGAGATGGGATGTGTCAGGATTGCCTTGTGGACATGCATGTTGTGCAATCTTTTCACTTGGAAAAACCCCAGATGAATTTGTGAATGAATGTTATAGTAAAGAAGCATACATGAGAGCCTATGAGCCTGTGATAAATCCAATTGCAGGGGTTAGAGAGTGGGAGAAGATGAGTAGACCTATTGCACCTCCATTGTATAGAAGGCAACCTGAAAGACCTCCTGTTTTAAGGACTCCATCTCAAGGTAAGATTAAGTTTACCAAAGTTGTAGGTAATTATAGAACTAAGTTTAATTCATACTTTGACTATTTTTGTTTTGTAGGTGAGATCCCTCCACCACCTGGTGAAAAGAAGCTATCCAAGGCATACTATATGCAAGTCACTTGCTCAATATGTAGGAAGAAAGGACACGACAAGAAGACATGTGCAAAGAGGAATGAAGAAAGTTCACAACAAGAAGAAGAGCAAGATCACACTTCCTTATAAAATTGTAATTGTGTTGAATGCTTGTAATTGCACCTTCTGTTATGGTTTAGTGACAATACCTTTTGTTTTGGTTTAGTAAGACAAACAATCTGGCTTGTAATATACCTTCTGTTTTGGTTTAATTCATACTTTGACTGTGGTTTTGATCCTTCTGTGTGGTACCTTCTATTTTTATTGTAGTTGTGTAGTACCTTCTGTTTTGGTTTAATTCATACTTTGACTGTGGTTTTGATCCTTCTGTGTGGTACCTTCTGTTTTTATTGTAGTTGTGTAGTACCTTCTGTTTTTATCCTGTGTAGTTGTGTAGTACCTTCTGCTTCTATTGGTTTTTATCTTGTGTAGTACTTGTGTAGTATCTTCTGTATATTGGTTTTTATAACCGGTGTGGTACCTTCTGTTTATAAAACATTCTTTGGCTTTAGACAGATCTTGTGTTGATTGTTGCATCATTGGTCACACTACATTCTGTTTATTGGTTTTTATAACATTCTATGGCTTTAGACAGATTTTCTCTTGTGTATGATCTACTAATTTTTGGTTTCTATTACACAATTTTTCTTCACAATAACCTTTAGACAGATACCTTTTGTGTGGTACATTCTGTTTGTGTATAAAAACCCAATATCATACACAATTTTTCTTCACAATTTCTCTTGACTCAAACTGAAATTTCTCTTCACAGTCATGAATAACCAATAAAATATACACAAACTTTTCTCTTGACAATGATGAATAAACATTATCCAATATCTCATACACAAACTTGATCATACACAATCTTTATTCAAACTCAATTTTCTCTCGACAGACAATAATGATAAGACAGACAATAATGATAAAACCAATAACTTGATCATACAGAAACTTGATCATACACAAACTTCATAAATATCCAATATCTCATACAAAATAGAACAATACAATAACCAATATCTCATTGGATCTATTTAGACAGAAAATTTGTTCATACTTTTAACAATACTATCACTGCAAAGATGAACAGCACAATAAACACACATTTTAAAACTAAAATCTCTTGCTGCATCCTTGCAATGTATGGTGGAACTCCAGATTCAACACTTGAGCCTTGCAATATACCTTCTGGCTCCTTCACATCTCTTGTAAACCCACATCCTTGTCCAGTCTAGAATAGAAAATAAAACCACACACAATTTCATTCAGTTGACAGAAAAACCAAGTTCTTCTTCACCAAATGGAAATTGAAGACAAAAAACCCTAATCGGACATACCTTCCACATAGGGCAACCATAGAAACGTTTTCCGACGTTAGGAGGTCGCCTGCAGATGGAAATCGTCGCCGGAATCCCATGGTAGCAACGAACACGATCGGATTCTGGCACTCCTCTCCTCCACGAGCTTGAAGACCCAAATGAAGACCCTTGATCCATAGCATACACTCTTCAACTGACAAATGCGTAGAATTTTGAAGACCAAAACGAACAGAATCGAATTGGGGAAAATTAGGGGTTAGGGTTTTTGCGGAGAATGAAGAAAGTGGTTGGCGGTTTGATTATTTAACCGTTGAAAAATTTAAGGCAAAAAGAGAAGTAAAGGTTAATGGACGATGATACCCCTCACTCATAACGCCGTTCTTCAGATTTAACGTTTGAACAGTGTCGTATACACTAATCTTTGGTCGGGGTCAGTAGATGGGATACCGTTCTGATAGTTAAAAGGATGGGGTACTAAAGTTTAGTCAGGCCAAAAGATGGGGTACTGTTTAGATAATTTTCTCTTAAAATAATTATATCTTTCTAACATTTAGATTATAATCTCAATATAAAGTGTTATATTATTTTATCATTTTAATTTTACGGTTTAGAATTTAGGTTGCACATCAAATCATGTATGTGAAAGAGTAAGACACATTAAAAAACACAACATGTAGTGCGATTTCCATTTGATCATTGTGATTGACTTTCACGATGTATTCAAAAATTTCACGAGATGTTATCCTCGTATGATCAAAAACCAAATTAATAAAGGTTAGTATTAGCATAACTTACACATGTTATTATTAATTTAATATTTAAAGTTAAAAATACATTTTGTGTAAGTAAGAATGAGTAGTCTTAAAGTACAAAAGTTTATATCATTTTAATTTTAGGAATCACCGGTAATTTTTAAATTAAACATGAAACCACAATAAAAGTCTGATATAAATGCAATTTGTTTATTTATGCCTATCGGGTTACCCGTCGGGGATTCTCATCGGGGTTCCCCAACGGATTCGGGTTCGAATCGGGGGCGGGGCGGATACCCCTATCTTCATCCCCATCCCCGTCCCCGTTTGAAATCCCCTTCCTCGTCCCCATGACGGGTAATACCCGCGAATTTCGGAGAATCCCCACCCCATTTACACCCCTACACTCAACCGGTTATTATATTTCATTACGTCAATCATTACTAATTCAACTTCTTTTGTCACACGAGAATCTCCCAAAACTCGCCTCTGCTTCCGTCTACCAATAGTAATAGATCAGTACTATCCGTTACCTACGGGTCTGGGTTGCAAGAGCACATTCTAGTCTCCTGAAGAACTAGACAAGTGGTCACCGCCCGGTTATCATACACTTGGTTCAGTTAAGGTTATAAAGGTGATTCCTATTCCGGTTATCCGTTATAAGATAATAATCAACACAAATAAGTCAAAACACTCAAACCAATATACGGAATGAAGCTAAGTAAGTCCAAGGGACTTACCTCACTCGAAGGTAATCTAAAAGCTCAGCAACAACTCAGTGAACAACTCAGTTGTTCACACAAGCATGTTCACACAAGCATCACGAATCAGGAACGAAACGGTTGCTAGAAGTCTATAACTTCTAGTCTCAATGATCTCTAAGAGATCTACACAAGTTAAGGCCTCAACCTTAATCTTACAAAACACTCAAGGGTCAAGGAACATCCAGAAGGAACAAGGAAAGGAACGAGGAAAGCAAGGAAGGAAGCAACTCACAAGAACGGGAGTTATTATAGAAGAAACCGCGGAGGCGGCTGGGTAAAGGCGCAGGGACGGCAGGGAGGAAATTCGCACGGGCGGCTCTGTGCAGGCGCGGGGGGCGGTTTTTGTGACAGAAACACCGACTTCTCCTTCGGCAGCCAGGAACTTCACCAAAGGCCAAAGCTTGCTTCTCTCAACACACAACCACGTCAAGACTCAACCAACAGAGCCTGAGCAACACATCAACAACGGGGATGCAAACAAGAATCAAGGTTCAAACTTGATTCTTGGAGAAGAAGAAAAGGAAGAACGAAAGGAGAAAACGAAACAGAAGGATGGGCATGCAACCACAACATGAACGTGATGCAGAACAAGGGAGGAAGAACTTACACGTTCAGAAGGATCACAAGAAGCAAGGTTGCAACACTCTAGGGTTGAAGAAGACGTAAGCAAGAAACGGGAAAAAGGAGAAAAGACGGAAATATATAGAAGAGGCGGGAAATATAAATGGAAAGGACGTCCAGGGTTAGGAGAAGATAAAGAAGTCGGCCCATAAGATAGAAGACCGGATCTTCTATCTATTAAAAAAAGATAAAACGAACGAAAGAAAGATTGAGCGCGATCTGTAGTCAGCCGCAGGGACGACTGACCCTGCCGCGGGTGCGGCTTGCCGCAAAGGCGGCACACTTCACCACAGGGGCGATAAAGACCAAAGATTGGGGTCTTACATCGTGTACATGAAATGTTTCAGTTGCAGAAAGGAAGAGATGATTAAATATAAATTTATTAAACTTTATCTTATATGATATAGTATACATGAAATCTAATTGAAATAGTAAATTTCATCTTTTAGAATATTGAACACTTTCATTGAAAAAAAAAATTAAATATTGTGAGCATAATCTCTTAAAATAAGTGATCGTCTCAAGATTCTACCTTCTCAATTTAAAATATATAATCAAATTAATGAAAAATGTTTATACATGACCTTGTAACATATATGTTGAAAATTGTATAAATCTGACATAGATTAATTTATTTAGCAGTGAGTTACATCTACTAAATACAGTAAAATATAGTAAACTTAAAACTAATTAACATTACTTTTTAAATTTTAAAATTAAAAAAAGGTGATACTAAGAGACATTTTTGATTTCAACTCCGAAAATAAAATAAAAAAGAATATAGTTCAAATGTATTGTTCATTCCTAATAATAATTTAGGATATTTTCTCTTACTACCCTCAAGTTTGGACTTTTCCTCTCAATATCCACAGTGTTTAACTTTTCTCTTGATACCCTCATGGTATAATATTTTTCCTATTTATATCAATATATTTTATTAAAATTTTAATTATAAATAATTTTTTTAAAAAAAATCAAAACTAATTATGAATAAAAAAGCAACCTTTTATTTTCTGTTTTTGTAACAAAAAACAATTTTTTTTAAAACTAAAAAACTTACTTTTTATTTTATGTTTTTGGAATAAAAAATAATAAAATTTAAAAGTAACTATGTTCACATTAAATTTTAAATTAAATAAATATAAATAATAAGTAATGCTAAAGA
>BSUD01000006.1:23652047-23670773 GCA_033239045.1 Fagopyrum esculentum | reverse complement strand
CGATATTTTTAAAAACAAAAAAAAACTAATTTACTTTTCTAGATTTTTTTAATTTAAAAATTATATTATTTACCATTAAAATTCATAATTTTTTGATTTAATTTGTTTAATTTCTAGATTTTTTAACGTGAATAAAACTAGTTTTAATTTATTTATTTTTTCAAAAAAGTAAATAAAAACTAAGTTTTTTGTTAAAATTAGTTTTCTATTTTTACTTTAAAAAATTTTTATTTGAAAATTAAAATTTAGTGAAACATATGAAAAATGGGTATAAGGAGAAAATAAATTAAATCATAAGGGTAGTAAGCGAAAATTTATAACTTTGTGTATAACAAGAGAAAAAATCCAAACTTGAGTTGAAAGTCATTAACTACCAAAAGAAAAATCTAATAATTTATATGGCGAGGTGGTACTATGAGGACATTTTGGTTGCAATTGAAAATAAATGTCAAAACAAAGTTCACTTAAATGTCATTGTTCAGTCATAAAAATAATTTATATGACGAATATTTTTTTTATTTTCAATATAAAGTGTTTTTTTTCATTTTGTTTTTCTATTGGGTAAAAAAGTTTATCAAATTATACTCTTATTACTTTAAACCTCAATGAATGATTCTAAAATTTTTATGAATAATAGTCTATAAATTTTTCATGAACAATAGTATATATGAAGTAGATTGGTTTTTATACGATCAAACCGAGGTAAACATATGGTGAACCTTGTCATTGAAGGGGTCACCTTATCTCCAAAATGGTTAGAGAAAACAAAGGAATTAAGAAGAAAGACGAAGAAAGAAAAACCAAAAATGGTCGGCGAAGGGGAAAGCAGTAATGTTAAAATAAGGCTCCATGATTAACCTTTTTAGCAAGTCGTGTCTTTTTCTAATATTTAATTACAAGATATTGATTATTCATTTAAAATCTCTTGACTAAACTGCGGCATCCTTTATAATTATGTTTACAATTATTGTATTATTTAAGTGTTTAGGGTTTAGAAATATAGGATAGGGTAGCGGCTACCCATCATCACGCAAATGCAACGTGGATTTGGTTCGGTTCATCCCTCTAAATTCATAATAGATTTCATATATTTATACGATTTGTCACTCCTTAAGTTCAAACTGCAACCACTTATAGCCGCTAAACCTTATTTGTCACGTAATATATGTTGTATTTATTACTAACATAGGAAACTTTAAGGAAGATTTTTCACCTACTTATGATGTTTCTAATTTTTGTTTACTACCTAAGCTTTTTGACAAAATCTTGGAAAACTTTTATAATAATGCTATAAACTACTATTTTTATTCTCCAAAATAGCAGCTGAGTTTTATGATTCTTTGAAGGTAAGAGATAAAATTACTGTTGAATTTATATTAGAAGAAATAAAATATTAACTGGGTTTAAAATTTAAATATCACAAAACAAGGGTATTTATTATGAATATTATGAAAATCTAAGATTTTGTGTTATGAGATATTAAATTGTCCAAAGTATTATGATTATCACACCAATATCCATAAATATATATCCTGAAAAAAACAAATGTATTATTTCACCAAAATAATAGGTATCTTATCTTATATCTATTAAAGCAGAAGCCTCTATTGCCACGTGTCAACGCCAGGTTTCTCGAAGCCTAAAAAAATTATTTTAAAAAGTGATTTCTAAATATTAATATAAATTGAAAATTGATTTCTAAATTTTATAAAAAATATTTAAATAAATATTTTTATAAAAAATATTTGTTAAGCTTTTACGAATTTTTTTTACCAACAAGCAAATCTTAACAAATCAATTTGAAAATATAATTAATTAGAAGAGATAAATAGTTAAACGATTTTTAAGTATTAAATATTTATTAAAACTGGACCCGCACTTTGTGCGGGTAATACACTAGTATCTATTAAAGCAGAAGTCTTTATTGCCACGTGTCAACGTCATGTTTCTCGAAGCCTATAAAATTACTATAAAAAGTGATTTTTAAATGTTAATATAAATTGAAAATTGATTTTTAAATTTTTTAAAAATTATTTAAATAAATAATTTTATAAAAATAGTTTTTAAACTTTTAAGGATTTTTTTTAACCAACAAGCATATCTTAACAAATCAGTTTAAATATATAATTAATTAGAAGAGATAAATATTTAAAAGATAATTAAAAGTCATAATAATAATAATTATAATTTCATTATCCGGATTTTTATTTTACAAAAATATACATATAAATTTTTAAGTATTAAGTATTTATTAAAACTCAACCCGCACAAAGTGCGGGTAATACACTAGTGTTATATTGTGAGAAGGTCAGGTTTGAAGTAAAGTATTACAGATAACGCTAAATCTTTATATTACCAATTAATTAAGTTGACTACGTATATATTAGTTTTGTTGAAGTAATATATATTTTTTTTCTCTTAAGAATATAAAATAGAAATAAAGAAAGGTAGGCAGGTTTTTGAAGGGGAAAAGGTAAAGGTAGAAGATGAGAAAGTTGAGATGAATCACGCGAAATCTGGGGGGTAATATCTCACTTTATCATACTTTTACACTACTTTCGTATATCTTTTTCTCATTCATTTGGAAGAATGAGTCACAGGATTAGGGCCTAAAGCTCATTTGCTTTCTTTCTTTCTTTCACTGCTTCCTCTTCTACTCAACAACATTTTTTTTATATAAAAAATATTACAGTCTTGATTTCAAAAGATTTTCTCATAATAAAAATTGACTACAAGTTAAAAATCTAAAATAAATAAATTACAACAATTTTTGTTCATAACTTCAAAGTTGTAAACCACTTTTACCCTATTATAGCTCAATAAGTAAAAAATAAAAGAAACAAAGAAAACATGAAGTACAAAGGTCTTGGATGGGAAACACAACTACACAAGGAGTGAGATGGGCCCATTTAGTCCAGGCCCAATTCATCAAAATGGCCCATCACAACTTGTTTGGAATTTCAAGGATGGAGAAAGAGAAGATCAAGGCCCATATTGTGGGCCCTTTGATCTGCCAAGGGCGCTACATGAAGCCCGTCTCTACTACTCAGGTCTCAACAGGTTAATATCCAACTAATTTTTGTATGTAATATTTTTCAAAACAAAATTGCAACGAAGAAAGTCTGACATAAGAAAGTCTGATATAGAAGAAAAGAATCGGGTGTGAATAAATATTACGGTAAAAAATAAGAATAGTTCTAGACCACACGATTTAAATTTATTTGACGAATTTAATATGATTTATATTAAGATCATATTTAATGACCAAATTTAACTTTTTCATATGAGTGTTGATTGATGACAATGTTTTGATTATGAAGTATCTTAGTGTTCGTTTGATTGAGAATTAAAAATATGTAATTTTGTAACTCTTGACACGCAGGGATAAGCTATCAACTTAATGATGATTATAAGGGGTAACTTACTCCCGTTTGATTGTAACTCTAGAAACGGAACCGAAATGAAAATGAATCTAGTCCATACGTCATATGTGTTCCTTGTTCATGAATTATTTTGGAATCATTTTTTGTGGTCTCATACATTTTGCATTTGATTCTCCTATTTTGTTTTCATGTAGGGTATCAAAAAAGTAATCAAATTCAACTCCAATTAGTTTAAACTTCAAGTAATGATTCCAAAAAATTGCACAAACAAGGATATACGTATGGACTAGATTTGTTTACATTATGTTTTCATTTCCGGAGTTTAAACCAAAACGGGCCCATTGCCTATGGAAAAATTTTCGATTCATGCATGTCAAAGTAATGTACTTGTTGATGACCAACTATATGAGATGAAAACTAAGAATATCAACCCCTATTATAGGTACATAAGAATTTTTTTTTTTTATCTTTATCCATAAATCTTAGCAATCATATTCAATAAATCAACACGTGTATTTAGTATGAACAAGAAGTACAATCACGCTTTTAAGAAACACAACCGTAACCATACTAAAAAGGTTCTCTTGTATAAATGAAAAAATGATAACTTCTAAGAGGCGTTGAATTAATGAACGAAAGTTTCAGAATAAATGGTCATCATACATATTCATAGGGGAGAAGCATTTAATAAAAAAATAATACCCACTTGTGAGACATAATTAGTGAATAAGCTGACAACAAAATAATATAATTATGGATGATATGAAAAAATAACATAATTATGATATGAAAAAATAACATAATTATGATATGAAAAAATCAAACGCTGAAGTTTAATTAAAGTTCAAACGCCTTTCTTCTCTAGTAACTTTTCAAGTGCACAAACATCACAATAACAAGGTGTATGATGGTGTGTAAGTAATGCACGATCGTGCCCTTAGTAAATATGATGGTGTCGATCACAAGAGCAAGGTGCATGATCTTATTAAGAAACAATAATATCTAGCTCTTCTGTCATCTGTTGTGATTCTATTTGCATTGTTGTGATTCTATTTGCATCGTATCTTCATTATCCTCAGTCCACTTATATAGGGATTGCTTAGATATGTTTGTTGTACAAAGCTGTATATAACAGCATCTTCTGTTCAGTAAATAATATCAGTTTTCATTCAGATCATTCTCATGGTATCAGAGCGATCGATCTAATATTTTTTCTTCTTCTCTATAAGCAAAACAATGGCAGCCCCAAACACATCCACCACAATACCAAATGATCTTGAACCAACGTGTCCATTCATAGTTGTAAATTTCCCCAATGCTAACAAACTTACTGGAGATAACTACATTGGATGGAAACTACAAATTGAGGCACTCTTAATCGGCTATGGCCTATACAAGTTCGTTGATGGAAGCCATCCTATTCTGGAGGCAACCATATCAACCACAACAGGAAACCCACCTGAGAACACTGTCTCAGTGAATCCCAAGTACGAAACTTGGGTGCGTCAGGATAAACTATTGTTTGGAGCATTGGTCTCATCCTTACATCCTGATGTTAGTCATGTTCTTGCGGGCTCAATCTATTCTAAGGATGCATGGGAGCGTCTTGCAACCACGTATGCTAATCCATCAAGAGGTCATGTTCTTCAACTCAAAGAACAACTCAAACACATCACAAAAGGGACTTCCTCCATTGCCCAATATATGCACTCCGTTGGGAGGATTACCAATGCTTTGGCTGCCCTTGATAAGCCAGTTGAACAAGAAGATTTAATTGATCGTGTGCTTGATGGTCTCGACTCGGAGTATCAACCGGTCATCAACGGAGTTAGACAACGCGATACACCGATCTCCACTGCTGAGTTGCACGAGAAGCTAATCAATCACGAGTTGGCTGTCAAATTGACTAAACCAGCATCATCATTTCCTGTTTCAGCCAACCCAGCCCAACATCATTATTCCTCAAATCAACAATCACCACCGATCAATCGTCGGCAATCATTTCAGGAGCAACGAGCACCACCGACTGAGTCCCAGAAATCTGTTCCGCAATTCAAAGGGTTTTGCCAGTGGTGTCATAAACAAGGTCACCCACTTGCCTATTGTCCTGCGTTCCAATCCACTAATCCTGCCATTCAAGTTCCTCGTCGCCCACCTTAAATTCCGAACCCAAAACTCATACCCAAGCTTTCAAAAGTCCAGTATGGCGAGTGGCTATGGAGGAACAATTCTCGGCATTACAAAGAAACGAGACTTGGACTTTAGTCCCATCTAATCAAGCTTCAAACATTGTTGGTTGTAGGTGGATATATCGCACGAAGTATAAACCAACTGGAGAGGTTGAACGCCACAAAGCCAGGTTGGTAGCGAAGGGCTTTCATCAACGTCCTGGAGTCGACTATACAGAAACTTTCAGTCCTGTAATAAAACCTGCAACAGTTCGCATCATTCTTTCTCTTGTTGTTGCACACAAGTGGCAACTCCGTCAACTTGACGTCAATGACGCCTTCTTACAAGATCGCCTTAACGAGAATGTTTACATGACACAACCACCGGGTTTTGTTGATTCTACAAAACCAACTCATGTTTGTAAGCTCAATCGAGCAATCTATGGGTTGAAGCAAGCACCCCGTTCGTGGTACACTGAACTTAAATCCTTCCTGCTCACACTTGGATTCAAAGGGTCAACCTCGGATACATCTCTCTTCTATTATAAGAACAACACGGGTATGATTTTCATCCTTGTCTATGTGGACGATATCATTGTTACAGGCTCAGCTACAACGACTATTCCGATAATGCTTGCTCAACTCATGGAACGCTTCTCACTGAAGGATCTTGGTAACCTTAGTTACTTTCTCGGTGTTGAGGTAATTCCGAAGTCTGATGGTATTTTTCTTCATCAACACAAGTATATTCTTGACCTGTTAGAGAAGTATAATATGCTTGACTGCAAGCCTGTTCATACACCAATGGTTCCTGACCAAACTTTAGCATTCCCTTCAAGTGAGTTATTGGCAAACCCCACTGTGTATCGTACAGCCGTAGGCTCCTTGCAGTACTTATCCATAACTCGTCCTGATGTTGCTTTTGCTACAAACAAGCTGTCACAATTTATGCAGCGCCCAACAGAACTTCATTGGTCTGCTGTCAAACGCGTCTTCAGATATCTAGCAGGTTCGAGCACTATTGGTCTCACCATCAAGGCTACTTCTGATCTAAGCCTTCACGCATTCTCTGATGCAGAGTGGGGAGGAGATAAAAATGACTATTTGAGCACAGGAGCTTACATTGTATACATGAGTTGTAATCCCATCTCATGGAGCAGTAAGAAACAACGTACAATTGCTCGATCATCAACTGAGGCCG
This sequence comes from Fagopyrum esculentum, assembly GCA_033239045.1. NCBI lineage: Eukaryota > Viridiplantae > Streptophyta > Magnoliopsida > Caryophyllales > Polygonaceae > Fagopyrum > Fagopyrum esculentum. The sequence goes on along the minus strand of BSUD01000006.1, from coordinate 23,664,021 downwards.
AATATCGAACAGTTGCGAACACTGCCGCAGAGCTTCAATGGTTAAGATCCCTTCTCAAAGAGTTAGGTGACCCAATCACCAAGACTCCGGTAATATACTGCGACAATATTGGTGCCACCAGATTGTGTCGCAATCCTATCTTTCACTCAAGGATGAAACATGTAGCTTTGGACTATCACTTCATAAGAGAACAAGTTCAAGCCAACACTCTCCGAGTTGAGCACGTTCACAATGATGATCAACTTGCAGACGCTCTTACGAAACCACTACAAAGAGCTAGATTTTCAATGCTTATTTCCAAGATTGGTCTCTCTCCAGGATCGTCCATCTTGCGGGAAGATATTAAGAAACAATAATATCTAGCTCTTCTGTCATCTGTTGTGATTCTATTTGCATTGTTGTGATTCTATTTGCATCGTATCTTCATTATCCTCAGTCCACTTATATAGGGATTGCTTAGATATGTTTGTTGTACAAAGCTGTATATAACAGCATCTTCTGTTCAGTAAATAATATCAGTTTTCATTCAGATCATTCTCAGATCTTACTCGTATACAAGCCGCATGGTTGTGCGCTTTGATAGCACAAACGTGCGGCTTGTATGCACGATCGTGCATCTTGTTATGTCAAGGTCGTTTCGTGCTTCTTGCGATCGATAGGGGTGGAGGCAAGGATTTGTTATTTTGAGATGATTTGTATTCTACAATGGGTTTGTTATTATCAGAGATTGTGTATGGTGTGGTGATCCTGATTCTGGAATTTTTTATATTAATTTTTGGTAATTGATACAACTAAAACCTTTGTACTTACGAAGTTACCGATTTTGAATCAAGCAGCGAACAATTCGTTCTCTCTCCCTTATTGCTATGATAATTGTCTCGTTTCACTATACATGTCGACCGACTAGTCTTGTTAGACGGTCAACCTGTTTGTTTTCCTATCTCCATAAGTTATGATCGCGTTCTTCTTTTTCTCGTTCGTGTCACCGATCGGTCAACCAATCGTAACCGATCATCCGACCGAATTTCGTATTTTTATTTCCTATTTTTTCTTTTGCTTTATTATTTATTGGTTTCATTATAAATATGTTAAATCATTGCAATGTTTTTCTTGAGTTTGATTATAACTTTATTACTACAATCGAGTATTGTAATTATTTTGCCAGATTTGAGGTTCACATTTCAACCCCTCGATTGTAATTATTTTGCCAGATTTGAGGTTCACATTTCAACCCTCGTCAATTTGCCGCATTGTGTATGATCAGATACGATGGGCGTCATTTCCTTGTATATAAACATTTTCAATTCAAAGAAACAAACAAGCTTTTAGCCCATGATTCTATGCGATAGAGATTACGCAACATGATTGAGCTTTATCTTCTAGGTATGCCTTTGGAGACAATGCAGGGAATACTGTCTGAATGCTGAATAGTAAGCATGGATCATAGTTTTTCTTCAACTAACCGAAAGCATTCCCGTGCATTATTAGATCAGGCAGTTTGTGGGAGATGGAAACAATATCGTGCATTCTTGGCTATGCTTGCAGCTGTTGTCCCATTCCATTTCGTTTTTGCTTGCCCAAAGGGCTTTGAACCGATCAAACAACAGTGGAGACTGCACGAAAAGTTCGTCATAAACCCTTTCAAGGACTTCAGCTAAAGACACTCTTTCCATCTCCCAATTCCTCAATCTGAGACACCGAACACTCTGATTTCCTTGCTTCGTCCCCATAATAATAAAGCTGTGTATTTGATTCCCTAAATAGGGGATGGATAAACTTATATTTAGTAATAATTACTGGTTTTTGAACGTTACTGTCCTCTAGCTCTTAAATTACTTCCTAATTCTGAATGGTATGTATTATAGCACTCCAGAACAGACATGCACGTCAATCATCCGGGTTAAACTTGTTCCATGCATCCTGCAGGGTATATCATAATAAATCAAAATACTGTGGTTCCACTCAAAACGACCATATGAAGAGTAAATTATGATGTGCATTCATTAGTCATCACCTTCAAGAGATCAAACACTTTCTCGCAGATGTACTTCTGCTGAATTGTTGCACGTCGCTGTTGCAATTTGTCAGGATGAACGCAAAGAGCGGCCCTCTTGTAAGCTTTTCGAACAGCAGTTGCCGTCACAAGCTCTGTTAGGGGAATTGCCTGCCACCCACTATCAGGACCCAGGATCTGCAAGTATCAACACTACAATATCAGATGGTGCTTCAACATGGTAATTCTTTACATGACCCATTTACCATGTCACTAGGGCAGCCTTGAGGTATTTTATCACAATCACGAACAGTTTTTACACAACGAGTTAGATCGACTGCACCCCAAAAAATTTTAAATGTGTTCCAGATAGCAATATAGTAACTTGATACCCGTATACGTATGTAGAGCTCAAGGATAGAGGTGCATACATATTGGAGAGTCGAGAGCAATGAGCGCAAGTTCCTTTCCTTGCCACTTGACCACCTTTTAACCTCAGCATCCAGAGAATTCGCAAATCTCTGCCAACAAATAAAGAAAGCATGGGTTTCAGGAATTGAGGAACAGACAACGTGTAAAAAGAGCCACCTTAGTTATGGAACCAAACTCACACTTCTCTCGGCTTCCTCCTTCTGTACAAGAATATCACGCATGTTCTTCTCTTCAAGAGCCTTTGCCTGCAATGATAAGACCATCGAATAAACCTTAGTAGGTGCTAATTCTGTTTTTATTTTTAAATCAAGCAGTAAAAGAAAACATACTGCTCGTTCCATTGTTCGCTTATTCCTTTCTGATATAGCCTTTCTCCTCTGTGGTGATTCAGTTGTGGCCCCATTGGGTCTGTCGCTGGTGAATGGGACTTCATGGCACCAAAATACATTCTTTAGAATCATGAAACAATAATCGTATAACATTATAGATTTTATCTTGGTCTAATGCATGTGTACAAATAAGAAGATTGTGGAATTTATTATTTGTACTACCAGCAGTAGCATATCCTGTGCTCGAGGGACCCGAAATTGGATTCCTGGGATCCTGCACCAGCTTATAAGATGTTAAAACTCAACATAATCAAAAGGAGTGATGGAAAGACAAAATGGATACTGGATAAGTTCGAATGTTAACCTTCTCTTTGGACTTGTAAGCACCCTTCTCAGACATTGCTTTTTGCAGAGCACGTTCTCGAGCCTCGGCAGTTGCCCGTTCAACTGCAGCTCGCTCTACTCTAAGCTTAGCATCTATAGAGGCTTTATCAGAAGGTGGTTTAGCCTCAGAAGAAGTCTTCCCTGGTCTGTCTTGTGCAGCAGCTGCTGCCTTCAAACGTGCGTCTGTAGCAGCCCTATCTCGAGCTTCAGCGAATGCTCTCTGACGAGCTTCACGGATCACCCTCTCAACAGTTTGTCTTTCCTTTTCTTTCTCTCTTTCCTTGTTTTGCCCCTCACTCTGACGTGTATTTGCCAAGTCTTCTGAAGTTGAGGTTTCACTAAATTCATGGTTTGCAGTATTTGCTCCCACTTCCATCTCTTCTTCAAGAATGGATGGGCCCTGCTTTTGTTTCGCTCCTAATTTCTCCCCATTTTCGAACCATCGTCTTCTTCTGTGACCTGCTTCAGTACTAGCTCTGCATTCTACCTGGTCATCCGCACCATCTTTTTTTTCATTTGCTAAATTGTCAATATCACTTTGAGAACTGACATCATGCTTAAATTCCTGAGCAATCTCATGATCCATCTCTGCAGCCACTTCAACTCCAGTAAATGGGATAGGTTTAGGTGGAAATTCTCCACCGCTGTTTTCGAACCATCTTCTTCTTCGGTGAGAACCTTCGGTGCTATGAAGACCTTCACCTTCCTGATCCTGGTTGCTACCAGCATCTGTCTGACCCATATAAACACCTTCTCTAGATTCATTCATAGTTTCATTAGCACAAATTTCGACTTCATCTTCAACTTCAAATCTCTCTGCATTCTCCTGGTCCATCTCCAGGGTCCTCTCATTCACTTGAAGAATACCAGGATTAACAAACCACCTTCTTCTCTTGTGAGATGACTCACCGACATGTGAACTGACATTCTGTTCATCAGCCTCATTAAATTCTCTTCTACTAGCTTCAGAATCATCATCCTGATTTCCTGGACTATCAGTGACAAATGACTTCATTTCCTCAACAGAATTATTCAGCTCAAATTTAAAAACACTATTACATTTATTCATCTCCACATCTGTACAGGAACTGGCTTCGTGACTTTCTTCAATTTCCTTCTCAGCTTTATCCATGTCCAATCTATCTCCAGCTGACATAGGTATCTCTGTCAACTCTTCTCTGACTAATTTGTATGGCATCTGTCTAGAGCTCGGTTGTTCTGTCCCTTCAAATTCACCTCCAACAGTTGTCAACCTTTCCTCTTCAACAATAACTTTTCCATCTTGGGCATATTGATCTTCATCTTGATCGCACGCACCAGCATTTCTGTTCAAGCATGAGTGGTCATCCTTCTCACATAGATCATCAGCTCCGGATAAATAATCATCATGCTTAGAGGACTTGTCAGTAGCTTCACTATGGGACCCAGAATCTTGATATCTATATTGATGGTCAAGTTGAATAAAAACTTCAGCATTTCTGTTCAAGCATGACTGCTCGTCTTTCTCACATACATCATCAGCTGCAGGGAGATAATCCTCAAGCTCCAAGGACTCATCAGCAACTTCACTAAAGGGCCCAGAATCTTCAGACATATATTTTACATTCAACTCATCAGCCATCTGTAGGGGTTCAGATGTGGTAGAGGTTTCCACTGTCAACCTTTCCTTCTGAATAGGCAAGTCCACATCAACCGCATTTTGACTTACATTGTTATGCAGAGAAGCCTCTTCATTTCTGCTTGAAGATAAAAGCTCGTCGTGGTCAAGAATATCATCAGTTGCGGGAAGAAACACATCATGCTCTGAGCCATCATCAACTACTTCACTAGAACACGGTATTGATTCACATATTCCTTCTCCAATGAACCCTTTGGCTCTTTGTAACGACTTGGGCTGCTCAACACCCTCCGTAGGTGCCGATGAAACTGAAGCGGACTTTGTCATCCTTTCAATTTCCTCAGCAGAGAATTTTACACCTTGAGCATATTGATTTGTATTATCAGGCACACTAGCTTCTTTATTTTTGCTCAAAAATAACTCATCCTGCTCACTCGTGTCATCAACTGCAGCAAGATTACCACTATACTCGGAGTCATCCTCAACAACTTCAGGGAGACCATCAGTTGCTTCACTTATTACATTTTGTCCCACAATTTTCTCAGAGTCTTCAACTTCACAATTTATCTCTTCTGCCGCTAGCACTCTTTCTTTACACTCTTCCACCATACAAGACTCTTCTACCGTTCTAACATCTTCTTGCTTCGTTTGTGCATCTTTTGGCATCTCTATATCTTTCAGCTTGCAGCTCTCGCTCTCTCTAATCACACCTTCATTGTCGAGGGACCCACCAAGTCTATCATCAAAAGGTTCTAGGTCTTGCACCTCGTTCACTAATTCCTCATCTTCCCACACTGTGCCTTCATCATCATATGCTTGTGGTATTTCATCACATTCTCCTAGTCCAATAGTGCCCATATGACTCACATGTTCTACCTTCACTGGTCCATCTAAAACCTCTTGAATCGGCTCCAGAACCACCTCCAAGAGTTCACCTTTAACTTCAGTGGACACATCTTGGTTCAAATCACTTTTATCGTTTACTGACTCTTCAGCTTCTATATATTCGAACTCTCCTCTGGGCTTAGATGCCCCACCTTGCTTACAGGTGAGCATTTCAACATGTGGAGACGATGTTGCACCACTTTTATTCACATCATTTTCTTTTGCTTCACAAACTTCCATGTTCATACTGATTTTTGTAGAATCCTGTGCACTCTCTCCGGCCACTGAAGATGTGCTATAATGCATTCCAACTTTCTCCTCAATCTGTTCTAGAACAGCTCCCCTCTCCTGGTCACTGTCCGCATTTCGCACTTCATAAGCTCTATCTTCAGATTGCTTTGCACTCTCTCCAGCCACTGAAGATGTGCTATAATGCATTCCAACTTTCTCCTCACTGTGTTTTAGAACAGCTCCCCTCTCCAGGTCACTGTCTGCATTTCGCACTTCATAAGCTCTTTCTTCAGATTGCTTTGCAGATTCACACTTACTTGGGGCCTCCTTTTGTATCACTGTCTTCTCAGAGTCAGCCTGCTTAGACATGAAGCTCACTAACCTGTTTTTCACTCCAGTAAAAAGTTGACTTAAATGTTTTGCTGCTTCCCATTCTCCTCCACCTTCATGCTTACAGCCCTTCTCAGCTAAATCGAATTCATCATGAGCATTTCTTTCTCCAAAGGTTTCAAGTGCAGGACTTCTCACAGTAGCATCCAATCCAGCAGCCGTCCCATGCAATCTTTCTTTCAATACAGCAGCTTCATTCTCAAGTTGACTCTGACTTGTAATGTTCGGATCAATCTTCAGACTTATTCCACCTGCTTCATTGGCTTGACTATGGTCAGCTGAGGCTTTTCTGTTCAGATAGCCGTTCTGTTTTATTACTTGCTCTTCAGTGAGACATTTCTTCTGCCTCGCAGCTTTAATTTTCACACTACCATTCTGCTTTGGCTTATATGTTACATAAGAATGATCTGTGTCACTTGTAGCTTTGACTTTGAAACTATCCTTAAGGGTCGGTTTTATGAAGCCATTGGCCTCCAGCCCTTTCAAAAACACTTTTGCCCACCGTATCCTTTCTTCAGCCTCCTCTATTGCACTTTTCATAGCAGCTGCAGAGACTGCAGCAGCTGAATTCACATCTAACTCTTCATCAAGGAGTGGAAATGGATCACCAGAATTAATTTCTTGATTATTTGTAGAGTTGTTGGACCTTCGGCTGGCCGATCTTTTGAAGTGATCACTGCCCCCAATTGATTGAGGTGAGTTTGACACTGACATGCTACGGGAGCGAGGTTTACCATTGACTTCTCGATTATCATGAGATTCAACAAATTGATTGCTTTCACCCCCGCCAAAATTCTCTTGAAACGTAGGATCATGATCACTTGCCTGTTTATTAACACCGAGGTCCGAGACAGCCCTTGTGTGCTTCCCCTTTCTAGATACCTTACCAACAGCGTCACTGAAATCAGCATCATTCATGCTCATACGTTTTGCCTTATCAAAACCAGTTTTCTTCACAGGACCAGCTTCATCAAACAAAAGAGTATATCCTGGGACAGCATGAAGATGAGCTATGTGTGTCATACCATTTAAACCATCCTTGCTCAACTGGTTAGTTTTATGATACGAAACACTGACATGCTTCACACTATCAGCAGTCTGTTGGGGCAATGGACTTGCTGAGGTTTGATCATTTGAAGAATTACCAGAAAGTTCGTCAACACTTGAAAACGCCTTACTTGTTGGCACTGGACTGGTTGACATTTGACTGTTTGAAAAATTAACAGGAAACTCTTGACTTTTCGAATACGGCATCCTTGTCTGTGTTGGACTTGATATTTGATCATTCGCTTTATTACATGAGAATTCTTGACTTTTTGACACCATTCTCCTCGTCTGCGCTGGACATGACGTCTGATCATTCCCATAATTACATGAGATTTCTTGACTTTTCGAGGGCATCCTACTCGTATGCCCTGGTCTTGATGTTTGATCATTCCCATAATTAACTGAGAATTCTTGACTTTTTGACGGTTTTCTCCTCGTCTCTGCTGGACTTGATGCTTGATCATTCCCATAAGTACATGAGAATTCTAGACTTGCTGCTGGCATTCTCCCCATCTGTGCTGTACTTGATGTTTGGTCATGTTCATAATTACGAGAAAATTCTTGACTCTTAGATGGCATTCTCCTCGTCTCTGCTGGGCTTGATGTTTGATCATTAGCACAACTAAATGAGAATTCTTGACTTTTTGATGGCATTCTCTTTGTCTGCACTGGACTTGATGTTTGATCATGACCATAATTACATGAGAATTCTTGGCTTTTTGATGGCACTCTCCTCGTCTGCACTGGACTTGATGTTTGATTATTACCATAATTAGTTGAAAACTCCTGACTTTTCGATGGCATTCTTCTCGTCTGCACCGAATTTGATGTTTGATCATTTGCATAATTGCGTGAGAACTCTTGACTTTTTGATGGCATTCTCCTCGTCTGCACTGCACTTGATGTTTGATCATTCCCATCATAACATGAAAATTCTTTACTTCCCGGTGACATTCTCTTTGTCTGCACTGGACTCCTACAGGAATTTAAATTAACCACATATACTGAGTGTCTAGGCTTCTGTAACTGATAGGATATATAAAGGCAAAGCAAACAAGGAAAGGAAATATTTGGTGCCTCTACAACCACCAACAGATCATGGAAGAAAGAGACCTCCTATTGATCATATCATAATTACGAAGGCAAAAACACACAAGATTATCAATCAAATTGATAGTAAAGAACAAAATTCTTATTTATACCTCAACTACAACCACTGAATGAAGAAGGTGGTGCATTTATGGGATCCTGTAGTGTTAAAAATTGACAAAAACCTACCTAGGTACCTCTGCATTTATTTCATTCACCCAAAAAAGTTCCATCCAAAACCACATTTTGAGTTGTCATATTCGCTAGTAAGGTTAAATGAGACGGTTACAAAATCAGACCTGCGATATTAAAAACAACTCCGAATGCTGTAATGCTGTTGCAAATCGCGACAAAAGGATTGCTGTTGCGACAAAAAAAAAAGGGCCTTGCACAAGACAACTTCCTTCATAAGTTACACCTACCAAAAACACTTTCTTCAACCGGAAAAATTCAGCTCTTCATACTAAGATTTGAAATTTTCACATAAGGATTCAGTAAATTAGATAACTCCGCTTTCTTTACCTCGTTATTTCAAACTTTGTCCCACTTAAGTGACATTAATTTAAGATGTTCTTTTCTAGCTCTGCCCTCATTTTTTTCCTGTAACTCAATGCCACCATCACCGACTTTGTTTCTTCTAATCCCTTTCCCCTTTTTTATCTTGCCTCCCTTCACCCGTATCAGCATTAATAATAAAACTACTAACAATTGAGGTTTATTTTTCACCTCTCAAATTATCACACAACTAGGGTTCCTTTTGTCCACCAAGAGGAGAAAAAATGTAGGAGAAGAAAGAGAGGGTTCACTGTTCAAATCTAGAGTAACGGTCAGTCAATCGGAAACTTGCATCTTCATTGTCCTTAGGTGGAAAGAATTTCAAACCCCTGTAATATACCTAGGTGGAGTGATTCAATCTTAAAACCTCTCCTTTCCAATTTGAGCAAGAATACTGAATTCTTCCTATGTCTAATTGTCCAAAAAGTCCATGGCCACAATGGGAAGAAAGTAATAGAAAAGAAGCGGATCTTTCATGAATAGCATAGTGTAGAGTAGCCAACATCTTAATGTCAGCAATTTTTAATTTGCAGTTTGCAATTGTTTAATAATAACTATTAAAATTTGAATTAAAATAATGTATAGGCCGTCAAAATTAAACCACAAAATCGCTAGTGTGTAAACGAAGGATTCAATCGATTGCAAGATCGACAAATAGACGCATACAAATTCTCTAATTTTAATATTCACATACGCACGAGAAGTAGAAGCATAATCTAGAGAGAGAGTTTAGGCAAAAACCGTGGCAAGTTTGCGTCACGTTTCGCCATCTTCTTCGAATCACGAATCAATTGCTCCGGCAGAACTCCGATGCCATCGTTATCTCCAAAACCTCCAAACACACCAGCATAATCGAAACCAGAACTCAAATCCTGCCTGGGTCCAACAGTCAGATCAACGGCCGGAAGATCGAGTATCGGAATCGAGGATCCAAGAGAAGCTTTTGACGGAGGGAATATTTCGCGATAATCGTCGATTGGAGACGAGAAATTCGAACCGTTGAACTTCGTTGCAGAAGGGGCAGAAAATATCCCGTCGTATATGCGCTTGGCGCTGTCGTCATTGACATTCGAGAGCTTCCTCGATAGGTAAACAGACCGTGAGACATCCGCCATGGATGAACACTCCAAGCTCTCCCCCTCTCTCCCTCTACTTTCTTTGTGTCAGGAAACTCTAGACTGAAGTTTCCTTTAGGAGAGATTAGCGTGTAGGTGCGGTATAACTGGTGACAGCAAGCGGGGAGTGTCAAATCAACGGCTGATAAACGATTATGTCGGTGGAGTGAAAATTGGACGGCAGATGACCCCGTCAAGGTAAAGACTTCACGTGAGGGGTCAGCGTATGGAATCATTGCCGACCTTTGCCGTATTATTTTTTCAATTTGAAAAGGGTAAATCTTACAAACCACCCTTTTATTATGGTTTATTGTAAAAGGTACCCGTAAAGTATGAAATCATACAAGCCTGCCCCTAAATGGGTTTTTCCTTTTAAAATAACCACCAGCAGTCCAGCAGCACCCCGTTTGTACTTCAAATTGTTGGATGGTCATACTTTTATTATATTTAAAATAAAAAATGTTGCAGGTATAAAATAAGCAGTATATAGAAATAAATTAAAATAGGTAATAAATGAATCATTTTGTTTTTTGTTTTGAGAATAAATGAATCAATATCTAGGGGGTTTTAAATCTCAGTGATCCAATAATAGATAATTTTTTACACAAAAATGGTTATATAATAAAAAAGTATTTATAGTATATAGTAGAAAAGAAATAAAATGTATAGCATGCGGGTGAAATGAATAGGGTAACATTAGATGATTTATATTTCACTATTCAGTGTTATTTATAATAAAAACCTAATTTATAAAATGGTTTGATTTTGTATAAGTTTGAAAATGGGGGATCGTTTCCGGTCGCGTTTGTTTAGGCCGAATAGGAACACAAAGCAAAACAAGTTACAAAAAACAAATACCGAGATAGAAAGGTGTGTAATAAGTGAAATATTAGTAATTGAAGTCAGAGCCTTTACCAATGCTTCTTGTCTCACTTGCATTTCTTTGTTTTTACTAAAGATCCCATTCAAATTGACGACTACTCAAACTTCAAACCACTGTGCATAAAACGGTGCGTTTTGTTTTATAATATAAAAGTTTTTAAACTTGTAAATATCTCTGTTCTATCATAAATAAATCACTTAAGGAACATTCTGTCATGCTACACACAACTACACAAGTAAATCATTATCCTACCAAAATATTTATCCCATATGATTTTGTCTGAGCAATTATGGCTAAGTGAAGAAATCATGCGTTCAATACAATTTTATTTTATTAATGAAATAATTTAGTTTACTATATTTTTTCTAATTTTGTATTTAGTAAATGTATTCTTGAAAGAAGAGTGTGCAAAATTTAAAAATAAATACAAAAGATTGGGTACATTTACTTAATTGAAACATTAAAAAGTCTAGTTACTACTATAATTTTTCAAAACGGCCTATTTAGCAAAATTGCCCATTTATAATTATCGGTCCCTTTTTCAGTTAATTATATTGTATCATTTTGTAATTTTTCTACACCATTTTTCTAAAATCATCTAAAAAATATAACTTAATTATATTAAATTTTAAATGAATATTCCACATTAAGAAGCAAGGTTTATATATATATAGTTTTAATTTGTGCGAAATTTGAAGTTTAGATGATGATCTTTTTGTAGAAAAAAATGCACTTTAAGCTTTCAAGTTAAGTTTGTGATGTTTTATAAAAAGTATAAAATTGAAGTGAGAAACTTGTTCTAGATAGTACTAATATAATTTTGAATTTTTTTTTCTTGATATCCTTTAATTATAAATTTTTTTTATTATCCAGAAATTTCTTTTAACTTTTCTTTTAGTATTCTCATAATTTAATTTATTTTCGCTCTATATCCATTCTTAATATTTTACATTAAAATTTTAATTATAAAATTTTAAAAAACAGAAAAATACATTTAAAATTAGTTACGATCTCATTAAATTT
>BSUD01000006.1:23625499-23651652 GCA_033239045.1 Fagopyrum esculentum | reverse complement strand
AAATTTATAGTAAACTCTCATTTAATTTTTAATTAAAATTTTAGAAATTAAATTTAAAACTAATTCAAAAAGAAATAAAAAAAAATTGCTATACTTTTATTTAAAAATAAGGGTACATAACTAATTTTAAGTATACTTTACTAGACTTTTAAATTTTAAAACAAAAAAAATACTCCTATATCATTATATTGTATTTTATAAAATTAATAAGTTTAAAATTTAATGTGGTCATAATAATTTTTAAAATAATTATATTCTCTTATTAAAAATAAAAAAAATAGTAAATTTTATTATTATTTGATCATTTTTAAAGTTAATTTTCTATATTTTATTTTAATTCGTAAATAAAATAATTGTATTTTATTTTGAATTCAAAAATATATTTAAATTTAATTTATATATTTTTTAAATTAAAAATTATATATAAATAGTTCTATTATAAAATTAGTCTAACATTTTATAATATCATAATTAGTTTTGATCTTTAACTTTTTATATAAGGTAAAACTTAAAATTCTGTGAACACAAAGAGAAAAGGTCCAAATGTGAAAGACATTTGAGATGAGTATGGAAATTGGGTGCAGGGGTTGTGGTGAACCTGGGAGCCTGCTCAGCGCAGGCAGCCGAGCTATGGGGGTCATAAATGGACTGGAGCTGGTGTGGGATATGGGCTTTCAACGAGTGGAAGTCGAGATTGACTCTTTGTTGGTGGTAGGTCTTATCGAGAAAGGAGTGAGTCATTCTCACTCGTTTTCCAGTCTGGTGGCACGTTGTCAAGGCTTTATCATACGGGATTGGAGCATTTGCTTCAAACACATTTTCCGGAAAGCCAACCGCGTCGCTGATGCTTTGGCAAATCTTGCTTTCTCTTACGATTTCGGTCTCCATCGGCTCCAGACACCTCCTCTTTGTATTAGCACGTTTATTTCCAAGGATATGATGGGAGTTACCTTTCGCGTCGCACTCGTTTGTAGCCCGTTCTTTTCTCAATAAACGCCTTCGGGCATGTAGCTTAACTACTCCCTTTCATACAAAAAAATGTGAAGGACATCAAGAGTAAATTTTTAAAAATTTACTTCATAATTATTTTCAATAAAGATACATAATTAATTTTAAAACTTATTATGATCACATTAAATTTTAAACTTATTAATAGTATAAAATACTAAGTAATGGTATAGATGTATTTCTTATGCTTTAAATTTAAACTTTAGAAATTTTAAAATTCTATAAAAGTATATTTACAAATAATTATATACCCTTATTTAAAATAAACATATATTTATTTTTTATTAGTTTTAAATTTAATTTTTATATTAATTTAATTTGAAAAAAAATATTTTTACTACATTGTTTTGATTCTAAAATTCAAAAATTAGCTTTAAATTTACTTCTTTGGGTTTTATATTAAAAAAAATATAAAAAAATACTTATATACATTGCTTAGTATTTTATAAAAATTTCACCAAAAAAAAGTATTCTATAAAATTAATACTTAATGTAGTCATAATTAATTTTTATTTTTTTTCTAGATTTTTTATTTTATAATTAAATGTTTAATAAAATATATTAAGAAATGGTTCAAGGGAAAAACAATCAAACCGAAAAAGTTTAAAATTGCAGAACAATGTTAATTTTTCTTTTTCGCACATAAAATTTTGGAATTTTTATCTGAAAATTAATTGGTAATAGAAGTCGCGTTCTTATAAGTTTAAACTTCAGGACATTGTTTACAACAACTTTTAATATTGCTACGTGTTTTGCTAAAAATACCTCGTAAATGATATCACCATTCAATATCAAGCAAATTATGTTTTAGCAAAACACTATTAAATGAATTATATTAGTACTGTCTAGGACAATTATGAGCGGTACCTACATATATCTTATCGTGGTTTGTTTCACTGAATTGTGAAATGTGCAAAACATTCATGCAATCATACCTCATCTTTTGGCCATTTTGAAGAAAAAAATGTAAAGTGAAAAAACAAAGTGTGGTAGATGATAGATTGATGATTAGTACGTAATCGTATGATGAAGTGGAAATCCTACCAAACAACTCCATCCAAGCGAGTTTAAAAATTATCTATACATATATAAAGTCATTATCTAAAATATCATCTCACATCTCATTTTTTTAGTATATTTTCATTTTACAATTACACTAATTAATAAATAAATATAATATTAATATAACAGATAAATATATAATTTTTATTGTTAATCAATATAGTTTCTATATTAATTAAAAAATAAACAATAAATGTAAAAATTATTATAATATAATATTATATATTATTTTTAATTATAATATTTAAAACTACTAAGATAATCCTTTATAAATGTTTTTTTATTATTTATCTAAAATTATAATATAATAAATTTTTAATTTTTCTTTAAAATAATTAATTAAAAATATTATAATACATCAATATTTTTAAAAATTTTTTATTTATTTACTAAAATTTAAAATTATATTTCGTATCTTTACACAGAAGTACACTAATATCAACATTCATGATCGAGCAAACTATTTCTGAAACCCGGTCTACTGTTAAATGAATTTGAATAAAGTAAACCCACTTAATAAGTTTTCCATATTTTGCTCTCTTTAGCCGTTTAGCTTCCTTTTTCTTTTTCTCGTGGCGTTCATGTTGTGTTGTTTTGTGTCTTTTCCCACTTGGAAAACTAATTTGCGTTGGGGAGTGTGCCTCTTTTTAATGCTTTTTTGTTTTCTCATAATATTAGCAAAATATTTGGGAAATTCTTCAACTTTTATTTAAAACATTTTATACTGGATGCGTCAATCATGATCCCCACTAGTTATATAAAAACCGGAAGTTTCGTAAATAGATAAAATTCTTCAAATTTTTATTTTGATAGGATATGTAATCTAGGACTGTAATATGAGACAAGCTATTCGCGCTCCGTTCGTTAAAAGTTCGGTTCAAGCTCGTTCGTTTTCTAAACGAGTCGAATACGAACACATTTTAAAGCTCGTATAAAAATTCGGCTCGTTTATAAACGAGCCGAGCTTGAGCATGTCAAAGCTCGGCTCGTTCGGGTAAAGCTCGGCTCGTTTGCCTAAAATAACACTATAGGAGCATTATTTTAGCCGAGCTACTCGGGCTTGGCTCGGGCTCGGCTCGTCAAAAACTCGGCTCGAGTTCGTTCACTTTCTAAGCGAGCCAAGCCTGAGCACATTTTAAAGCTCGTATAATTTTTAGGCTCGGCTCGTTTCTAAATGAGCCAAGCTTGAGCATGCCGATGCTCGGCTCGTTTCTAAATGAGCCAAGCTTGAGCATGCCGATGCTCGGCTCGTTCGACTCGTATTACACCCCTAATCAATAAAAAATATTGAATTAGATATAGGTGTGAAATTTTTTTAAAATAAATTCTCATAGTTCTTATGATTTTTTAGCTTTTGAAAAATTCTTCAGTAATTTATTATATAAATTAGAAAGAAAAAATATTTTAAGAAATACGAAATATCATCCACAAATAAAAATAATTCAATTTGAAAATTACTTAGCTCATATACAAGTATTACATATTAAACTAACTTCGTGTTACAAGTATTACATATTAAACTGTAAAATATAATCAAATTAAGGATATGAATTATAGGGCTTGTTTGTATACCATGACTGAAACTGAAATTAAAAAGGGTGACTGAAACTGAATGAAATGAAACAAATTAATTTATTTCTCTGTTCGTTTAAGATGAGAATGAATGTGATAAATTAGGTGTTAATTGACCAAAATGTCCTTACATAATGTCCTTGCAAATTCAATCCATTCAAGTCAACTCAGAGTCCGTGAATACAAATGATATGATCCAATACTTTGGCATCAAAACACAACATCCAATTGTTTCTCACTAGAGACCTTTAGCTCTACTAAAGTGTTTAACTCCAATTTATCCTCCATTACTCGAATGCCTAGATTATTACTGTTTTAATCACCCAAATCATGTTTTGTATATAAACAGGAAAGTCCTATTTTGATTCTTAAATCTTGAATATAATAACCAAACTATCTTAACTAAAAACGAGTAACAGCTCCCAGTTTTTAGTCAATTACAACTTACCCAATCGCCACTTACAATGCAAAGAATTGGAATAAAGGTTGGATTTCAATGATGACAAACATTAATAGCATAAAAAGGCAAGAACCGAAAGGGGGCAACATAAGATCTGCTTAAAAATGGTCTCATATAAAATAAACTGGAACAAAAATCTAAATGACTAGAACCGTGAAGTGTGAGTCGCGCATCCATCTTGGAAACGAATCAATTTATCCAGAGCTGGTACAAAAACAAGCAAAACATCCTCAAATTTGACTTAACAATTCAAATCATAAAATGAGTCATTCCAACTCGTTGCAGAAGAAGCTTGATGATTGTAACTTGCAACACTTCTTCGACTGAATAGAAGCCAAAATTCAGGGAAAGTATACAAAGTTGAGCCTCAAATCGGAGAGATTTGAGGAGAAGAATCCCAAATCGTGAACCAGAAATAAATTAGGGTCGTAGCAATAGAATATAGAAGAGTTGGGATAAGAATGAATTAAGAAGGGTACAAATGTCACCCACAATCAATTAAGTCGATTCTCATGGGGGCAGTTGAATGATTCAACTGGTTATTCAACCCTTTCAATCCCTCGTATGAATGGTTGAAAGAGTGTACCGAGCACTCATGAAAGATTTTCATTCACCTCAACCGGTTGAAAAGAAGCTATCGAACGGGCCCATAATATAGAAAGAAACAAAATGAAGGATGGGCGTCAAGTGTCTTCTTCCCCGTTTGCTTCATAGTTCTTAGTTTTTACCCATATTCAAGATCTCTATTTCCATACAATAACTAGATATATATTAATTTCTTTCAATTGAGCATGAACAAGTATATGTTATACATTATTTATGTGTTATAAGTTGTTAATATTTTTTTTAGGTTACTTTTGTTATTATTTCCTATTTCTATTCTCTAGGGTTTTGTATGTTATGTGTATATGTCACGGGTCGAGTTATTCCCCAACATAGACCGCGCAACTCTTAGTTATATTGTCCCTCCCGACAAGCTAAAATCAACTTTACTTCTCGACGCTCTTTGACTACGAGCGATTCGTCTAGATGACTAGGCATACTCGGAGACATGTTGGCAAACCTTGCTTTTGTATTACTCAAAGAGAGTTTTACAAATGAGAGCTTCACAATAGAGCTAAAATGCTTGGAGTTTGGTGGATAAAGGAAATGAGATGTGTGTAAAAGCTAGGATTTTCAAATCCTAATTGATAATGATTAAGGGTAATTACCTTAATCATTGATAGTAAGTGACCCATAACTCACGAATAGTGTGTAAATGACAAGTATGGATTTTACCGTTATGTTCTTAACAAGACTTGAGATTTATGGAAAATTTGTACTTTTACCCCCGGGTAATTATTTTAATAGTCCGGTGTTATTTGGAGCATTTGAGAGCTCTAATACATAAAGTTACAATTGAGAGAAATGATCATTACATCGGATATGACATATATATGAAATAACATGGAAAGACAAAACGGTCAAAGGAGTCGCTATTTCGTTTCTTAGCGGCTAAGAAAGACGGCTTAGGAATACGCGTTTTCGAGACAGTTGTGGAATAATTATCTATACAAAAAAATTATTAATCAAATTTCGAGAAGTTTGGAGACTGGGGCTCAAACCGCATTTAGATTGGTGAAAGGATAATTATCGGCTTCGCTAAAGAATAACCGAAACAAAAGCTTAGAAACAAACATTTTCAATCTTACAAAATATAGAAATAAACATATTTAGTCTTATAATCTGAAATAAACATACTTAGTATCAAAACTGAAGAATGAACCATTCATTTTGCAAATCAACAACAACCGCACAATATTATCAACCAAGGAAAACAATAATAAATATTTATAAACGCGCAGGCTATTTAGCGCATTTTTTTTACTACATAAGGCATTACGTAGTAAAATTATTAAATTTGTCCGTCACGGACAAATGACCACTATCCGTGACGGACAAACGTGCACTATGTAATATGACTATTTTGTTGATTAAAGTTCTAAAATTTGGTTTGTTTGAAAGAAATTTGTAATCCTTTGAATAACAAAATTTTGATTTAATTGTCTTTTGTTAACAGAAAGTTTAAATCTTTTCAATAACGTTATTTTGATTTGATCGTATTTATGTTTGAAGTTCAACGTCAGGTTTAAAAACGTAACATCGATCTTGAAACTTTGATTCCTTTGTAATTGTTATGTTTGTAAGTAAGTTTGGTTTCTTTGTTGAAAGAAAGTGTTAATTCTTTGAATAAAATATCTTTAATTTGATCGTCTTTTGTAAAAGAAAGTTTAAATCCTTTCAATAATATAACTTTGATTTGATCGTAGATATGTATGATAGAAAGTTACGTTTATTTCTTGAAACTTTATTTGTCCGTCACGGACAAAGATAACCGTGACGGACAAATCTAATCTGATTAAACCTTAACATCCGTCCGTGACGGACATATCTAATCTCAAGTTCTATATTGTATGTTTAAACTTTTGTTTTAACTTGTTGCGTTATATTTAACAAAATATAAACGATGACTATATAAATGATTAAACCTTAACAAAATATAAATGACAAAACCTTAAGAAAAAATGCCTGATCGTAAAGTTTAACTAAACAAGTGAACATAAGCATTCTTAAACATTAAGTCAATTTGCGTTAATTGTGCCAAGATTTGTCCGTGTTGCCCGTAAATGTGGTAATTGTAACTCCTTCCATCGAGCGAGGCGATGAGCTAATCTGACTTCAATATCATCTACGGTGTTGTTATGGATGTGAGACCAAGTTTTAAGAATCTCTAGTAAAGGATAATCCCCTACAAGTGTTAGCTAAAACAAAGAGAGAAAAAAACCTTGGCCATAAGGCAATTGTGAAGGAGTAGGAAAAGGTATAGATGAACCATGAATCAAATGAGACGGACCATGTAGTTGTGGAGAAGGAGGACCTTGAACCGGAGGTGATAAGCGATTGTTCGGAGGAGAAGGATGACGAATTGGAGACGATGTGGCACAATTTGGAGACATTGAACTAGTAGCCGGAGGATTAAGGACATAATCATGCTTAGAATAAAGCAATCCTAGTCCAAAAGCTCTTCCTTTCTTCTCACCACCAACGGATTCAACCTATAACATATCTTTATCTTTTTTAGAGAGTTCTTGTTGCGATCCAATCAGAGAATTGCAATTCTCATGATAACATTCCTAATAACTAAAAAATATATATAATTATTATATGAAACATTATATTTAAAAAAAACAGGTCCAGTGATATATATCAATTATTTTATAAACAAAATCATAAACATATATGCATGCATCATAAGCAAATCATATATATATATATATATATATATATATATATATATATATATATATATATATATATATATATATATATATATATATATATATATATATAAATCCTAGTATCATAAACAATGCATAATCATAAGGGCATTAAAAACAACACGATGATGGCGATTCCAGCAGCCCCAAACCCTATTCTGTCGCCTTCCCTTCCTGCCGCCGCAAACCCTGGTTTGTCGCCTAGCGCCATCGCAGTCAACCCCCCCTTCATTGCCCCAATCATTGATGGTGGCAATCCCAATGTTGTGCAGTCAGATCAACCCCCCCTCCCCAACGCTGAAAACCCCAACCAAGTCGATCTTACATGGAAAAACCTTCTCTTTGGTGGAAGTGCCTGGCGCAGACTCCCCATACTACCGACGAATTTGGTGGAGACTGGGAAAATCCTAATAGATTTCCCCAAAGGACAAGATGCTACCCCTTCTATTACGGTGGCGCCGGATGTGATCCAAGTCCTGAATGCGCCATGGCGAAACTCAATCGTCCTTAAACTCCTAGGCCGTATGATTTCCTTTGCTGCTTTTGATAAGACCATCAGACTCCTTTGGAAGCCAAGAGGCGACTGGAACATCATCGACCTTCCCAACAATTATTTCTTGGTAAGATTCGAACTCGAGACTGATATGCTTGATGCTCTTTCCAATGGGCCGTGGAAAATGTTCGGTCACTATCTCCTCATGGAACAATGGCAGCCTTCCTTTGACCCTATGACTTCTATTATCTCCACGACTGGGGTATGGATTCGTATCTCGGGCCTTCCGTTTTCTATGTACAATACGGAGGTCCTAAAGGCTATTGCTTCTGCACTGGGAACCCCTCTGCGAATCGATGAGAAAACTATGAACATGGACCGGGGAAAATTTGCTAGAATTTGTGTGAGTATTGATCTTAATAGGCCCTTGAAGGGAGACGTCATTCTCAATGGAAAACGTCTACTCCTGGAATATGAAAATCTACATGCTATCTGCTTCGAATGTGGATGCTATGGACATTCCAAAGACAAATGCATGGCTGGTACTAGAGATCAGGCCGACCGTGAGGGTAGAACTCTAAGTCACGTCGACAAGATCCCCACTCCTCCTGAGGCACAAGGCTCTATGGTCCCGGCTGTTATTATACCCAACACCAATGCAGCCACTGGAACCACAGAGCATAACGTGGAGATTCCACCGAATAAGGAGATTGAGAGAAACCAGGAAGATGATGGTCTTGGACCATGGATGTTGGTTCCACAGCGTAGACAGTCCAACAAAACTAAGGATGGCCCGGGCAAGATGAGTAATCCGAAAACCACCAGACCTGACCCCCCCTTGTCTACACGGACTACTTTGCCAACTAAGGCTTCGGGTTCGTCCCCCATTACCTTGTCCCCAAATCCGATTCCTGGTGCCCTTTACATCTCCAAGAATAACATGAAAAAGAGGGCAAGACAAGGGCAGAAACTTGGGCATATGGGGGCTCCATCCAAGGATAAAGGGCCTTCCTCTTCTGTAGGCATCATTTTGAACAAAGATATAGACAACCGGATTCGGCTTGCAAATATGGACCAAGTACGCATCCTTCAGAGAGAGACGTCGAAGCCGATCACCTTCTCTGCCGAGGGAAAACCGGCTGCCCTGTCCACAAATGTTGGATCCCCTATTGACCAGAATGACCAAATGGATATATCCCAGACGTCTGGAGAAGTTGAACCAACTCAGATGTCTATTGTACCTGATTCACAGGCCTGTTAAGGCTATCTGGATATTAATCTATCCCATTTATCCATGATAGGACTCTTTTGGAATTGCCGGGGAACGGTGAAACCCAGTTTCCGTCGGTCTATACGCTATATCCTCAGGAAATACAAGCCTTGCTTTGTTGCCCTTTTCGAAACCCATTGCTCTGGAGACACTGCTTCGAATATCTGTAACAAGATGGGCTTTGATTCATGTGAAAGAGTTGAGGCGGCTGGTCAAAGCGGTGGCATTTGGCTCCTTTGGGATAGCTCCGTTTGCCCCTTACGAGTCGTTAAGAAAGATAGACAATTCATTCACGCTGCAATAGGTGAAGGCTCTAATATCTTCCACCTAATTAGTGTTTATGTCTGCCCAGATCCAACACGTAGAGGGGATATCTGGGACACATTATTGAACATTGTTAGTTCAACAACGGACCCTATTGTAATCGGGGGCGACTTTAATGTTATTAAAGATACCGAAGAAAGACAAGGAGGTTCGACTAGACTTCCAAGGGACTCTCTTGCTTTTGGTGAATGGATTAACCTGTCCCGACTCGTTGATCTAGGTTATCAGGGGTCCCCTTTCACTTGGTCTAGAGGAGAAGATGTCAACACTAGGATTTCAAAGCGTCTGGACCGAATTTTCATGTCCGCTGAAGGTAGGCTCAAATGGCCCGAAGCTTCTGTTCGCCACCTTCCTAAGCTATCCTCTGACCACAATCCCCTCCTCCTCAACACTGACTTGTCTAGCTCAGGTGATCATCGACGTAGACCCTTTCGCTTTCAAGCCGCATGGATCTCTCACCCCGACTTTGAGCTACTTATTGAGGACGCTTGGAACAAACTTGCTCCTCTCCCTGGGGCCCTCCAGAAGTTGCAAAAAGTATTGATGAAATGGAACAAAGAAGTGTTTGGGGACATTTTCCTAAGGAAGGAAGCTTTGATAAAGAAGCTTGAAGATATATCTAATGAACTTGCGACTACTGTATCAAACCATCTTATTGTAGCTGAGAAAGAGCTCCATCAACAATTAAGTGTTACTCTTGAACAGGAGGAGGTACTATGGTGTCAGAAAGCTCGACAGGACTGGTTGGCTTATGGAGACAAAAATACCAAATTTTTTCACCTTAGCACTATCATCAGAAGGCATCAAAATAAGATCGAAGCCCTCAAACTTCCTGATGGCAACTGGTGCATGGAGAAAACTGCCCTTGAAAATCATGCTGCTTCTTTCTTCAAACAACTCTATGGTCCTTCCCACTTACAAACCCTTGGCTCGCTTCCTCCGACAGGTTTTCCCCCCTTATCGCCCTCGCATATTTGTCATCTGAGTAAGGATTGTGATGAATCGGAAATTCTTTCTGCTCTCAAAGATATGGGCTCCCTTAAGGCGCCGGGTCCAGATGGGTTTCACTCCCTCTTCTTCAAGAAATTTTGGCCTTCTGTTGGGGCTTCAGTTGTGAAATTCATTAAAAATTTTCTCTCTACTGGATTCTTACCTCAAAGTGTCAATGAGACCCTTATTGTACTTATTGGGAAGGTTGCCAAGCCAGATACGATCAGCCAATACCGCCCCATCAGCCTTTGTAATGTCAGTTACAAACTCATCACAAAGATTCTGGCCTCTCGTCTAAAGGTGGTTATGAGTCATTTAATTTCACCCATGCAATCTAGCTTTGTTCCCGGCAGAATGATATCAGACAATATCACGATAGCTCAAGAAGTTATCCATAGTATGAAGAAGAAGAAGGGCCGCAAGGGATGGATGTTATTGAAACTTGATCTTGAGAAGGCCTTTGACATGATGAGATGGGAATTCATTATTGAAACACTGCAGATTATCGGATTCCCTGATTTCTGGGTTCAATGGGTTACTACCTGCCTTTCTTCTGCTTCTATGAGACTCTTATGGAATGGTGAGATTCTGCCCTCTTTCCCTATGACTAGAGGCCTTAGGCAGGGAGACCCTCTCTCTCCTTTCCTCTTCGTT
Organism: Fagopyrum esculentum; assembly: GCA_033239045.1. NCBI lineage: Eukaryota > Viridiplantae > Streptophyta > Magnoliopsida > Caryophyllales > Polygonaceae > Fagopyrum > Fagopyrum esculentum. The sequence goes on along the minus strand of BSUD01000006.1, from coordinate 23,640,502 downwards.
CTCTGCCTTGAAAGACTTAGTCACATGATCGATCGAGCGGTAGTTGATGGATCGTGGAAGCCTATTCAATTGTCAAGAGGAGGACCTCATCTATCCCACCTCCTTTTTGCTGATGATATCTTGCTATTTGCTGAAGCCTCTACAGATCAAATTACGGTTATACGAAACATTCTGGAGGAATTCTGCGGAGCCTCAGGCCAAAGGGTTAGCCTCCCTAAATCTCGCATCTTTGTCTCCAAAAATGTTCAAGGCAATCTGGAATCAACTTTGAGTAATCTTTCTGGGATTCCTACGACCCGTCACCTAGGAAAATATCTTGGTATCCCGTTATTCCACAAGCGTGTGAATCGCTCTACCTTCAATGGTCTCTTTGAAAGGGTCTCTAGTAGACTTGCAGGCTGGAAGCGAAGTTCCCTGAGCCTTGCCGGAAGGACAACCCTCATTAAGTCCGTACTGTCCACTATACCTCTATATTACATGAATACGGTCCTCTTGCCTAAAGAAGTCACACTTCATCTTGACAAGGTTTGCAGGAGTTTTCTTTGGGGTGACTCCGAAGGATCCCGTAAACTTCACCTAGTTGCTTGGAATAAAGTCTGTAGGGAGAAAAAAGCGGGCGGCTTAGGGTTTAGAATGGCTGCGGACATGAACATAGCAACTTTGAGCAAACTGGCCTGGCGCTTATTTTATAATCGTGGCCAGCTCTGGGCAAATATCATCCTACATAAATATGGACTTCTGAACAATGCTTGGCCTAGGTCCATCACGTACCGTAACTGTTGCTCTCACACTTGGAGGGGTATCACTGCAGTTTATAATATGGTTATTATTCCAAATCTCGGGTGGAGCGTCATGGATGGCCGCAGGGTTAACTTCTGGTCTGATATTTGGATTGGCAATGAACCACTTGAGAAATTCAGCACCGCTGCTCTTGACCTTGTTGATCGTTCGATTACTGTGAGAAACTTTTGGCTCGATGAGGGAGGATGGAACTGGCCCTATCTTTCTTCTAGGCTTAACGGCTCGGGCCTGCTCAAGCTCGCTGCTACAACCCTTGTTGACTACCCACCGAAGGAAGACTCGGTGAGATGGTTAGGCACTGATGACGGCCGATTCACTATTTCTTCTGCATATCGCCTCATCTCCATGGAAAGAAATAACCCTATGGCTTATGGACCCCTTTTCTCAAAAATCTGGTCCTTGAACATCACTGAACGTAATCGACTCTTTCTGTGGCAGTTGGCTTGGGGAGTGCCACTTACAAATGCTGAGAGAAGTAGAAGACATCTAACGACCAACCCTTACTGTCACTGCTGCCCATCCTCCACTGAAACCCTACTCCACGTCCTTAGAGACTGTCCCAAAACTAGGAGGATTTGGGAAAGTATTATTCCGCGAAACTATCATACGAGATTCTTCCGGCTGGATTGGGATGATTGGTTTCGCACAAATTTGCTCAGGAAAGACTCGTCCAGATCCAACGTCAACTGGTGTGATCTGTATGCATGTGCAGTATGGTGGATCTGGAAATGGCGCAACCAACTCATCTTCTCAGGCAAGGATGGGACCCCCGACAAAGCTGGGTTCATCAAAGAGAGAAGTGCTGAATATACTAAAGCCATCCATTCTTCTAATGCTCACCCAGCTGCCCCTAAGACCGAGAGACTGATATCTTGGAAGAAACCAAACAAAGACTGGGTTAAAGTAAATTCTGATGGATCGGTTCGTGGACCCGATGGTAGAGCTACAGTGGGCGTCGTCATCCGGAACGAGCATGGTGATTGGCTTCAGGGCCTGGTGGCTAACTTAGGTTGCGCTACGGTTCCCGCGGCTGAACTATGGGGAATCCTTCATGGTCTTGAACTCGCTTGGAACTGTGGTTTCCGGAAAATTTCTATGGAGGTTGACTCACTGACGGTCATTGATCTCATCAACAAAGGTGTGTGCAGCTCTCACCCTTTGTCCAGCCTGGTGTCTCGCTGCCAAGGCTTCTTTACCCGGGATTGGCTTGTCCATCTCGGCCATGTCTTTAGGGAAGGTAATAGGGTTGCGGATTCTCTTGCGGATCTTGCTTCTACCTTTGATATTGGGCATCATATCCTATCTATCCCTCCCTCTAGTATTCTTTCGCTATTGTTAGATGATATCCGCGGGGCGAACTTTCCCAGGATTTCCCGTTTGCAGTTTGCTGCCACGTAATTTTCTATAAAATGGAGTAGTGCACTCCTTGTTCACCAAAAAAAAAAAATCATAAGGGCATTAACAAAACAATGGTTAATTTAATATAAATTTAAACTATATAAAAAAAACTTACAATTGCATTTTAGGATATATATATATATATATATATATATATATATATATATATATATATATATATAATAAAAATAAAATAGTTGCCCTATAACCTTTTCTTTTTTTTTTCTTTTTTTTTTCCAAAAACGTTACACTGTAGGCGCGGTGTATTTTTATTATCTTTACTTCGGTTATTAAAACGTTGTCCTCGACAACGCGTTTTACAAATAAGAGCGCAGTCTAAGACTGCGCTTCTACTCCGAACCACAAATCTAGTGCATTTTGGTGAATTATTTCACCCCAACCTAAAACTAAAAATTATTTTAAAATTTCGTACACTTCGCTCTAATTTTTTGTTTTATAAAGGGGACTTACAACTACTTAAAATTATAAAATAAATAGGCCGTCCGAAAGAAGAATAGAAATATTAAATTGTTAAAAGGTAGCTCTTCCATCTACATCTTCTAGTGAGTCGTGACTACCGATTAGGGGAGATATTACGTACCTTGTAAATAAATATTAGAGTATTCATCATTCAATATAGGACTACTATCTTATGGAATACGGACTTTAATATAGAAAGGATCACATCAACGAAATACTGAGATTAATTCTATACTATTTTTTAAATTATATTTTTCAGTTCTATCTTTGTGTATATCAATTTAAAAAACAACTTATTTTTACTCCATGACACATAAATATTATTATGATATCATATTATATAAATATTATATATATATATATATATATATATATATATATATATATATATAAAAGTAGTATAATTTTTGATAAATATTTATTATCATAAATATTGAATTTATCTTTGAGCATCAACAATTTTAGGGAACTTTTTTTAATATGCTAATGAACTCAAAATTAAATCTGATATTCAAGATTAATAGTATATACCATCAATATTTACTTTGTGAATAAGTTTTACAAGAAATTTGATAGACAATATTAATTCTAGACAAGCACGGAAAGATTAATATAATATTCTGTTAATCGAACGACCCACAATATGCTAATGAAGTAATAGGGGTAATTTTTTTTCCAGAAAATAAATGAAGTACTTTAACGTTTAATAATTTATCTTTGTTTTTTTCATGTCGTTTCCTCTGTATGTAAATACTGCACTTTTAGGCACTGTCGTTTCCTCCTTCCAAACACATGCATTCTCATGCGTCTTGCCTTTCTTGCTTTGGAATTATTGACACACCTTCATTATAAACTATTTGAAAGAAGGCCGCCATTAAGTATATAATTATTTTATTCTTCTGACTGCTCCAGTGCGGCTTTTGCTTCCAATAAATTAAAAAAAATATTGACATTTGAACAAAATAATGTTGGTGGACGTAATTTACAAACAATGACACTCAACTCATTTTTGGTCGTTTGCTGGAGTTGTTGAACTTGAAGGCGTGCATTCTTCATGATGGCTATTTTCAGAATTTTGACTACAATTTCATATTTAGCCGCATTAATATGGTGCAAATTATGTTCGCCAACACATTTTTCTAACTATTCTCGAGTAGGCCCAATGGGCCCAAAATGAGTCCAATAACATACGAAACGGCCCAAATTCATTCACTTTAGTTTCATCGCTGCCCCATGAGAACCAGGCGAAGAAAAGGTGAAAAACAGATGTCTTCCCATCTCCCTCTCAGTCACCCTCTCAGTCTGTTCTTCTGCCTTGCCCGAAAAGAAAACTCACCATTCTCTTGACCAGTTAAACACTTTCTCAAGCTCAAAGAGCGGTGCAGACCAAAGCGACGATGTTCAGGAACCAGTACGATACCGATGTGACGACATGGAGCCCGGCGGGGCGGCTATTTCAAGTGGAGTATGCGATGGAGGCTGTGAAGCAAGGCTCAGCTGCAATTGGTCTTCGATCCAAGACGCATGTGGTACTGGCGTGTGTTAACAAGGCCCAATCTGAGCTTTCCTCCCACCAGCGCAAGATTTTCAAGGTTGATGACCATATTGGTGTTGCAATTGCTGGATTAACCGCTGATGGACGGGTTCTCTCGCGCTATATGAGATCTGAATGCATTAATTACAACTTTACCTATGAATCTCCTCTTCCCGTTGGTCGTCTTGTTGTTCAGCTGGCAGATAAGGCGCAGGTTTGTCCTCTTTCAATTTGTTTGTTTAGTTGAATAATTAGGATTGCAGTGTTAGGCAATTTTAGGGTTTGTTTGTATTTGTGCGGGCGTATTTTGATTCTGTGTAGTTTGCAAGGGAGAATGGGGGATTATAGGCTGATCATTCCAAATTGGCTGTAGGTTGTTGGTCTTTTTCTCATTGATGAACCTGCGTGGAATGGGTTTTGAAGTTTGAGAGTGACCCATTAAGGAGTGAGTGAATGGAGTCTGAGACTCTTTTATTTTTGACAGGCAGGTGAAGAACTTATGAAGTGATTGAAACTAATGTAAAGGCGGATTTTGTGCCCTAACTATGTAATTAGGGTTCTATGATAGCCGATGGTAGAGCTATAGATGAAACTAACTCGGCTTCAGAATTTGAGGAAAAATATGGTACACTTTATGGTCTTAATACAAAGTAGAAATCATGATTGAATGTTCAATTGCTGTGGGCATCTCTAAAATTTTATTTATGATGAACACTTTTTGTGCTTCATTTTCATGTCATCTTTGTGCTCTGTCGTTGAGGACCTGTTGCCAGTTTCACATGCTAGGGAAATTTTGAAAACTAGCTATTTCTCTACATCTTTAGGTAGCTTGATGAAGGGGAAGATAAAGGATGAGAGAAGATTAGACCTAGAGGATACAAAGAGAAGAGAATGTAAAGAGTGATCCATAGCGGATTTCATGTTTAAGGGAAGGATGGAAAATCAGAAACAAGCAGCTACTTGCACCTAAATTTTTAGCATCAACGGGCTGGTGTTGATTGAAAATTTAGTAGCATTTTCATTTTTATGCCTGCCAACCGAGTCTAACTTATTAGTCTAAATACATAGAGTATTTGAGTTTAAATCTCTTATCTACCCTCTTCCCATTCTTGAAATCTCCTTCCAAACTGCTTGATCTAATCACATTGAGAATGTTATGAATAATCATGTTAGGACTCATTGTGCTTTGTAGAGTCAATATAAAGTTGAGTTATGAATGGATTCATTTGTGTGCTTGTGAGTTGTGATGATGACTTCAGTTTCTTGGAGGCAGGTCTGCACACAGCGGTCATGGAAGCGGCCATATGGTGTTGGCTTATTAACAGGTGGCTTGGACGAATCAGGAGCTCACCTTTACTACAATTGCCCAAGTGGAAACTACTTTGAATACCAGGCTTTTGCCATTGGGTCTCGCTCACAAGCAGCAAAGACATACATGGAACGAAGGTTCGAGACTTTCATAGACGCTTCTCGGGACGAGCTAATCAAGCATGCCCTGTTCGCCATTAGGGAGACCCTACAAGGAGAGAAGCTCAAGAGCTCCGTGTGCACAATTGCTGTGATAGGTGTTAATGAACCATTCCACGTATTGGATCAGCAAGTTGTACAAGAGTTGATCACCTCCTTCGAGATCGTCGAGGAAGAAGCCCCTGTTGCTGACGCAGCTGAGGGTGCTGCAGAGGAAGCGGCCCCACCTGCTCCTGACCAGCCAGCTCCCATGGACATTTGAGAACGCAATTACATGCCATGAAATTACTTGGTCAATGCTATGTTATGGATTTACTTGCAGTTGGAACTAAATGAGTTTATTGGCATTATCTTCGTCTGATGGATTGTTTTGTTCGTCCAATTTCAGTTCGCATCTTATCATGCAGGAAAAACTAGAATTGTACCATGTGATTTGCTTGAATATCATCATTTCTACTTCTCTGAGATCTAAAATAGGTGTAAACTTCACCTAGTTTTATCTTATCGCTATCAAATTTCCCTGCTCTTTTTGTTATATTTTCACCTGCTCCCCCCTAGTATTTTTTGGCCCCGTTTGGTTTAAACTCTGAAAATGGAATGAAGATGAATTTAGTCTGAATGTGTATTCATGAATTATTTTGGAATCATTCCTTGAGTTTAAACCAAACGGGTTCTTTAATGTTTTAATAAATTTTACCAAAGCTCCTTATGTTACAGCTTAATTAGAACAGAGAATAAGTTGAAAAATGCTGATATAAGTTGGCAATACAAGTTGCTCACCAGTTCACATTAACTAGCGGTAAGAAATCAGTAAAATCTCAACACTAGTAACATTGAAACGCCTTTCTTAGGCCGACACTACTTTGCCTAGTTCAGGAAGTGGAAGTCCTTTGATCAGCATTTGCTTATACATCCATTGCCAATTCTCAGCAGTTACCTCTCCTCCAAGAGCCCGGATAACTGATCCGCCACTACAAGAACCTACTTGACAACACTCTTCGAGAGACAGTCCCTTAACCAACCCGTACAAAAATCCGCTTGCAAATAAGTCTCCTGCTCCAGTTGCATCAATCGCCGTTGACTGTCTGATTGCTGGAACTCTTACAACCTACAACAAAGTAAATGAGAGATTGATGTTTATCCATAGATATTGGCTTCTATTTGTTTAGGCATAACTCAGGTCTGGCTTTTACCTCATCTCTATGCTTTGCAATGGAACCATTAGAACCCAAAGTAACTACAGCCCACCGGCAATGTTTAGCCAGAAAGTTGAGAGCAGCCTCTGGACCCGAATCCACCTCGCCCCTGGTAATCGTGTCATTCATACAGGGAAACCAATACAATCAATTTACAAATGAAACATATATTAGAAAAAACGTTCCGTACAAATTTATATAAATGTAGTTTGTTGAGTCACCTTAGAAGTTCTGTAGCTTCATCTTCATTTGCGAAACATAGATCTATATTCCCTGTTTCGAGTAATTGCAAAAGAAGAGCTTTGGAGTTACGAACCATCTGTCAAATATCAAATGATAACAGTTGTTTTATCTTCCATCATTTAGCAAAATGTAAGATAAACTTTGACCTGACAAAGGATTAAAAATACAAGAGCTGGGTTCAAATGCATTACCTCAAAGCTAGCTAAATCAAGAGATACAAATAAACCCTCTTGTTTAGCCAAATGAATAGCGGCATGAATAATGTCCAAATTGAGAATTGCATATCTAAGTACCAACCACTGCAATTCGACATGGAAAAAGAGGGTGAAATACACTTGTAAGCATCGAGAAAATTGTTGTCATAAATAGGAAACACTTTTTTTAAAACTCCAGCAAGAGTTTGGAGTGCAGAAACTTTACAATAGGTACATTACAGCAGAGTTTTCTCAACAAGACCATTTTATGAACCAATTAGACCCAAAAATAACAAGTTTAAACAAGGAGATGCAGATCAAATCCATACCTTCGAATGCTTCAAGTCCTCCTTGTTTAATTCATTTGCCTGGATAACATTTTAATGCAGTGAGAAAAAAATAAAAAAAAAATCAGATTTCTATGCATGATAGCTGTTCTTAGTACAAGTCATTAAGACAAAATACCAAACTCTTTACATAATAAGAGAAGTTCATGGACCTGAACTTTAATAGAACCCAAAAGGCAAGGCCGCATAGTTCGATTTCCTAGCTCGTCAACCAAGCAAACACACTGAAAGAATAAGTAAGAAACAAGTGACTAAATTTTCCAACAAAAGTACAGTTCAATTGGGGAAAGTGTTGAATGAAACTTTTACTTGAGCTGTAGACCCTTTCTTGAGCCTTAATCTATTCAAATCGACTCCAGTTGAGTTCATGCTCTTTACAAAAAGTTGGCCTTGTTCATCATCGCCATATGCCCCAATTAGCCCAGTTTTGACTCCAAAACCGACACAAAGGCCTCGAATCGTATTGGCCACACTACCACCAGCAATGGTCTTTACAAGACATGGCTCTCCTGTGTCAGACATTATGTGAGCTCTCACCTCATCTAATATAGGCTCCAACTCTTCTTTTGCAACCTTACAAAAAAAATAAAAAATACTCACATCAGTAATTTACCAAATGTTAATTTAGTAATCTTAAATGAATTTTAGATTCTCAATCAACTAGCTTTATTGGCTGGCTGCTCATGAACTAAATTTGGTGATTTTTTTTGCACAGAATGAAGGTTTCTAATTACAGTCACATAAGAAAGAAGTAGAAAACCCGTTAATGGGAACCTTCCCTTTCAAAAATTACACCCCTCAAAAAGGCAAAAAAAAGAAAGGAAGGCTCTATTCTACTCGGGGCTAAGTGGCTAACTGTTTCGATCTCCATCAGCGCAGTCATACGACGTCGTTTTCTTTCTTATAGATACAGTTTCTCTAGCAAACAGAGATTCAAGAAAGGCGCCAAATTTAAAGCTGAGAAGAGTAGCCAGTAAACATTAATCAGATATTGAAGAGGAGGAACAAATAAAGGAAGGAGCTTTACAGGAATAGAGCCGCCACGCTCTCCCGGAACTCGGTCGAGGATGGTCATATCGACGCGAGAAACGTGGTCCACCAACGCAGCTGGTTGCAATCCTAGTACTACCGGAGCCTCCAATTCCGCCGTCGCTGATGACGGCGGATTAATTCCGAATTCGTTGGAGTTGTAGGTGGTGAGATGCTCGGCAACCATTCTATCTCTTTATCCTCCTTCAAATTTGGGATTTTTTGGAGGATTAGATAGAGTGATCAGATTTTTTGATGTCTGGGAATCGCAAGTGGTGAGATTTAGTTGTATATATAGTACGCGGCAAAGGTGCAATACACGCAGTACCGTGCTACTTGCATGCGGCTGCAGCTGCTTCGCCCCTGCGCTGAATGCCTGAATGGCTGAATCACGTTTTAAAAAGCTCCGATTTTTAAAAAAGGAAAGATAGGTGTATAATTATTTATCAAATTACTTAATTTCTAACTTATTGTTTTTTTACTTTATTTTTATTTCGATTTAGGATCTCAGTTAATTAGAATTCCGGTTTTACAACTCAAGGAGGGAATTAATGATACGGTTAAAAAAAAGAAAGAAAAAATACGGGTTCGTTAAAAATCCCATAAAAAACCTATTATGGAAAGAATACCTTCAAATGGATCTAGTGAAAGAACACAACTAACTAATTTATTTCGCTACCGCCATAGGAAAAAAAAAACTCTCCTTTTCTCACGTAAGATTTTATTTAAATTTATATTGTATAAGATATAATGTAAGAAAAAAATGTGTATTTTCTTTTACTTATAAAATAAAAACCTAATAGAATTTTATCCAGGCGTTTACCAAGTTTCTAAATATGTTTACATTCAAGTTGTATCATTGTATATATAAATGTATACAAAAAATTTCTATTTGAGTTTAAAAGATTTGAGTTTTGACATGTTCATGTTCATGTTGTTTGTAAACAAATTGAGATGGAGCGTGGATATATACGGAACTTCATAAGGGCAAAAAACAATCGCAAGACGTCCAAGTTGAGCGCCGGCGAATGGGGCTGGCGTCATTATTTTTTCTTGTAAATTCAAGAGGCTATCAGAATGCAAATAAAAAAAATCAAATTTGAGGGTGATAATTTGTGTTATCAAAACATTTCAGGGTTTGTGGAGTTGTCCTTGGGAGGCCGAGAAGATTTTATCCGACTCAAAGATAAATCTTCGTTTCTTTGACGAAGTCCAAATCAAACATGCTTTCAGAAAAATTAATGGTGTTGTTGACCGATTGACCCATCTTGGAATCTTGACTGTAACACCCCAAATCCATAGGACTCAGAGTGCTACGGGGCTAGGACCTTACAATGAGTACCGACCCTAGCCTGATAACAAGTTCACTAGATCTTACAACAAGACACAAATAAATATAAAACAACCTCTATAAAACAGAAATATCAAGTCTCGTAATACATACAAAACCCTACAGTCGAGTGTAAAACAACATCATCGTATATATAAACATCCCACAAACTCATAAGATCCTAGATGTACGGAAGCCCTGAGCTGATCACTCCTCCAGATCACTCTGCAATCCTCCTATCCTACGAAGCATCTACAACACGGTATAAAACCTTTAGCTAACAATTCATATATAAGATCATGCATAAGCACATGCACACATCAAAATCAAAATAAACACCAAGCATGCTATCACACATCTCCCGTTTAATTATCTTTATAACGTTATGCACTCAAAACCATATTTATGGTTGTGACACGAGAAGTATATCATTCTCGCCTCTGGGTACTATAGCCATTTGGAGTAGTTCAGAGTACCTCCCGTATACATTTAGAGTGGTGTAGCACCGTCCCCTTATACCAGTTCTGGCATGACCTCAGAGAACCTCTCAAACTCCCTCAGGAGAAATGAGAAAGGTTATCGCCGCCCGCTTCAAGGGGGGCAATCAATCATACATCGGTGATAATTAATATCGCATGTTATAAAGCACATAACAATCACCACTCATCCAATATAGGAATGCAGCTTAGTAAGTCCTACGGACTTACCTGAATCTAGATATCCATAACAATCGATCAACCTCGAATTCCCGTAGGAATAATCACCACGCCTGATAAACAAGACATACACATCAATCATCAGAACACATCCTAGAAAACTATACTTCCAGCCTCATAGATACTCAAAGATCATAACTATCAATCCATAAACTCAACATCTCACAATTCCTTAAACCTCTCAAGGTATCATCCAATCAACATTCCTCAATCTCAGGCTCAAAGCTGGCCTTAAGAGGCTATTAGAATGCAAATAAAGAAATCAAAATTGAGGGTGATAATTTGTGTGTTATCAAGACATTCCAAGGTTTGTGGAGTTATCCTTGGGAGACCGAGAAGATTTTATCTGACTCCAAGTTGAATCTTCGTTTCTTTGACGAAGTCCAAATTAAACATGCTTTTAGAGAAATTAATAGTGTTGTTGACCGATTGACCCATTGATAGCATGTATTATAGTCTATATTTTTGGGACTTGTTTAGACGTTTTATCTTCAATAATCTGCATGTTTGAATGTCTATTATGTGATTATATTGTCGTTTCATCTACCTTTACGGGAATCGAGGTCTACACCAAGTTTCGTTGTAATCGTAGGTAAAATGACACGTTTTGCATCAAAATGGAGCTAAGGAGCAAAGGAGTCATTGGAGTTATATTCAGGAGCTTAAAGAGAAGCTCAGAAAGCATGAAATTAACCAAGAAGATTCACTTTGGACCAGATTTGAGAGATTTCACCTTCAGATGAGATTCACCTCGGTTGACCACAGAGTCACCTCGACCGAGGTGATCTAGAGGAGCGCCCCAACCGAGGCGAATACTCTGACGCGGCGAGATATATTTTATTTGGCTGAGATCTTTTATTTTTGGAAGGAGAGATCTTATATTTTTGGGCTGGATTTCTGGAAGGAAGATCATATATTTTGGAGATCTATTTTAGAGATATGAATATATTTTATTAGGATATTATCTTTTTAAGATATTATTATCTTTGGAAGATAATTCTCCTATATAAAGGGTTGGATTTTCCACAAGTTCAACCATGTTTAGAGCATCCAACAATTAAGGGATTTTCTAGAGTTTTGAAGGAAGTTTGAAGATTGAAGGAAGGAAGTTCATAGCTTGCTATAACTTTTAAGGGGATTTGTAAGACTTTCTTAGATTCCCTTTTGTTTGATTGTCTTGTTGGATTTGTAATCCAAGGAACGCTGATTTGTTTGATATTTGATTCAGTTATTGAAGCCTTGTTCTTAAGGTTTTTGTGTTCAAATATTCATTCTCTTCCCATATATTTGATTATTGCTTTCATGATGATGAGTGGCTAATTTCTTTGTGCGATTCTAGGGTGATTGGCTGAAAGTTGTGGGAAAAACAATGATAGAATAATCTTAAATCCAGTAGGACCCTGAAAGCACGAGTCTTTATCCTTAACCCTATAACATCTCGTTCAATCGATGAACATCTCGGCCGGGGTGGAACTTGACTGACCGAGGTGACTTATCTGATCCGTAACTGAGAGTTACGTGTTAGAGTTTGCCAAATCCTATTCTTATTACACCTTTCCTGGTTCAATGCAAGCTTAGGATGAGACTTACCCGGTAATTCCTTTGTTTGTTTACCCACGATCATAAGTGTAGGTAATAAAGGTTTATCCTTTATTGGGGTTTGAGTGTGCCTTCATTCCATCTTTGTGAGTTAGCCTGAGACTTACCCGGTAAAGGTTGATTCTATTCCCTTAGTTGGTTTGTTGGTTTGAGATTATAGTTCCTTTCCTTAGTACCTTGAGACTTACCCGGTGATAGGTTCTTTGGCTTGGGATTGTGAGTAGTGAGACTTACCCGGTGATCTATTCCGCTTTAGTAACACCTTCCCTTAGTAAAAATCTCAGCTTTGTCCGCTTATCTTGAGATTTTGAGTTGGAACCACAACTGAATGCTTTAATCCTTAGAATTTGCATATTTCCTTTATCGACCTTATTATCATCTTTGATTGTTTTAATCGCTTTTGTGGTTATTTGCAATATTGACAACCTATATTTGCTTTGTTTCACCTAAGTCCCTGAGATCGACACCCCAAAATTCTTGCTTTTACTATAATTGATCCGTACACTGCGGGTTCGCATCCTTGTTTTAAGCATACTTCTTGGGTTCTAAATTTAAAGCTTGCACACACACCATTTGGAGCGAAAACCCATCTTGGAATCTTGATTGTAACACCCCAAATCCATAAGACTCGGAGTGCTACGGGGTTAGGACCTTACAATGAGTCTTGACCCTAACCTGACAACAAGTTCACTAGATCTTAAAACAAGGCACAAATAAATATAAAACAACCTCTATAAAACAAGGAAAAATGACCAAAAATAATACCACCTATGAGGTATGAACAAAAAATAATACAAACTTTAAAAATTACTATTTGATGCACAAATTATTTCACATTAAACTATTTTTGATACGGGGTGAAAATCTAGCCAAATTTTATTACAAAAATCGCCCACATATTTTTAAATCACACAAAATGACCCCTATATTTTATTTTTATTCAAAAATCATTCATGTTATTTTTGCATACTTAACGAATTAGGTAAGAAAAGTTAGTCATCAATTTATTTTTAATATTTAAGGTAGTTTATTCATTAAAAAAATTAAGAAGTTTTAAAAATGAAATTTTGGTTAATAGAACCATGTTTGGTGTCATTATTGTTTTATGGGTGTAGTTTGAGGGAATAATCCATATTTGTAGGTAAAACTTAACGAAATAATATAATATTAATTTGGAAATTTGTGTAATTTGAAAATTTAAAACTAATATATTTAACGTAAATTTGTGGAAAAAATCTACATTTCATGTTTAAATTTTAAAAATTCAAAAATCAATCTTATTTTATACCAAGAAATTGTAATAACCGAAAATTTTAAGTCCCGGTAAAGTGAAATTAAACAAAGTCCGATGAGACCATTGTAAATAAATAAATAAGTAAAATAAAACGAGTTCGTTCTATTATTTTATGTGACCTAGATTCACATAAAATGATAAATTAAATGACCGGAAATAATTTTACGTTGTTAAAATAAAAATAATTTTTTTTTTATTTATACGAAATTTAATTCCGTATTATATAAAGTAGATAATACGGAATTTAAATCCCGTATTATATTAGTTCCGTATATAAGTGACAAGTCCCGAATTTTCCGTTCTAAAGATGGGCCGGATATAAGCCCACCTACCAGCCCATTAATTAACTCCTAAACTAACCCTAACCCTAATTTTATTAGACTAATCTAATCAGTAACCTAATCAGCCGCTTCCTCTCTTCGTTACATCTCCTCTGGACAAACGACAACTCCCCTCTTCCGCTTCAACAGAGGATCGCCGCCACCCTGCTACCTTCAACGCCGCCGTCGAGTGCCACCGAGCCGTCCGCCGCCGCGACCACCAAGGCCGCCAGGTGAGCCGCCTTCCCCTTTCTCCTTCCTCCCGCATCCCGCCCTTCTTCTGCTTCTGTTTCGAGCCGAGGACATTAACCGCCGCTTCTCTGCAGCCGCACCGCGCCACCCAGTCGGCCGCCTGCCGGATTCGGCCGACCACCAGGTACGTCGTCCGCCTCTCCTTCGTCCTCTTCTGTTCCGGCGCGTGACTACCGCAGTGCTGTTGATGTGCTGAAACCGCAGGACCTCCGTCTCCGTTGATCGGACTTACGCAGCGGTAGCAATCGACACCAGGGAGGGGGCCGCCGGAACACCAGTGAGCCGCCTCGCAGCACCGGAATCCGGTAAGTGGTTGCTCCTCCCCTCCTTGTTGTTTCTCCTCCTTCGTGTGAACACCAGTAACGTTTGTGCTGCACTTCTTCGATCGACAGGAACCAATTACGTGGTTGCTTCCGACCTTCCGCAGCAGTAACAAATCGACCACCCTGTCTAACTGCAGCCCCGGTATGCCGACCTCTCCGATCCTTCTCCCCACCGCAGTACCTGTATACGTATATTTTATTATGTTTCCTACCCCTGCTGTACCTATACATGTATATAATTTAGATGTTTGTCTTACCCGTATATATGTATGGATTGATAAGTATAGGAGACGTAAGTGTGTATATATATACGGGTACGGTGTTAATACAAGATAAGAAAACGGGAATGGAGATACAAGATGTGTATGATTTATTTGACTCGGAAAGTATATATATATAAGATACTTATAAGTACCTATGTACATACAATCACGGGAAGTTAACGGGAGCGAGTGTATGCCGAGTACCTAAAAATAAATA
>BSUD01000006.1:23569189-23617568 GCA_033239045.1 Fagopyrum esculentum | reverse complement strand
CTTCGCATGAGGTTGGACATAGAAATGTGATTTTGATACACATGCCTTCATTGACAGGCACTTGAGTTACCACGAGTACGGACTATCCGAGGAGTGTTAGAGTGTTTTGACTCAGGTAAGTCCTTGCGACTTACTTAGCCGGTTTCTGGGTGTTAGTTGAGTGATAGTAGTGGTGTGTGCTATTGCTTGATTTAATAATAATAACTTGCTAGGACGACTGTTATTATTTTACGTAAGGCCCAAGTGTATGTATAACGGGCCGTGACATCACTGCCCAGCTCTGACAGGAGACTGGGAGGTTCTCTATACCCAGACCATACAGGTACAAGGTGAGATGCATCGGATCCATTCCTGATGGTTACACGGGGGCGGAGGCGAGGTTTGGGAATCCCTCGTGTCACAAAATAAGTATCATTAGAGTGAATGAGTAATCTAAAGAAAGATAATAAAACGGACTTGTTTGGAAGCATGTTGAGTGTTTATGTTTACCTGAGTGTGTTTGTGCTACTATTACTCTGCTAATATTTAGATAACTAGCTAACGGTTCTTGTTGTTGTTGTTGTTTTAGATTTACCGCAGGTTAGATCAGCAGCTGCGTGATCCGGAAGTAGTGGTCAGCCGGGTCTCCGTACTCCTTAGAGTGGGGTTGGGGTTGTTTGTCTTTCCTTTCTTTTGGTTAAGACAGTTGTTCTTTTCTTTTGTTTAAGTACCGTAGGCTGCTAGACAGTGTTGCATTCATTACTATAAAAACATGAGTTTATGAATTTCGGTTTCTTTATTTGTGTCTTGTTGCAAGATCCTAGTATTGTTGTTGTCAAACTGAGGTCGGGACCCATTGTGAGGTCCTAACCAGTAATACTCCGAGTTCTGAGAATTCGGGGTGTTACAGAAATTGTGGGAATGTCACCAAGTATGAGTCTTTTAACCAAAATTTTATTTTAAAGTGTTAAAACTTCTCAATCATTCTTATAGTTATATTTTAAATAAATGGCCTAAAATATTTAAAAATAAAGTGATAAATAACCTTTATTATATGATTCGTTAGGTATAAAAAAATTATATGGGTGTTTTGTGAAAGAAAATATAATGTAGGGGTATTTTGTGTGATTTAAAAAGTTATGGGCGATTTTTGAAATAAAATTGGCTATAACTTGACCCCGTATCAAAATTGGTTTAATTTGATATAGTTTGTATACCAACTAGTAAATTTTAAAGTTTGTATTATTTTTGGTTCATAGCTCATAGTTGGTATTATTCTTGGTCATTTTTCCATAAAACAAAAATATCAAGTATCATAATACATACAAAACCCTACAGTCGAGTGTAAAACAACATCATCGTATATATACGCATCCCATAAATCCATAACATCCTAGATGTACGGAAGCCCTCGGCTGATCACTCCTCCATATCACTCTGCAGTCCTCCTATCCTACAAAGTATCTACAACACGGTATGAAACCGTTAGCTAACAATTCATATATAAGATCATGCATAAGCACATACACATATCAAAATCATAATAAACACCAAACATGCTATCACACATCTCCTGTTTAATTATCTTTATAACGTTATGCACTCAAAACCATATTTATGGTTGTGACACGAGAAGTATATCATTCTCGCCTCTGGGTACTATAGCCATTTGGAGTAGTTCAGAGAACCTCCCGTAAACATTTAGAGCGGTGTAGCACCGTCCCCTTATACCAGTTTTGGCTTGACCTCAGAGAACCTCTCAAACTCTCTCAGGAGAAATGAGAAAGGTTATCACCGACCGCTTCAAGGGGGGCAATCAATCATACATCGGTGATAATTAATATCGCATGCTATAAAGCACATAGAAATCACCACTCATGCATACATCCAATATAGAAATTCAGCTTAGTAAGTCCTACGGACTTACCTGAATCTAGATATCCACAACAATCGATCAACCTCGAATTCCCGTAGGAATAATCACCACGCCTGATAAACAAGACATACACATCAATCATCGGAACACATCCTAGAAAACTATACTTCGAGCTTCATAGATACTCAAAGATCATAACTATCAATCCATAAACTCAACATCTCACAATTCCTTAAACCTCTCAAGGTATCATCCAATCAATATTCCTCAATCTCAATTCTAATCCTAATTTAATTAATTAACCTTTAATTAGTTAATTAACTGTCACTAGAATAACGTTTTGCCCACAAACAATTTTTGAACCCACATGCCATCTAATTTCATCAAACAAACAACCCATAATCACTAAAATAATATAACGAGCATAATGGAATTTTCAACCATCCATTTTGTCAAGCCTAAGGTCGATTTAGGCCAAATCGTAATACGGAAATGAATAAATTCTTAACTTATTCGTTACTAACCCGATTGATGATCCGAAAGAGATTCGGAATCACAACGACACAGACTATGCTTGAACACTATCAAATTCACCGGAATCGGAGCGACGGAACTGGCCCAATAGCATATATGCTTGACCAGATATTCACTTGCTTGGAAACGCATAAACTCGGTACCAAAATGAGGAGAATGAAGAGAGGAATCCAAAAACTCAAACGGATTAGAAACAAAGAGTAAATCTGAGTTTGAAGGTTGAGAGAAATCAGAGCTTTTACGAGGAAACATGAAAGGAAATGAATTAATAAACGATTTTTCGCTATTTATAGCGAAGACGATAATTATCCTTTAGCGAAGTAGATTATTATCCTTTCACCGATCCGAAGGCAATTTGAACCCCCTTCTCCAAACTTCTCGAAAATGGAATAATAAATCTGGAATATTGTACGGATAATTATTCCGCATCTGCCTCGGAAAACGCGTATTTCTAAGCCGTTTTTCTTAGCCGTAAAAAAACGAAATAGCGTCTCTTTTGGCCGTTTTGCCTTTCCATTTTATTTCATATCTAGGACATGTCCGATGTCGTGATCATTTCTCTCAACTGCCTTTTTATTAATTGAAGCTCCCAAATGCTCCAAATAACACCGGAGGGTAAAAATAATTACTTGGGAAAAAAGTGAAAAATTCCTCTTAAGTCAAAAATTACGCCAGGAACATAACGGTAGGACTCATACTCCCACTTACACACTCTTCGCGAGTTATGTGTCAATTACTATAGGTGATTAAGTTAATCAACATTAATTAAGATTCGAAAATCCTAGCTCTTACATTGACCCCAACACCAATTTTTCCGATGATCCCGAACTTCGTATTCTCATCCACAATGATGTTTTAGGTTGGACTACATCGCGAAGATAGCTCAGTGTAACCGCTTTTCGTCATCAAAAAAGAGAGAAAATGATGATTAATTGTTAAAGGAGTACAAATAAGAGTTGGTAAAATAAATAATAATATTTGACTAACGAGAATTAAGACAACTAGTGGTTATGTGGTGGAACATTTGACGAACGAGAAACCAAATAATTTTTATCAAGAAAAAAAAATGCCACATGACTTAATAAACAAATTAAAAAATGAGATGAGGCTACTTAAAAACATAAAACTATAGTATGGTGCCCATAATGCTTCTAAAAATTTGAACTCCGTCAAAATTAATTTTGTTGCTTCTAAAAATTTTAATGATCAATGTGCCGTTGGCTTAATCATTCGAGGCCACAATGCTTTAACGCTTGCTATGGGAATGGGTGTATATAAAGCATAAACCATCCTTCAACCGGAAACTTATGCTTTGAGTGAGGACCTCCAAAAGGATATAAGTTTAGGACTCAATACCATTGAAATCGAGGGGATAACCTTGAACTCATTAACACAATCAATCAGATATGGAAACCGCCATGAAAATTCATTTTGATTTCAAGGTATACAGAAGTTAGAGTTCAACATGTCTTTAGAAAAATCAACGTTGTCGCAGATAAAGTCGCATATCTCGGGCATTTCTCGGTTTCAGGTGACGGGAACCTTCTGCGAGGCGTTAAAGACATCACCTTGAAGGATGTTCAGGGAAAGTCAATTTCTAGATGTTGACCCTTCTTGTTCTCTCACCTTTGTATAAAAAAATAAATATAAAATCAAAATATAAGAATTTGTAATAAAAATAAATATAAAATAAGATTTTTTTGTATAATTTACTCAATATGATAAATTAAAATTTTCCTCCATAATTGTAATTGACATATGATATGAAATAGCATGGTCAAGTGGCATGCTTGATGCTTGAATGCTTGATTGGTCAGAACAAGATCTCATAGTGCCAGCTGTGGATTCAATTTTGCTCACCCTCCACTTTGAGGGGGTGATATTACCCACCAATAGAAACCCCTCATCATCATTGTTTTTAATAAAGTTAAATATAATTAATTTTCTATTTTTTTTTAAAAGTAAAAAACAATGATAATGAGAGGTTTCTATTGGTGGGTAATATCACCCCCTCAAAGTGGAGGGTGAGCAAAATTGAATCAGCTGTTTTTGGCTATTCCCGTTGAGCCCCACCAACCCACAGTGAAGATTCTCATTAATAATAATTGAACAAAAATAGAGCACCACTTCAGGCCACAAAGAGCCACACAACATAAACGTATCAGGCACTCAATTAGGGTTGGCCGTAAATTTTTTGTATAAATAAACAAATTCTAGTATTAATCAATTTAACCACTTTATTTCAATAAACATTAAACAAATATAGAAAAAATTTAAAATTGATTTTTAAACGGAAAGAGACAGGTTGGACCACTTCAAAATATATTTATTGATGATAATGCGAAGTTCGAAAACGCCAAAAAATTAGTGTTGGTTGTGTATCTCATATGGTTCAACGGTCATCAACACAATTAATTTAGGACTAATTTGGTAATTAGGTTCTTTTGAGATTCTTATTAGTAAATAGACTTTTAGGTTTTCGGATTAAGTAAATGTACCGCGATTACGTTTTTACTGTTAAATATCAACTCTTAGGGTTTCACCCATAAAAGCCCAACAAAGGGTTCGCGCAACCACGCTTATCTCTCTTCTTCTCGTTACCTTCACTCTCTTCTTCTCGTTACCTTCAAGAAATGGGGGTTCACGCAACCACGCTTCACTTTCCCGATTCTTCTCATTCTTCCTTTCTTTCCCGATTCTTCTTATCCTGCAACTAATTTGACCTTTAATCTTCTTCTTCCAGATTTCTAACTCAAAACAGATGGAGAAGGATGAGGGTGAAAATTTGGGAGAAAGCCCTAAATGGCTGGGAAACGACAAGACCTCTTTGGTATGGAGTTTTTGTTCACCGTTGATTGGATTCCAGGTTGTCTGGTACGAAAGTTCATACCAGAATTTGTGTTCACTCCCATCACTCACGCTCTCTGCGTGTCAGAACGCTCACCGTTCATTTGGATTCCGAAGTCCGCCGATGAGGTCGCTGTCCGGCATGGAAAGCCCTGGGTGCTCGACCCTGTCGCCGTTGGGATGATTTTTGGAGGCACGGCTATTCAGACCGTCATACTATGCATCATCACTATTCGATGCGATTGGGAGAAAGATGTATTACTATACATCTAAACTAGATCATCATGCTATGTGGTTAGACTTTATTTAAAACGAGATATGGTGCATGGATTTTGCAGGCTCATAAAACAAGTATACACGTCAAAAAGTGGGCAGAAACTGTTGAAGAAACCACAACTTAATCAACTATTCTTGACTCGATACATCATGCTTATGCACACTACTAGCATTTTGATTAGATCGTCTAAAATGTCTTATTATGTTGTAACCACATTTTTCGACATCTTTAATTCACTCCACAGCAATGAACTCCAGCTCTTCCAATTCATTCTCTCTTCCACTTTGTCAAGTGGGGTTCTTATCTTAACGATAACTCTGTTCTTCATTTGGACAAAGAAAATAAATAATAATTTGTCAACGATCGGAGCACCGAATTGGCTCCTTTTTTTTTTTTTTCCTATTGAAAGCATTAAAAAAGGTATTGTTGTGGACTTATGTGAGAGGATTATTTTAGGATCTTTTACCCATATAACAAAAAAAAAAAAATTAAAACAATACATCCTCTATAAATTTTACCACAATAGCAAATTTTCTGACACAATGTATTGGGAACAAAAAAAATTTTGTACGAATAACTATAAAACTAGTTTGACACCCTTTATATTTTAATATTGCTAATCCCCTTCCAATTATCTCTTTTTTTTTTCTTTTCTAAAAAATTCCATATAAAACATGTTATGCACCTCTTTTTATATTGAAACAAGGTTTACTAGGATTTTTTTAGTTTTGTGTTTAGCATATGTACCCTTTGAGAAAAGAGTGTGTAGAGATTGAAAATAAATTCAAAAGGTTAGGGTATATTTACTTAATTAAAATATTAAAAAGCCTAGTTACTACTATAGTTTTTCAAAAATGTCTAGTTATCAAAATTACCCCTTTTTATTTTAAAAAAAATATATGTATGCCACATATCAGATATTATTATTATTTGATATAAACTTTAGAACTTTTTTTTTTCTAAAAATAGAAATAAGGTATAACATAGAGTTTGTCAATATATGTTTATGAAAATTTGTTTTACAAATTCTTTAAAATTCTTATTATCGAAAATTAGTTATTCGAATTTCGTATCATCTTTCTATTCCCGGTCTCTTCCTCTTTAGAATTTTTTCATAAATTTTTAGTTGTTTGTTGATACAGTGATTAACTGAATTGTTAGAATGATAGCTTAGTTCCCGTATTAACACGAAATTATAAATAGACATCTTTTCTATTATTTTTTATATTTACATATTTATCATATGTATTATATGATTTAATGATTATTTGTAATATTTTTTTTAAAAGTAATAATAGTTATAAAATTTTTAATAAGAAAAAATAATACGAAGTTCGTAAATATAAGGTTTATAAAAATGTGATTTTACACTTAAGAATTCAAATTAACAAAAAATTTATGATTTCGTGTTAATACGGGAACTAAGCGATCATTTTAACAATTCAGTTAATCAATGTATCAACAAATAACTCAAAATTTATGCAAAAATTCTAAAGAGGAAGACAACGAAAATATAAAGATGAAGATGATATAAATATTCATTCGAATAATTAGTTTTCGATAATAAGAATTCTAAAGATTTTGTAAAACAATTTATTCATAAACATATATTGACAAACTCTATATTATACCTTTTTCTATTTTAAAAAACAAATTCTAAAGCTTATATCATATAATAATAATATCTGATATGTAGCATAAATATATTTTAAAAAAAATTAAAAAGAGAACCAAAACTGCATAACATATTTTATATGAAATTTTTAGAAAAGAAAACGAAGAGATAATTGGGAGGGGACTAAAAATATTAAAATATAAAGTGTGGTGTTAAATTAGTTTTATACTTTTATACTTATCCGTACAAAAGATATTTTGTTCCCAATGCATTGGGTCAGAAAAATTACTATTGTGGTAAAATTTGTTAAAGATGTGTTATTTTAGTAATTATTTTAATTTTTTTTGTTATATGGATTAAAAGATCCATTATTTTATTCACCTCTTGGTGTATTGATAATGTTATTTGGTTGATATTTATTGACTTTTATTTTCTGGTATGAATATTATGGTATGAATTTTTGTGCAAGAAAACTCGTACCACAATTTTCTAATATGAATTTTTCATACCAAAAAATTATGGTATGAGTTTTTTGGTATGAATTTTCATAGAATAAAACTCATAGTAGGAAAAAAAAATTCTGGTATGAAAAATTCTGATATGAAACTGGTATGAGAAATAAAAAAGAAAATAATAAAGAAAAAAAAAACTAAAAAAACAAACTCAGTAATTAAAATTTAAAACTTACACTTATATAACATATAACAAACATCAATTATTTTTTTTTAAATAGAAGGGTTAATTATTTTTACCTACCATTAAATGAAGGTGGTAAAAAATTATGGGGTACATGTACTACACACAAAACTTAAAATGACCTAGTAGGCCAAATTCTTTCATTAATTTTTATGAAAAAATGCTTAATCTAGACTCCTTTAAAAAAACACAAAAATCCATCACGACGTCGAATGTAATAATCTCGACATTCCATAAACAACTCCAACGACTTTGGAGTGCCTAAATGACAAACAAATTGTCACTCCCGTTTCAATCTTTTGTATTTTGACAGCCTCTTGCAAGCCAAACCTAAGCGCATATACTTCCGCCTTTATCGCCAAGTTTAAATTATTTTTTTGTGACAAACAATCTTTCCGTTGTGATTATTGATGATATAGAGTTTCTTTGGATCAAGTCGAGTTCATCAAAGTTAAGTTCGCGGAAGCATGATTTTGTTTTTTTTTTCTTTCTTTTTTTTTTCCCCTTACTAATGTTGTGAGTGTTTGGTGGTGACCTAATCTCATACCCCACCATTTGTTGCAAAACACATAATCCTATTTTATCTTTGATTTCTTGGAAAATATTATTTGTTTTTGGGTGAGTTTACAAAGTGTGATTATATCTCGTAATGTAGTATAATATAGGTTTAAAAAAAATTGTGTAAAATAAAGTGTACCTTTTACTTTATGTAAATCCACATTTACCCCTATTAACTACCCATTTAAAAATAATAATATTACTCTCTAAATTAATTCAATGTATATCTTCATACCAAAAATATACCCAATTACAAATAAATAGTAATCAACGTCAGTTTGTGTTAAGTTGTTTGGTGTAAATTATCTCATATATGAGTTTGTGTGTGGCGTTTGTGTGTTATTTTGTTTACTTATGTGGGCTCGTGTAAATCTTTATAGTTAATCTTGCATCAATTTGTTGTTGTGTGTTAATTTTTTTTAATCATTATTTAATATTTAATAATTTACATAAAATAATGAATGCACAATAGATACACATATGAAAAAAGTTACGCAAGATGAACGGTGCAAATTTACATGAACTAATATAGGTACATTTACATAAACTAATACATGTATATGTAACACCTCTCGTTAACCCGCACGTATAAAATCTCAGTTGTTATCAAACAGTCTGTAGTCGATCTTCTACAAAACCCCAAACTTACCTTTCTTAGATATCCATTAATGTGGATGTACTTGGTAAAAAGCTATCCCCTCTAGGTTATCAATTTATACTTTTTTGCTCCTCCTACAGTTTTCACTGTAAGCCCACTTATAACCTTCCAAGTCCGGTTGTATCATTCTTCTATCGTCGATGAACTTATCAATTCTTCCATAATAGCGTGTAAGTGCGTCTTCGCGATTCCTCTTACATTAGTCACCATCTGTTTGCGGTTCTATGGTATGAACCGTTAATGTTGGTAGCTTGAATCTCTCTCTGAATGAGAAGTTATTGTGGACCCTCGAGCCCACCAATATCATTCTCTCTCATTCTTCCTCCTTGGTCGGTGTAGTTCTATAATACCACCTTTATAGAAAGCCGTTGTCTTAATTTTAGATTACTACTGTATTTGATACTTGCGTCCTGATTTCCTTCAAAATTCTTGCATCTTTGAGGAAGTCAAACCGTCTCTATGATGATTTATTTCTCATCTTTAAACTCATACTTGCCTATTGCGGCATCCACCTTAGTTGCAGCGTCATTTTATCTGCCAAGTGTAGGTGTATTCTACCTTGTTTGATTTGTGTTCCGATGTTTGTCTTTAATCCGCACTCTTATCAGGCCTTACATGCATCCTTGAGTTTCATCTATCGTCTTCATATCGTTGAGTTCCTTGTACGGCCTCCTATTACCTCTATTTGCGTTGTTTTGAGATTTCCTTCTTGTCCGATTGTTCTTGATTTACAACCATCTCGTAGTCTTCATCTTCTTGTCCATTCTTTCTTCGGAAAGTTTTAGGGATTGCCCGGTTGTCTACCAGCACACATTAATCTCTTCCGAGTCTGAGTCCATTATCTTCATTACTCTTTAAGATCTACTAACCTTTTATCATGAGGTAATGATCGCATCATGATAACTCAACTAACGGACATTTCATAATTTATAGGGTACTAAAATGTTACATCTATAAAGATATGCATATAACACACTTAACATACAATACTATAAGTCCACATACTAATTCCTATCATACTAAGTTGCAAAGATCTACGGAGAGCGATGGTGGTCCGACGTACTACTATCCCAACAACCCGACTATGCACGTGTGTAAAAACAGAAAACCGTTTTGAAATCTTAGACCCCTTTCGGGTTCTAGTTATTTTATACATTCGGTCTTTTAGAAGATTTCAAGTGCCATTGTTTCCAAACCAGAGCTCTGATACCATGTTGTAACACCCCAAGTTCTCGGAACTCGGGGAGCTACTGGTTAGGACCTCACAATGGGTCCCGACCTAGGTTTAACAAAACTTGACTAAGATCTTACAACAAGGCACAAATGTATTTAAAACAATTTCAAAACATAAATTTTATTGTATGAATGTACACATGTGACAGCCTTACAAAACATCTATACATTAAATAACAACAAGCCGAAAGGAAGACTCCCCCTTCCCCATCTAATGAGTACGTGGACCCGGCTGACCATCCGTCCCGGATCTCTCTGCAACTGTCTACCTCTACAAATCTACATCACGGATAAACCGTTAGCTAACTATCCAAATATAAGCATAAATAATAGTAGCACAAACACACTCAAGATAATATAGGCAAACATCATGTTGGCACACAACCGGTTATTATCTGTCACTTAAGTGATTCACCTTATTCCATTTTACAGTTGTGGCACGAGTACTCTTAACAGTTCTCGCCTCCATTCCTTATCCAATTGGGTGTAGGTCTAGCTTACCTCCGCCGGTAGCATCACTACAAACCGAGTGTGGACTAGTCCCTAAAGAAACCCCCAGCGCCCTCAGGCTAACTAAGCAGAATGCCACCGCCCGTTATTCCTAGGCCAAAGTATAGGTCGGTAGGTAATTACTACTAAAATATAACTATAAACATCTCATTCACACACCACTAATATTATCCACACTCATATTTAGAAGTCAGCTAAGTAAGTCCAAATGACTTACTTGAATCGAAACTCGATCCCCATCATCTCAACTCGGTCCGCAACTGTTGGGACTCAATTGCCTGTCATAAGGGCAAGTAGGTCAAAAGTCATCCCATATTCTCAGAAGTTAACTTCTAAGATGTACAATCCCTTCAAGAGAAAAAAAATACTAAAATGCCCTCCTAAGGTAAAATGACCATTTTACCCCTGGTCCCGAAACTCTCAAAAATCCTATAATATGTCTAAACCTTACTTTGAGACATATTTTCATAATCTAAATCTTAAGAGTTAGTTTAGGTAGAACTTATAGATTACACACTTTACTTAACTTTAAAAAAGGTCACTAAGGTCCAATTTTAGCCTATAATACGAGGCTCGAGTAAATTTATAAAAATTCTAAGCAAATTACCCAATTCATCTATGATATGTATACAAATCATAATGTCAAAGATCTCCCGAAAATACTCAGTCCAGAATCCTACATAAATTCCCAAAGTTTAGTTCAACATCCAGCAATCCCATACTTAGCCAAAATAATCACTTCTTTTCCAAAACTGCCTAACTAGCTTACTTTGAAACCTTGTATATCTAGATCCGACCGTTCGATCGAGCTAAACTTTTGATACCTCACTATATGCAAATCACTATATACTCTATCATAATGTGAACGGTGAATTATCGATTTAAGGCCACGAAACCTGAACTCAAAGAGGCTGCATAATACAGTATTCTGGAATTGAAATAAGAGGTGCAATTGGTCCATGGTTCGAGTCTTACCCTTGTGTCTCAGATTGCAAAAATTCTCACACGTCACATGTTCTATTCCTTCAATTGTCAAACAAAAGATTGTGTTTTCTCCCACTTGCATCTCTTTGTACATATCGACGGTTAAGGCCAAACAATTGCTTACTTTTGCAGGGGAGGATTAAATGGCAACAATGGTTGTTCGTGGGTATAGAGGACCTCAAGTTCCTTGCTGCATCGGTACCCACAAAAGAACGTAGAAGAGGAACTCACTTCGGTTCAGCAGACGTGAAAAGGGAGAAATGAATGGGAGGGCAAATAGGGTCTCACCAATCTGATGGTACACAAGCAGCCAAGGAGGAGGCTCGTCTTGGTTCTGACCATTACTCTCGAGAGTCCTGTGCAGAAGATTGGGGACGCTATGACGTTGCCCTTATTGATCTCCTTCCAGGTCCACCAGGCTGGAAAAATTGGACTATCTCCTCACGTACCAGGGCGTGGAGGAGAGACTGGTGACTCCTGTCACGTGCTAGTGGTGTATTGCCCCTGAAGCACCAATGTTAGGGTTGTTGCGGATGGGAGGAGATAGGCGGTGTGTTAAATTTATCTTTTTAATATCCGTCGGGTCAAAGACGTGGAGGGGATGCACGCCACCAGTGAACCTATGCACATTAACCTTCGGGGTTCCATCCTAAAACCAATTGGCAATAGGAGGAGTAACCCTTGGGTTTATATGTTAGGTTCACATTATTCATTTAGTCGATGTGGGACAAAATAATCCACACATCTCAACACGGTGTGTAGGGAATAGGAGTGAGTAGTCGTTTGGTTCGGCAGAAAGGCGGTAGCAGAAGAAGGTAAGGAGGAGAGGAAGGAGATCGTCCCTAACCCAGTCTGCGTTTGAAGTCCTTGACAGCACTGATTGTGTGGTCATCATAGTTTCAGTCGTAAGAACGTGTATGAGATATACAGAATTCATGAAGGAGCAATCTGCGATACCTGTGCGTTTCACGTCGACGACGATGGTTGCGCTGCTACTATCGTTCGTGAAGAAGGCCGTATGGGCTGTCTTCTGGAGGCTGAAGGAGGAGGCGCTACCCTGGAGTACTCTTTGGCGTGCACGAGACTAGTAGCCTATCGTAGTTTGCTACAACTCGCGACAGGAGCCGGTGATGGTGTAGTTGCTTGTTGCTGCTGGCGCACAGAGGGAGAGCTTCTGGCGCGATAAGTCGATGACAACAGTGCTCGGAGGCAGTCCAGGTGTGTCGTGGTGTGACTCGCTCAGGGCCTACAGAGGGTTGAAGGATCTGCGTAAAATCCGGGTCACAATCTTGTGTCGATCGAAGATGGAAAGTTTCTACGGGTTCTACGGAGAGGGAACGGTTATAGAATTAATGGGTAGGAGAGAGGTTACAGAAATTACGGTGAAGAATTAAATTGTGGGGTTAGGTAGGGAAGAGATAAGTAGCAGTTGTCCACTTCATTTGCTAGCTGAAAGAGGTTGTGCATGGGCTGGAAAGAACACAACAAGCAAGGCCCAAGGATGAAGTGGGCTGGATGGTTGTAAGGCCTTGTCACATACTTGTCATGCTTTGTCAAATACTTGTCATATGGGCTTGTCAACAAACTATATAAATATGTATACATATATTAGGGCTCAATATAATTTAATCATTCTATGTGAATCAAAGCTCACATAAAATGATAGAATTTGTGTTGGGTATAACCCTAGGTAGACTGGAACAGGTCAAATGATCGAATTTCGATTCGTCTCGCGATAAACGGAATAAACTTTCGGAATAAAATTTCCGGATATTACAGTATATTTACGCAATTTAGAACCAAATAGATCCTGATATGTACTCATGAACCGACATAACGACTCATAATTAACATAAATAATCTATAAAAATACAAAATAACGGACGACAATACAAATACAAAAACTGAAGGAAAAAAAACTTAGTTAACAACAATAGTGGACGGGAGCGCAATAATATTAAAACGTGATATTAATTTTGTGTAGGCTAAATTAACAAAGCATATTTTAGTTATAAGTAAAATCATATTTAATGATAGTGCATTATTATTTATAAGAGAATTAAAATTATAGGTATGATTTTATTTAGGGTTAATATATTATTATTTAGTTAATTTTGTTATTTACTCAAAGATCCTAAACTATCTACGGAAAAAGGATAATTTAGTCTTTACATAGGTTAAAAATACTAGAGCCTAATTCACCACATCAGATTTGTAAAAAGCACCTTTCCTATAATGTCCTCTTTGCTTTTTTGTTCCCACGTAGTGTTGGTTTTATCCAATATTCTTTGATTAATTTATATATCTTCTATATATACTACTAAAGTACACTATACTAATGTTGACGTGACGTTTTCACAATTTTTTTCAGATTAAATCTTTTATTAAATTAAAAATTAAGCCAATAAATCTTTTTTACTAAAATAAAATCTAAAACAAATCTTTTTTAACTAATTTTTTTTAAAAATTAATCAAAAAAGTTAAGTATATCACTAGACTTATCCGGTACGTTTTATCAAATTAAAAAAAAAATATCAAAATCTAACAAAATCTACTAATTCCACAATTTACGTTGGCTGATCGTAAAACTTAAACTTCTCTTGTACGTTTTACTTCTCCTCCATGTACTATCTCTCACGCTATATATATAGAGTATAGATCCTATGAGAACACCCCTAACGTGTATACATGAGAACAGATTCGTAATTATTATTAGTTTTGTTACGAAGGTGCCATATCGTTTAATGTATTATTCGTAATTATTGTTAGTTGAGTGAATTATTCGTAGTTACTGTTGGATTCCTAATTATTATTATTCGTAGTTATTATTAATTACGAAGGTGCCATAACGGTGTACGACTGTTCTCATGTATACACGTTAGGGGTGTTCTCATGCGAACCACACCCTATGTAGATAATACCAATCTTTCAAACTCGATAGATTTTTCATGTTAGAGTGTGTTCTTATGTCTTCGAGGTTTGAGTGAAAGTTTCTAAGTCTTTATAGAAACTTTTGAGTTTCTGGATCCCAGGGATAAAATCGTCTTTTTACACCTATGGAGTTATTTTGGGGTTCTTCTTATAGATTGCCCGGTTAAAACTTAGAAGTAAAAACTTCTAAGAGTGTGGATATGAAATTTACCAGGTTTTCCTGTTGTAAACAGGTGGTTGAGTTTTATTCTTGCGGAATCAAGTAGTAGCTTTGTTTCGGGATTTTGACTGGATTCAGGTGAGTCCACAGACTTACTTAGCTGACTTCTTTGTATTAGCGTATTGTGTTTTGGTGGTATGTGTTAGTTATCTTAAACAACGAAACCGGAATAGGACGACTTTATATATGACGTAATTGGCTCAAGTGTATGATAACGGGCGGTGACATCATTGTTTAGCTCTTGCGAGAGCTAGGAGGTTCTATGCGACTAGACCAAGCATGTAGACGGTCAGATGCATTACTACCATTCCTTGCTGGTCAATGGGGACGGAGGCGAGGTTTGGGAATCCCTCGTGTCACAAAATAAGTATCATTAGTAAGGGATATGACTTAACCAAAGATAATAATCTGACTTGAGTGTTGTATGTTGAAAATGTTAAATATGTGATTTTGTGCCTTTACCTTTATGCTAATGCATAGAATGTTTAGCTAACGGTTTTATACCGCTTGTAGATGCTTTGCAGGTTAAGACGGTTGTAGAGAGATACGGAGGGGATGGTCAGCCGGGTCCACGTATTCATTTAGATGGGACGGGGGCGTCTTCAGTTTCTATTTACCGTTGTCTTGTTAGGCTGATACATATAATTCATGTAAATATGATTTAATGTTTTTAAATGATTTAAATACGTTTGTGCCTTGTTGTAAGATCCTAGTAAAGTTGTTGTCAAACTAAGGTCGGGACCCATTGTGACGTCCTAACCAGTAGCTCCCCAAGTTCCGAAAATTTTGGGTGTTACAGATAATACCTCATCTTTTTTCTGACAGTTTTTGTCTTCTAATATTGATCATATTTCTTCATCTTTTTCAGGGATGTGATAATTTGAAGATCGGATTTTTCAAAGCTGCTTCATCTGAATTTCAAGTTATCCCCTACGTTTTCAATCATCACACTCATTCTGCTATTGTTTATTCATTCTTTAATTTGTTTTCAATAATTTTTATTTCAACAACTTTGATTTTCACTATTCCCTCTTTATGAAAATCTTTCCCGTTCCGCCTTTCTTCTCACTTCCCTACTCGCAGACAGATCTTCCGAGATGCGCATGTAAAGATCCATCAATTTTTAAAAATACCCACACAAGGTGCGGGAAATGAACTAGTTTTGTTAACAATTTATTTTGTATGATAATGATTAAAAAGTTCACGGTGCACAAAGACTACTAATTTTATTTCAACAAGTTTTGCTTTATTGGTAGGTCAATTTTGAATCTTTTCAAAGAAATATTTATTTTGGTTGTGTCTAATTTCCAAATTCACTCACAAGCATTTTCAAGTGTTATATACCTATCCTCGGCTATTAGCTCCGTTGTTGATTTGCATCTCCAATATAATCTATATCGTATTTCATTTTGCGGGACAATTTTTTTCTTGATTTTATCCAAGGTATTAAGATATTTTGAAGTTCATTGTTGTTTTATTAATGTCTCATTCATTCAATTGTTTATATAATAATTTACTTTCGCGTTGGTGTTGATTGGATTTACATATTGAACGATTTTTATAAGTGACTAGGTAGTAACCCTTTTATCACGTCAATCGCTAATTGTGTTACCGTTTTCAACCTAACAAATTAGTTATTTCTTAAATTCAAATTAAATTTTCATCAAGTTATTCCATTATAATGATGTTGGTCCTTTGTATTGGTAAAGTAGTGTAATAACAGAAAATTTTAACTCCGTTTAATACAGAATTCAACCGGATTCCGATCCGTCAAAATTGTTAGCCTTTTAAATAAAATAAAACGAGATTAGTTTCTATCATTTTATGTGACCTGGATTCACATAAAATGATAAACTATGTAATCAGAAATAATTCCGTACCTTTAAAAATAAAATGATAACTTAAATAAATTCACATAAAATGATAACTTAAATAATCCCGTAAATAATTACGTACTTTTAACGGTTCCGGGCGAATAACTAGTATTATTTTTCAACTCAATTGTTTAAATCTTAGCATCCCAATTCATGGGCCCAGTGTTGGCCGGCCCAATACGTGAGAAGAGAGTGAGCTGGCCAGATCCACTCCTCAGCCCAGCCCACCTCTCTAATATTTGCCCTAACTCATCCCTAATTACGTTTAGCTTAACCTAACCTTCAGCCATTGCTGTTCCCGTCTCCGCTGCTCTCCGCACGCACCATTGGACAACGATTCACCTCGACGCCGGCACTACCAGGCAACCGCAACCCGAGTCACCGACGACCCTCCACTGCTCTTGCGCCGGGACCTCCGTCGTCCGTCTACACCCGGTGAGTAAGGTCCCTTTCTCCCCTCTCCGAGCGCGTTAACACCTCTCCTAACGCTACTGATGTTGCACAGCGGGTGAAGCCACCAGCCCCGTTCCTTCCCACTAGGTCCAGTCGCTGCGGGCACCGCGTCTGTAGTAGGTGAGCCGACCGTACTTCCTCTTTCCCCTTCTTCCTCCCTTCACTTCCTTCGGTTTCGAGTAGTAATGAACAGCGGTTCGGCTTCTCTGGTTCTTGCAGGGAGTAACAGAAATAGAGTATACCTGTGAGAGTGAAGAGGGTCAGCGTACGAGCCGGTCCAGGACACCCTGCTACGTTCACAACTGTAAACCCTAACCATCGTGCACTACGGTATGTATCGAGATTAAATGATGAGTTGTAGTGTGTTGAGTAGGTATATGTGTTTATACGTATAAGAAGTTAGGCTTACAGAGTTTTCATCATGAGTAAGGAGAGATAGGCATATTCAGTAGGGAGGGTATAGTGTTGCATAGATTTGGTTGTATAAGTATTTATAAGAGTATAGTGTGCCGAGCGTATATATAAGTTGTATATTGGTATATACATGTAGATAGATATATGAGTTTACGTATATAAGTGCGAGTTGGGAGTTATGAAATTATGTAGGTATATATGTGGGTACACGAGTAGTTATATAAATAAGTGGGTTGAAGAGAAAGGTTAAAGTATGTATGACGGTATAATATATGTATTAGAGTAGATAGTAACTGGGAAGGAGGAGGAGTGTTGTCCTTTTACGAGTTGATTCGATATTTGAACTTATAACCTATAAGTAACTATCCGAGAGACACAAATTATGGAAAACAAGTTTTAAAAGAAATTAGTAGGAATTAAGAATAAACTTTGAGAATTTTCGGCACTAAGGGTAAAATGGTCTTTTACCGTAAGAGAGCCTTTTTTCTGTAATTCCTCCGCTTGAGGTTGTACATCTGGATGTGATTTTGATCCACATGCCTTGTTTGACAGGCGTTTGAGTACCACGAGTACGGACTGAGTTGAGATTTGGATAGAGTGTGATTTGATTCAGGTAAGTCCTTGCGACTTACTTAGCCAGTTTCTGGATATTAGTTGAGTGATAATGGTTGTGTGTGTGCGATGTGCGTGATTATAATAATAACAACTTGCTAGGACGACCGTTGTTATTATGTTTAAGGCCCAAGTGTATGTATAACGGGCCGTGACATCACTGCCCAGCTTTGACAGGAGACTGGGAGGTTCTCTATACCCAGACTAGGCAGGTACAAGGTGAGATGCATCGGATCCATTCCTGATGGTTACACGGGGGCGGAGACGAGGTTTGGGAATCTCTCGTGTCACAAAATAAGTATCATTAGTAAGAGTGAATAACTTAAATGAAGATAATAAATGGACTTGTTTGAAAGCATGATGGGTGTTTATTATTTTATGTGTGTGTCTGTGCTATTATTATTCTCCTAATGTTTAGATAACTAGCTAATGGTTATTCTCTTGTTGTGTTTTTAGATTCACCGCAGGTTAGAACAACAGCTGAGTGATCCGGAAGTAGGGTCAACCGGGTCTCCGTACTCCTTAGAGTGGGGGTTGGGTTGTTGTTCGTCGTTCTTTCTTTTGTTAAGACAGTTGGTCTTTTTCCCTTGTTTAAGTACTATAGGCTGCTAAACCATGTTGCATTCATTCCTTAAAAATACTATTTCATTAATTTCGGTTTTTCTTATTTGTGTCTTGTTGCAAGATCCTAGTAATATTGTTGTCAAACTGAGGTCGGGACCCATTGTGAGGTCCCAACCAGTAACGTCCCGAGTTCTGAGAATTCGGGGTGTTACAAGTAGTAGGTCGCAACTTTTCATATATTTTTCCTTGACGACATTCATTTGATGTTTTATCGTTTTGCAAGGATCTTTTAAAGAAGCTTCGTTTGTAATGCTTTGTTCATGGTCATGGGTTTTCTCATCACCACATTACCCTTCTTTTTGGTGTATAGATCTTGTTCCAATTGATATTAAAAATGTGTTGTACGCCTTTGTTCCTATTGTTTTTATAGGTTTTATCGAGTTATTCAAGAATGTGGGTTGGGAACATGAACCTTTGGATTGTGAAAATTGATTTAGCAACCAAGTTAAGTGTAATAAGGGTGTTTCTTCCTTCTTGCAAAAGAGAATGGATCTTTCATCTAAAGAGTTGTTGCTTTGTTTTTTGTATTGCTTTTTCTAAGGTAAAATAAATTTAAATACCCCAAATTTATATGGGGTGGTAACTTTATACCACAAACTTTTAAGGGGAATAAAAATACCCAAATCTTCATAACACATGGTAACACGCTGCCCTAAAAATTTACTCCGGCCAAAATTCCGGCAGAGAGGGTGATGTGTCATCCTAATGGCATATGAGTTGCATTTTTATGAGAAAAAAATTCTAAACAAAAAGAAAAACAACATTCATCCATTCATCATCTATATTTTCAATCGATTAGGGATTTTTTCATCTCTTCATAAAAATCAACCATAAAAATTGAAGGTTCTTGTTTGCTCCAATGTGTGTGCAAAATAAGTCTTAAATTTATAACCAAGAATAAAGCAAATAAGCGAACCCGCAGTGTACTGATCAATCGCAATAAAAGCAGGTATTCCAAGGTCGATCACAGGGACTATGGTGAAATCAAGCAACGATATATAACTTTAGGTTGTTATGCAAACTCGAGCAACAAAGAACAATGATATAAGATGATTAGATAAAGGAATGCAGATTCTAGAGATCAAAGTATCCAATTGTGGTTTCGACTCAAGATTTCTCAAGGATAAACGTGGACAAGCTAAGGTTGCGAAGGGAAGGTATTTCTACGATGGGATAGATCACCGGGTAAGTCTCACCATCCACTATCCCAAACCAAAGATCATATTACTGGGTAAGTCTCAAGGAACTAAGGAAATGTACTATCACTCAAACCAACAACTTTCAACCTAAGGGAACAGAACTAACCATCACCGGGTAAGTCTCAGGTTAACTCTCAAAGGTAGGATGAAGGCACACTCAAACCCTGACAAAGGATATACCTTTGTTACCTAACACTCATCGTCATAGGTAAACAAGCAAAGAAATTACCGGGTAAGTCTCTTCCTAGGCTTGAATATAAACCTAGAAGGTGCAACAAGGATAGAATTTGGCAAACTATAACCTAAACTCAAGATCGGACATGTAGTGGGCAATCTCGTGCAATTCTTATTGATCTCGGTCGAGATGACTCCAAGAATAGCCTGAGACGGGTTTCGGTTTAGGGTTAACTCAAGCTTTCAGGGTCCACTCGTAATAAAGGTAAATTCTATCATCGTCTATACCACAACCTTCAACTAATCGTCCTAGAATCGCAGGGGTTTTTGCCAGCAATCATCATGTACAAAGAAATCAAATAATATATAATCAAGATTTCAAAGAAAAACCAATACTCAGTTGGTCTAGTGGGATGTGGTGCTAGACTCCTTAAGTGGTTAGTCTGGAGATTCGAGTTCGAATCCTCCTGGCGGCATGTATGGGAAAAACTGATATTGGGAGGGTATCCCCCAACAATGGGCCACGACTTATTCCCGTTCCAGATGTAGAGCAGGGAAGCCAATCGAACCGGGAGTTACTTATCAACCTTTCAAAAAAAAAGATTTCAAAGAAAAGGGGATAAAACACTTAACAAAGGTTTCCAATAAGCAATGATGCAACAATCAAACATTCGTCAATAATGTGTTCCAAAAGATAATAACAATCACTAGCAACTCCCCAAGAAAACCTTACAAATTATCTTCCCTTCTTCCTTGAACTCCAAGTAATCCTTCCTTAGATCTCTTCCCTTCAATCTTTCTTCCAATAGCCATCAAAAGATCTTGACGTCTCAGCGTATGCGAACATATGCCAACCTCCTATTTTCCGCCTTCACCTTAGTTCCATTCTTATAGAAGAATTTTAGGTCAAAATAATTATCTTTCTTGGGTTGTGGGCCGTCGACCTCGATCAAGGCCCAATTGGCCATCTCAGTCGAGGTGCATTACTAGTGTGGTCCGAGATCAGTGGTGAATTACGTACATTTCTTCGTATCTTCTCCTGAATCTTTCTTCCATCCTTTTCATATGGTTCTTGCCTTTCTTCTTGTCTTTCCAAGTGCTCCATAATGTAGCTACATGACCTCCTTAGATTTCCTTGTCCCGTTTTGATCCAAAATACGTCTTATTCCCTACAATTACAATCAAACGTGATGTAGACCTCGATTCTTGCAAAGTAGACATATAATGACACAATCATCAAGAATTTATATACATGCATGTAGAATAGTGATGAGAAAACGCCAAAATCATAGCCAAAATATAGAATATAATTCATGCTATCAGTTCTTCTTCATATCTCCAAACAAACTCGAAAATTAACCATATCTCCTTCAAGTTTCAACTCGCACCCGTAGATATATGCAAGGAAGGAGACATTCAGAATCAAATTTGCATTCAGTTTGAGCTACATCTCGAATCTCTTTGCTCTTTTGTCGCCAAATTTAAATCTTTGCCCCTTTCTCTCTCTGATACGCAATTCCTAAATCCCTAAATTCCTTTGTACAAATCCCCACTCTTACCCCACTATCCATCTTTCTCTCTTTCTATAGTTCTTGTTGTGGCCTTCAGTTGCGACTTTCGACCACTACCCACCTCTTTTATTTGCTTTCTTTATTAGGGTTTTGCCTTTTTCTAGTGTTTAATGGAGATAACTCCCAATGACCCTGATTCAGAGGAGACAAATTTGGCATCTGACTTCTCTTATTCTAAGTCAACTCCTCCTCCTCCTCATCCTGTTGTCTCCGATGATATTAAGCTCAAGGAGGAAGTACCTGACGGAGACGGAGGCGACGGCGTTGTTGCTAAAGAGGAGCTAATTATGGATAATTTGGGGGGCATCGATGATGCCATGGATGTTGATCATGTTAATCCCGCTATTGTCTTTTGTATTCGCTTGAATCGGGAATTCTTTGACCCATTTATTGGGATATGAAGAAGAACCCCCAATTTTATGGTTTATTTTTATGAAGTGATGAAAAAATCCCTAATCGATTGAAAATAGAGATGATGAATCGATGAATGTTGTTTTTTTTAGTTTAGATTTTTTTGCTTCCCATAAAAATCCAACTCAGATTTCATTTGGATGACACGTCACCCACTCTTACGGAATTTTGGCCGGAGTAAATTTTTATGACAGCTTGTTACCGTGTGATCTGAAGATTGGGGTATTTTTTTCCCCCTTAAAAGTTTGTGGTATAAAGTTACCACCCCCTATAAGTTTGGGGTATTTTAATTATTTTTACCTTTTTATAAAGTAAATTTCATTCCCTTTAACTAATAATCGGATACCATATATATTTGTCAAGGGTGACATTGTGAATCATTCCTAGCAACTTTTCTAGTTGGTCAATACAAGTGCCGCTTGTATTCCTCATTGTTTAGAACACCAATTTAGAAAAAAAACCTAAAATCGAACAATCGTTTTCTAGGATTTGATTGGTATTTGAGAAAATGACAAGTTTGCTTTTGTAGAGAAGATAATATCGTCAAAAAAGGACAAGAACGTGATTAGGATACCTCGCATGTTGATGGTGTCTTAAATAAGACAATGCAAGACCATAAGTGCACCAAATTATGATTTGTAGTTTATGAAAACATTCAAGTGTCTTATCCACAAAGACTTTGGTTGTTTAGTTGCCAATTGAGTTCCCAAAAGTTTGAGCAAAGAGGAAAGTATAGGATATAAATATGAGTAGTGAACCAAATAGATAAAGTAAAGTAAAAATGTATAAAAGATGATAAGTAGAGCTTTAGGATTGAGAGATAAGCTCTCCAATCTTGATTGAATATTCAGTTCAATGAAAACAATTAATCACACAAGATGATATATAATAGCATGTTTTCATGCTATGTTATAGTTGTGTTTTATGTGATTTTTCCTTATTTTGTATGGTTTAGACATCCACATCTTAGCTAAAGCTTTAAAATGTCTACTCCAGTTGCCTTGTGTGTATAGATGTTTTAGGTCTCAAATGGAGCTTAAAAGAACGTATCAACATCCAATCATCTGAAGGAGCAATCATCATATTAACACCTACCTCATTGGAGCAAATCAAGGTAGAAGGCAAACATGGACATTTACATGAAGCCATTGGAGTAAATAAAACCCCAAGTATGGACCATCGAGTGAAGCCCAACTCGAGGTAAGAGGAAGACTAAACTCGAGCTAAGAAGCATTGAAAGTAGAGTTGTCAACATAGGTCGAGTGAACATCATCACTTGAGCAAAGAAGATAAGTCACTCGACCTAAGAAGACACTTCACTCGACCTAAGAAGACAAATTTCCAAGGAAATTCAACATAGCTTGTGTGGAACATTGAGCTCGAGAAAAGAGTACAAGTTCACTCGAGCTAAGAAGCCAAAAATACAAACTGTCAACGTCTCTCGAGTTTTCAACACCACTCGACCTAAGAAGATTAAAAAACCCGAGAGAAGAAGACGAGACACACGAGCAAGGAAGACGGAGTAAGTCGGTGGAGCACTCGATGCTATTTCAAAACCCACTCAACCTATGAAGCCTTGCTCATTTGAGGTAGCCACGGAGGGTTTCATCCACTTGCATAATTAACTTCTTGCAACTTGATCAACTTGCTTTCCAAGGGGGTCATGTCTTTTAGGCATATCAAAGGAGTCTTTGGCTGATTGTAAATGTACCATTCAAGTTACCATTTCACATACGATTATCTTAGAAGTAGTGGGTTGTAGAAACAATATTCTGGAGTTTGAATTGGTTGAATTTGGATCTAGTTGTTCTTGCTAGATCTTAGTCTCATCTTGTTTTGATCATATATTTGGATTGGTAAGTTCAAATTCGTCCATTCTTTTTTCTACATTCCTCATCTGTTGTCTACTTTACAACCACATCACTTGTTTCTACTATTAACATATTGAGATTTTTGATGATGAGTGAGTAGTCTCTTTGATAGGTTTTGGGGTAAAAATGTCCAAACCATGCTAGACTAGTATTGTTCTTATGTCGTGCTTATGATTTGAAGGAAGACTAAAAGCATGTTAGTAACATATAAGAGGGATCAAATCTACTTGTCATTCATTCTATATTGAACTTATTTTGAATGTCGGATGCTAGACTATCACTAGTTTTGATGAGGGACCATCCTCAACGAAAAATATACAAGGGCCAATAACTAGATCAAGGGGCAGAAGGATCCGAGAGGAGATGCTATTGAAGACGATCAAGGAACCAAGGAATTTAAGAATCTCGGCCTTGAGACAAAATCTTGGCCGAGATATAGACCGAGTCCGA
Source organism: Fagopyrum esculentum (assembly GCA_033239045.1). NCBI lineage: Eukaryota > Viridiplantae > Streptophyta > Magnoliopsida > Caryophyllales > Polygonaceae > Fagopyrum > Fagopyrum esculentum. Next base: position 23,592,997 of record BSUD01000006.1, on the reverse strand, counting down.
GTCTATCGAGACTTATAAGATCCGTTAAAGATCTTATTAGATAGACTTATCTTATAGTTATTTTTAATACCTTTTAAACTCTCAAACATTTAGAAGGTATCTTTTGGTTTTGATCCTATCTTTTAGGATTATTTTTGCATTTATCTTTTAGAAGAATCTCTCCTATAAATAGCCTTAGAGGACGAGATTCACAGAAGGCTTAGTTTTGAAATGATTTCCACATTGTTGTGAGATACTTGTGACTTTGCTCACGAAGTTTTCATTTTATCATTTTTGTTCAATCAAAAAGGGAGCTTTTGGTTGAATCGTTGTGAATTCTTGCTAGGTTGTTCTTGTGTGTGTTAATCTTGTTGAATATTTGTGCTACTAGTCAAACTTGTTCCTCCTTGTGCCTGTCTTATTTAGATGACTTGTGTAAGGTTGAAGAAGGAAGGGTTAAAGGTAATCTTTGTTAAGGGTTTTGATTCAAATTATATCAAGGTTCTTTGCAAGTCTTATAATTAGTCCGATCTTCCTATACTTATCATATTTCATTCTATTAATCATCTTCTTATCTTTCATTATCATCCATAATTCCGCATTCTGACTTTACAGAAATCTCGGCCTATTCTTACCAAAATCTCTCCCGAGATCTGCCTAAGTTAACCGAGATTTGCCCCAGTTGTTCAATTCGTAGACTTTCAATCTAGATCGGGAACTGCGGCTTCAACCCCGCATCAAAGTGGTATCAAAGTTAACCGATTCAAGTCCAACTCGGCCATACACCAAAGATTTGAGTATTTTTATTTGATTCTTCTTTAAGTCACATAAAAATCGAGTCTTTTGTATTTGCCATCTCTTTCAAGATTATTTCTGCTTAACGTGTGTTGTCTTGTGATTACTGGAAAAAAGAGAAAATCCATAGTCAATCACAAGTCAACCATAACCAAAAACAGTGAAACCTCGTCCGAGATTTACAGAAGATAGCCCGAGATTTGTTATAACGAAAAGAACGATAATTTCTCTATCTTCAGAGAGATATCTCGTCAACCTGCAAGAATAAAGAAAAGAGATATACAAATAATCTTATTATTGAGATCTTATCTAGTAGGTGAGATCTTATCATATCTTCAAACCTAACTGAATATCTCCTCAATTTTCAACCATATCTGTTACCCAACAACCTTATATCCATCATCAACATTGGATACACGTTCATATCATACCAAAGGTCCACTCTTGACTTCACTCATATTATATCATCGATTATAACCTAAAGTTTTGGTGAAGTCATTCAGACAAGAATTACTACGATCCAAGAGTACATATACAAAGAAGGCAACAAGGAAGAAGCTTACCCCGAGCCCCAACCATTTTCCATCACAAAAACCTTGCCTTTTGACAAAATCTTGGCCCCTTGGACCCAAATCTTGCCCGAGATTTTTCTCATGTAACGCGAGATTTGTTACTGTCGAGACCTAACCCTAACCGACTATCTCTCTCTATCTCTCCAGCTTCTCAAGTGGAAGGTAAGTAAAACTCTCTTCTTAATCTATTGTATCTTTTCATTCTAAACACATTGAGTCGATTTCTTTGGGTGTGTTATTTAGTATCTATACTTTTTACTAGTTGTGTCATACTTGCAATATTCTTTCTACTTTGTGTCAATTGTGTGAAGAGACCAGGGGTGAGAAAAATATCCCATCCGACTAATCCGATCCTTTAATCCAAAAATCCGATGTGGAAAAATCTGAATCCGAAAATATCCAACAATTGGTGATCCAATTCCGACCTGATCCGGGCATATTTTTGGATCATCGGATCGGATACGGATCGGAGTTTGGAGGAAAAAATCAGATCGGATATTCAGGTGCTCTCTGACCGCATTCAGATCGGAATTTTATAAGATTGTCCAATCGAGATATCCGGAAATGCCCACCTCTAGAAGAGACCGAGAACAGGAGTTCCTTAACTAACGTTCAACACAAGAACTTTTTTCTGAACCAAGTTGACTAATCGAGACATCCAAGAAGTTCTAGTTGAAACTAGTTCATCGATTTGTAAAGAAGCATTATTGCATCCAAGGCAATTACATCAAATTAGCTTGAGATTCACAAGAGAGTGTGAGTTTGAGAGAAAACAAGGAAGCTTCGTTTTCACTAACTTTACGAGTTTTTTGTTACTTTGTGTGATTGTGGAGGATGTCTAACAACCCAAGAGGTTCACAAAGGGGTGATCCAACGAGTCCCAAAACCAATGACGTACTAAAGCAACTCATAGTCACCGTCTCAACGTTGACTAAAGAAGTGGCAAGGCTAGAAACACACCAAATCTCGCCCAAAAATCTCGCCCCCAACCAAGATTTCACCCGAGATTTGCCCATGAGATGGGCAAAAGATCACGTAATCCACAACTAGCCCTTGATCCACCTCCAAGGTCCCATCACGGGACAAGTATGAGACTTCCGAATCCTAACTTCCGTATATAAAGAAGATGTGTGATAGCAAGATCTGGTGATTCCAACAAGGGAAACAACATTGATGGAAGCTTAAAGACGATGATCATCATGAATCGGAGATAGTAGTCTCCCTTGTTGGAATCACTGGATCCCAACAAGGAAGACGACCGTCTCCGATTCAGTACTTATGTGAAACGGTTTGGATCGTAAACTCACGGACCGGATCGTTTCAGTACTTGTGTGAAACGATCCCTGGACCGGACCGTTACGGTCCGGTCAACCACTTTCCGGTCCAATACGGTCTGGTCCACCACAATCCGGTCCGGACCGTTTAATTTTTATATTTTTTAACTTTTTGTGAAATATATTTTTTGATTGGATTAAATCCGATCCAGTCCAGGTTTGGACCGGACCGGATGTCGTACCAGTTAAAAAAATATTTAAAGTGTTAAAAACCTGGTCCGATTTGGACAGATTTTACAATTACGGTCCGGTTTTTCAATCCGATCTGAATGTGTGCATAGGGGTGTAATACGAGCCGAACGAGCCGAGCATCGGCATGCTCAAGCTCGGCTCGTTTATAAACGAGCCGAGCCCGAGCCCAGCCTAAAATTTATACGAGCTTTAAAACGTGCTCAAGCTTGGCTCGTTTAGAAAGTGAACGAGCTCGAGCCGAGCCCGAGCCGAGCCCGAGTAGCTCGGCTAAAATAATGCTCTTGTAGTGTTATTTTAGCCGAACGAGCCGAGCTTTACCCGAACGAGCCGAGCTTTGGCATGCTCAAGCTCAGCTTGTTTATAAACGAGCCGAGCCTAAAAATTATACGAGCTTTAAAATGTGCTCAAGCTTGGCTCGTTTAGAAAATGTACGAGCTCGAGCCGAACTTTTGACGAGCCGAGCCCGAATAGCTTGTCTCATATTACAGCCCTATGTGTGCAGCCCTAGGCGGAGGTAGCTTGAATTGCTACTAGATCCCACCGCCTAGGATGACGAAGGTGCAGAAGTTGACCATACCGATTACACAATTGCTTGTCCTTAACGTGTGTATGATAAAATTACTCAATAAACAATTTTTATCTTCTTTGTTCTATCAATCTGCGAGTTATGTTTATTTTTTTAATGTGTTTTTTTTATAAGACCGTTTACGTAATGTGTTTATGAATCATAGATTTTTAGTTAGCATGTTCGTTCAAGATTTTCAATCAACATTATTTTTAATATTTGAGTTAGCTCAAAATTAACTTTTATTTTAGAAGGATTTATTTCCCGCGAGCATTTCACGGTCGGAAGTTGTTCGGAAACCTAGGTTTACAGGTCAAATAAAGTCTAATACATGTCTTCGTCATCATTCAAATGACTTCAAATCTCGCATTTCCCGGATGGCATTCGGATTTAGGGGCAATGATGGTCTTCAAGATCACCCTAGATCGTCACAATTACCCTACAAATTAAAGAATAATAGAAGAAACTAAGTAAAACAAAAGAGGATAAAGGACCATGGGTTTCTATCTATTTACTATTTTCTACAAGACTGCTAGATTTGGTGCGCAACATTCATCCATTTCCCACATATCCTTGATCAATTCCTTTTGCAGCAAACAAAACCATCAGATTTTGGGAGAAACAAGAAAATGCCAATTCAATTGAAATCCATAGTCGACGAGCTGAAAGGGATAAGGCAAAGATCCAGAAAGCTTATGAACAAATCATTTGTAGCCCCTGAAGGATGCATTTCTTCATCTCTTTCAGATATTGATGAGGATGATCAAAGCCCTTGGGCTTGTCTTCCACCTGAGCTCCTCCTTGACATTTTCCAGCGCGTCGAGGCCTCCGAGACCTCCTGGCCTGCTCGTCTTGATGTCGTCGCCTGTGCTTCGGTTTGTAAATCTTGGAGGGACCTCGTTGCGGAGGTGGTCAGAACCCCTGAGCAATGTGGAATGCTTACTTTCCCCATTTCCTTGAAACAGGTAAACCTAATTTAATACCATGTTTGCCAAACACAACCTTGAAAGGAGATTCATTGTTGGAGTTTGTAGCCAGGACCAAGGGAGCATCCAATTCAGTGCTTTATAAGGAGGGAACGATCTACATCAACTTACCTCTTATATCTTGGTCTTTGCCCTGGTGAGTACTTCTCCTTGAAATGCATGAAACTCTGGTGAAGGGAAGAACAGAAACCCTAACTGGGTTCAGTTTCATGATCTTCAATATAATCTGCTGCGTATGTCAACTGATGTAAAGCTTGTATGATTACTACCAGCACTGTCAGGAGAAGACAGCAAGCTATTGCTGGCTGCAAAAAAGATCAGGAAAGCAACTTGCTTAGATTTCGTGATTTCCTTGGTTGCAGATGATTTCTCACGAGCAAGCTTGAATTATGTTGGAAAACTGAGGTGAAGCATTGATTCTCCTCAATTTGTGATTGTTTGATCCTGATTATCTTCTTTTCTAGCAAAAACTTGCTTCTAAACTATCTCAAACAGGTCTAATTTTCTCGGCACGAAGTTCACAGTTTACGACAGCCAGCCAGCTTGGGACGCGTCTACGCAATCCAAGAAACGGGTGCATTGTAGAATCCATTCAAGACAAGTTTCTCCAAATTTGTTTACAGAGAGTTATCCAGTGGCCTCAATTTACTATGAGTTGAATGTACTTCGCACTAGGGGACCGAGGAAAATGAACTGTACAATGGACTCCATTCCTACAGCCTCCATGGAAGAAGGGGGAACCGCTCCTACTCCAATGGCATTCACTAAGCTTGTTGATGAATCCATATCAATGACAGTTGGGAAGAGCCCTTTTATTGACTACAATGCAAAATGCTTTCCTGAAACACCAGAATCAGTCAACGGAACAACCAAGGAGCCTTTGATTCTTAAGAACAAGGCTCCTAGATGGCATGAACAGTTGCAATGTTGGTGTCTGAACTTCAAAGGCCGCGTTACTGTTGCATCGGTTAAGAATTTCCAGTTAGTGGCTGCTGTGGACTTACACCATAATGTCTCGGCCATGGAGCAAGAGAAGGTGATCTTGCAGTTTGGGAAGATTGGAAAAGATTTCTTCACTATGGATTATCGGTATCCATTATCAGCCTTCCAAGCCTTTGCCATTTGCCTTAGTAGTTTTGACACAAAACCGGTTTGTGAATGAAGCTCCTCAGTCCTTTGCCATTTTCTTTATCAGGTTCTGAACCCTTTGAAAAAGGTTAATCCAAATAGATTTAAGATTTGTCATTCTTTAGTTGAAACCCTAACATGCTTTAGTTTTGCAGGGCAATATCTAGAATATGTATAGTATTTGGCCCTGGAAATTGTATCTGTCTATATGGCAATATGTTGTAGCCTAGTTAAAAATCTGAAATAGCAGCTTAAGAAATAAAGGTAGGTGTCCTTTTTGTAAAGTCCTTGGTAATTTGATACTGTATGACATGTAAAGCTAATATGATCATCTTGGTGTGTAATCAATACAATTATTTATCACAGTGACCATATTCATTGTTCATTATGGATCCATTTCTCGTGTAAGATGGAGCTATCAAATTTCAAAACAAAAAGTTGTGAAATGATCCAAGAAACAGAAAAATCCCTTATTCAAGTTACCGGTCAATCGGTCATGCTAGGAAAGAAAATGATCTAGCCAAAGCCAATGAATGAAGCAGACCTAAATGATGCCGGTCCTCACGACACATACACAAGACAATCTTCCAAACAAAAATACCGAAAGAAGACGAAGTGAAAAGTCCATACTTTGAAGATAACAGATACTCTTTATGGCCATGTTGTCCAGGAAGATTCTTGGTTATGTAAAGTAGCCAGGGAAATTTGTCCTAGATGATCCACTAGGTCCTCATTGAAGCATAACAAAAGGCTCTTCAATTGCGTATCGTGCATGCTAACTCGAAAGATTGCTTTGATATGATTCCCAATCCCACGTTTGAGGAGCCTGTTGTCGTATTTCAGCAGGCCTGAAGAAGCAAACTATAAGGGTACGTTTGGATGGCATGTATTGTAAGTTGTAGCACAATTATGTTCAGAAATTAAATAGACACTATGCAGCATTAGGTGTCAAATGTAGTATAAGTGAAAAAAATTATCATCATTAATACATTATATTATACTGCATCCAAATGAGAAACCGCAAAACTGATAATCCAAGCGGTACTAAAGGATGAGAAATGAATAGGCAAAATAAGAAAAGCTCAAAGTAACCAACCAGTTTGATAATTGGTGCAGTGCAGTCAATATCTCAAGGTTGGCCACAACAAACTGATTTTATTCGTCAATTTTCAGAAGATAAAAACCAATTAGCAGAGACTGTCCTGCAATAAGGACAGAATAAACGAAAGATGCTCAAGCTGATCTCACTGTAATAAAGTAAAGACAAGTCAAGCAAATGGAAGATAAAAAATAAAGAAATTCTGAAACAATCAACCTTTGTCGCCAATCTCACGATTGAAGCAAATAAAGCTGAGATATTATTCCCTTGAAGATCTCCATATTTATTCCCCTCTCGAACTGTAAAGGAAAAAGCGCAACATATCTAATCTATTAGAATATTAACTGTAGAGATTATAATTGATTGAGAATTTCTGCTGTTCGTGTGACCAGTTTGAAGTTCAACATGTCAAGAGAATCACTTACGGACACTCCTCGATCACAGGCCAAGGGATACTGATATAAGGTACTCGTGCATCTATCTTCTTATCCTAAGGAACAATTCATAGCAAAAGAAAGGGTCCCTTTTCCCTCTACTTTTTTTGTCAAGAATCAGCAAAAAGAACCTTTTCTACAACTCAACGAGTGATTGGCAAATTTGAGCAAGATGCTTGACTCAAATAAAGTTTTTTAATAAAAGCTTGTCAAAGTCTAAATAATGGGGTTTAGAGGTATCAAACGGGACGGTTTGGGTCGGGTCACTGGCTCGGGTTATGATAGGGCCGGGTCACAGGCTCGGGTTGGAATTAGGTCGGTCAAAAATAGGCTTGGTTCCTAAGTGGTTTTCGGGCCGGATACCATGTGTTCAGGTTGGAACAGGTTATCGGGTATCCTAGGTTCTTGGGCCATAATGGATCGGTTTAATCGGTTTTCAATTCATTTCGGGTTAGTTTACTTCAGGTTTTTAAATGGATTCGGGTTCGAAGTCAAGTCAATTCATGTTCGGTCAAAACCTATTAGATTGCTTAATATCTTGACGTGGGTCGGACAATTTGTCGGGTTGAATCAGGGTTACCCATTTGGATCGTATAGCTCTCAGATATACACCCTTTTCATTAAAACTTATATGACGATATTAATCTGATTCGGATATCCGAATGCAAATTTACAAGAAACCAGATCCGGATACGATCTAGATCTAGTCTTATATCCGCCTATCCATTTGATTTGGATTCTAAAACATGGTATCCGAAGATGATTTTTTACCTAACGGATGTTATCCACGGATATGATGGGTGATCCGAATAACTTTAGTCAGACCCAAATGATCCGTTTGATTAAAAATGACTTTAGCTAGACTGGATATTTGATTGGTTTGTTTGATCCGGATATCCGACTAATCTGCTGAATCTAGAGAAAATGGTATTCAAAATCCATATAAGGTGCGAGTATTACACTAATACTAAAATAAAAGCAAACATTTTAATCTTAATAAATTTAAAATTTCGAGCATTAAAACATTCATAAATAGAAAATGTTATTATTAAAGATTTTCAAAGTCAATTAACTTATCTTTAAGTTGATAAAATCTAATTAACTGTAATTTCATCAAAAATATTATGCATTCTATACATAAAAAATATATTATAATTTATAATAGACTTATAGTATGTATAGTACACCAGAAATTAAAGCCGCAAGATATTTTAAGGGCCCGTTTGTTTCCAACTCCGGAAACGGAAACGGAATGGAAACGAATTTAGTTCATATCTATATCCTTATTCATGAAATTATATGGAATCATTCCTTGTGGCTTAAGGCAAATGCACTTGATTCCACACATTTTATTACCCTATAGGGTATCAAAAGTAATCAAACTCTACTCCAATTACTTCAAACCACAAGGAATGATTCCAAAAACTTTCATGAACAAGGATATACGTATGAACTAGATTCGTTTCCATTCCGTTTCCGATTCCGGAGTTAAAACCAAACGGGCCCTAAATGTCTTTAAAAAAACGAATATGTAGAACTAAAGTAAAAAGGTAAAGTCTCATTTTGAGTTATCGGATTATTTAGGGTCGGGTTACATCAGACTATAGAGTCAGTTCATTTTAGAGTTCGATTATTTTTTATTTCATAGATTTTCATAAATCAGCAGTTTAATTCAAGTTAAATAGACAGATAGCTTCAAGTAAAAGCCAAAGTATGATTGGGAAAATAACATGGGAAGCCCTAGAGGGTAAGAGGGGTTACCATAGGAGAAGGGACAGAATATAAAGATTGCTTTATCTGAGGTGGGGATTATCTGATAAGGATTCCAAATGCCAAAGCAGTGGTGGTCTTGAGGCTTTTTTACGCTGGTTCTGGGAATATTAGATTGAATGGATCACCTATCACAAGGGGTTCCATTCTTGTCATGGCATATGGATATTGTATCAGGTACCTAAACAGGTTGTCAATACAGAAAAGACCCATATGACAGGATAGTAGCGTTCTCCTACTATTTCATGAAGCTAGCTGCTAAAATCCCCCAAAATATAACTAATTCAGGTATTTGAACTGAGAGCCAACGAGACCACTGGTCTTAAAATTTTAGAGAAAATGAGCTTCTTTTTGTTTCTGACTAAGATCAGACTCAAAAGTCATAAACTGCCAATATTAGAGCAAATGAGCTTCTATTTCAGGTGTGCAGTTAATGAATCCATGTAAGAAGATTTGCAAATGAGAATATGAATAAATAGGGAACACACATACGTCTAGTTTACAGTCCAATAAAAAGGTATAGAGAACTTGAAATTCTGAAATCAGGAAGACCATAAATACACAGCAGATGCTTTTTCCTACTGAATAATCGACAGCTACTATCTTCGAAGAACATAAGTGACATTAAGCAACCACAAAAATATCATCATTTCAAGACCTGGAGCTTACTATATGTTTTTCCAAACTTAGGTTCACTCTTACAAGCAACCACCATGAAGATGCAAATTTTATTTACCTGCAATTTCTAAGAAGCATTGATTGAATATCTACTACATCATCCTATATATGAACAACGTATAGGTTTGAGAAGGTATCAGATGAATTAAGATTTGAACTTATTCAAGAGTAATGATAATATTAGAAAAAGGGAAAGAAACGAAAAGAAATGGAGTATTAAAATAAAACTGCACAGTATTTCATCGTCACACTTGAAATTCTTTGGGCTCCACAAATATGCGCAAATTATTTTAGTACTCTACGCATTTATTTACTACACCATAATGATTCTTTATTCACATTATACTATAATACAGTTTCCTTAAGCAGTTTAAGGAGGATATAGCTTTTTCTACTCAATAAAACATCCTGACTAAACTTAGGGTACTGAAACTATTGAACAGGCTCCAATATAGTCTATGATGATCAAATACCTTGAACAAAGAGAAATTAGTGAAGTAAAATAGTTCTGTAAGATGAAGGCTAGCATAACATGCTAAGCTACGGACACAAGACAGGGAAAAATTGGAAAGACAAACCATAAAAGGATGAATTTTTCACAGAAACAAGTAGCAACTGTTGATAAAACAGAATAACTATGAGAGGACATGACCATAAGTATGCTAATGCGGTAAAAAAAAATTATAGAAGACAAAGATATCAAGAATATTTGAACCTGAAAATCACCGGCTTCAAGCGAGCACTATCTGATGTTTGAGCACTTGTGATTTGTTCTACCAGCTAGTAAAATTATCAAAAGATTCTACTTGAAGATGTACAGTTGCATTCGTTTGGGAGAATTAGAATCATGTCCAGTTGCATTCTATTGGGGAGAAAAATATTCCTCAACTTGCTCCACCACCCCACCATGCTCTTTACTTATAAGGAGCAGCCCTCACAGTCATTTGTCCATACAGCTCAGCTCACTCTCCTCAATCTAAAGACTAAGAAAATCTCTTTGTTCTTTACATTTCAACTTGTTAAAAGCTTCATGGCTTCTATTTCTCCTTGGACGCAAAAACAAAACAAGCAGTTCGAAAAGGCTCTTGCCTTTTATGACAAGGACACCCCAGACCGCTGGCAAAATATTGCCAAGGCTGTAGGGGGCACATCACCAGAGGAAGTGAAGAGGCGGTATGACATTCTTGTACACGACGTGGAGAATATACTTGCTGACCAATTCCCGACTCCCAAATACAGGAGCTCAGCAAGCACTGGTAGATCACTCGCTGATGAACAGAGGTGAGTAACAGATACTTTTCTTGCTTTAGAATTTCAGATTCATCTATACTACTTTGGAGTCCACCAACCTCTCTACAAATTGCTTCAGCTTTATGCAAGTAATACCCTGACATTAATTAATGTAACGGACTATCGATATATAACATGAAGCATTATGAGAATCTGCAAGCCTCCAAAAATTAAACACATGTGAAATTTTGTATTTGTAGAACATCATATTTAAGAATGAAAATAATTCAAACAAACTTACTGTTTCTTGTAATTATCTCCATCAAATTACTTTGCCAACAACTGATTCTCCTTCCATTTTTCTATCCTTGACAGGAGTCTACGGAACCTGAAGTTGTAGATAAACCAAGCGGTACCTAAAGAAGACTTCAGAAGGAACAGTAAGACCAAATAAGTAAAGCACAGCAGTGGTTTTTATTACTTTGTCTTGCGGTATGATGAATCCAAGACAGTTCATATCATGGGTGTGTTCATGTATTATTTTCAATTGTTCATCGTACTAATCTATTGCCCAATTAATGAAAAACATATCCCCTGTTAATTACTTTTGTCTCCCACTATTTAAAGCAATTAAAGACGCAGTTCCATAAGAAAATGTTATGTTTTAATAGTATCCTAATTCAAGAAATCATTTTCATTGTCTACTAAAAAACAACGTAGGTTCTCACATATCTTGAGAAACAAACCCCTTGCATTGAAACGAATGATCACACAGTGATGCCCTTGTTGATTGTGCTCCCATAAAGTGAGAAAGTGAAAAAACAATCTTTGCATCAGAAAATTGAATTGGAAACCAAAAGAAAGTGGCATCTGAGATGCAATGTGTCAATCCCTGTACCTCTCGCATGTTAAGCGAGTGCTCTAACATCTGAGGATTCTGAAGTGCGCACCACCATATTATTTGAAGGGAAAATGTCAAAATTTGACATAAAATCACCATGGATAGCATCAGTTATACCTATAATGGATTTCACTGAACAATTACTACAAAAAAACTGGAAGCCAACATGAAAGATTCAAAGCTTTGATGTGTCAATGCTTAGTTGCACAAAAGACGTGTCTCAAGGTTATTTCTCATCATTTTGTGCCATTGAGTTAGGAAGAAGCCATGTCCGTACACCAGAACACGCACTTTCCCGAGGTCAAAGGTACGGAGAACTGAAAATTCTCTTATCAAGAAGACTAGACTAACTGGCTCAGCGCATAGTGGACGCTTTCCTTCTGAGAACCATCTCATGTCCACATTGACTACTACTAACTTCAAAGAAGAGAAAGTGTCGTTAAGAAACCTACAGAACTATTATCATTTACATTAACCACAACATCATACATTAAGACTTCAGCTTACCGTATGTTTTTTTCAAATTCAGCCAAAAGATTAATGTGACTTGTGCTTGTAGCAATCTCAGTCGTTGGATTCCATAGCCATGGCCCTGCAACTAGATGTTTCATTGAGATGGATAATTAATGAAGCAAAAACTTATGAATACAAGAAGACACACATAAAATATTGAAACTTTATTCTTTAAAATAGGTTCACGCTGACAAGTCACAAGCAATATAACCAAGAACAGGAAAGTTCAATATAATATACCCACAAATTCTTAGCAGGACTGAAACATATGCTACATCATCGTGTGATCAAGGTGTAGATTTGAAAGGCAGCAGTTAGTTTAACATTAAACGAATAAAAGACTCATTCCAGCAACAGGATATTTTTTATTTAGTAGAACAAATAATGACAGATTTGCCTTATCTATTAGAATAAATTTATCCTAATTGAGACGTTAATGATACTTGAATTTTCTATTGTACACTAAATTTTATTGTACAAGAAATAAATACAAAATCTTGTAACATATTAAGAAAGTTGATACATTAAATAAGGGCAAATTAGTCCATTCGTCATTAAACATGCTATATACTTATTTATTTATCATTGGAGTATATCCACGAAATAATTATTTATGAGCTTAGGTAAAACAAAAAGGTTGAAGACACAGAAAGAAAAGAAGAAAGTGGAGAATTAAAATAAAACTGCATATCTTTTTCAACTCAACAAAACATCCTGAGTTGACTCAGGGGATGGAAATTTTGGATTGAAGGCTGGCATATCATACAATAAACCGAAATTCACACACAAGACAGAACAATAGTGGAGAAAGCATCAAATAATGATTTTTCATAACAGAATAACGATTTCGAGAAAAAAATTGGAATTAACGATGACAGGTCTGATCACAGAAATTTCACTATGAATGAAAAATAGTTTTAGTAGACAAGATATCATGAATGCTTGAACCTGTTTCTCACGGGCTTCAAAGGAAGCACATTTGATGCTGATCATTTAGGTTGTGATCATATCTACCAGCTAGTACAATTATCAAAGATACCACTTGAAGATGCCCATCTTTCCCGAGCTCTATGCATTTCAAAACTCCACCAAGTAAAAGCATGAGAATCACCTCCAGTTGCATTCTTTTTGGAGAAAAATATTCCCCAACTTGCTCCACCACACCGCCATTCTTCTATTTAAAAGGAGCAGCCCTTCTAGTCTTTTGTCCATAAAACTCAACTTCACTCTCCTCTCTACATAGACTAAGAACATCTGCCTGTTCTTTAATTCTCAACTAGTTTCTCTTTGTTCACTTGTTAAAAGCTCCATGGCTTCTGGTTCCCCTTGGACCCAAAAACAAAACAAGAAATTTGAGAAGGCTCTGGCCTTGTTTGACAGGGATACCCCAGACCGCTGGCAGAACATCGCCAAGGCTGTGGGGGAAACATCACCGGAGGAAGTGAAGAGGCAGTATGACATTCTTGTACATGACGTGGAGAATATACTAGCTGACCAGTTCCCGAGTCCTAAATACAGGAGCTCAGCCAACAATGGTAGATCACTTGCCGATCAACAGAGGTAAGCCAATCAGACACTTCGCCTTCTTTAAAATTCCGATTCATTCTACAAGCGTGGAGTCCACCAACCTCTTAACTTTGTTATCCATTTGAATCTTTACACTTGTGCCAATTGCTTCACCTTTATGTAAGAAAACCCCCGACAGTAATTAGTCTTGAGGAAACAACTCACATAGTAATATAATATTGCTCGGATTCCATAACTGAGTCTAGTAAGGAAGTTTATTTGAAAAAAAAATCTAGTGAAGAACATTTTTCCTTTTCTAAGCCACAAAAACTATAGTTCCTTTTTCTTTTAAAAAGCGTTATCATCTTCCTTCCACAAAATGCCTGATCATGCACATGTCCAACATTATCGAGCTTGTCAAGCTGGTCAATGAAGTAACAATGAATTAGGCAAACCTCTAAATCAAACAAGCAGTATAATGAGAACATCCAATTTTCCAACAAAGAAACACACATGGAATAAATTATCATAGAACATCGCATTTTAGGAAGACAATGATTCAAAAAAACTTACTGTTCCTAGTATTGTTTGTCATCGAACGACTTCCTAGTGCAACTAACTGATTCTCCTCTGCTGCTTTCCTTAACAGGAGTTTACGGAACCTGAAGTTGTAGACAAACCAAGTGACACCTATAGGCAACTCCAGAAATATACACAGCGGGCTAGCTGATATAAACTTATTGATTGAATTTCAATGCTAGTTGATATAGCAGCTAGGTGTATATTTTTGTACGACTAGCACTGATCTCAGTTGCTTAAATAATTGTTAGTCTATGATATGTATAGCCAATATGATCATCTTTTCTTGGTTGATAATCAAATAAACTTATATATTACAGAATCATATATTCATATATATCGATCACCATGGTGTAACTGGAACGTTTTGCATCATTCCATTCCACAACCTCATCACGGTCTGCCTGTTTGTGAATTTGTTTCCACATTGATGAAAATTGGGAGCATAAACTTGAAAATCTGTTCATTCCGGCTCCATTTCAGTTGTAAGATGGAATTGTCAGAGGTCAATTTATTAGAATCTATCCTTCTTAAAAAAACCGCCAAACCTTGAAAACTATACAAAAAAAGAGGCAGTGAAATGATGCAAAGAACATACAGAAAACCTAGGAAAAGAGAAGTCCATACTTAGAAGATAACTGATGCTATTTACGGTTTTATGTAGTCTAAGGACTTGTTTGAAATTGTTAAGAATCATTCCTGAAAACGGAATATTACCAAATCAATAAAAAAATAATGTTTGTTTAGCGACTAAAATGAAACATAACCCATTTCCATTTCATTTCCCTCCCATTAACCATTTCCTATCCATATCCGTTTCACCACTCTAATCAAACGGACACTACGAAGATTCTTGGATAATGTAAAGTACGGAATTTGGTCATAGATGATCTACTAGGCCCTCATGAAAGCGACAGAAAAAGGCTTTGTTCACATCAAGCTAACTCCAAAGATTGCTTCAATATGATTCCCACAAGTGAGGAGTCTGTCGTGGTCATTTTATCTGGTTCCATGAAGATTTAATTGCTTATGTCAATTAGACCTGAAGAAGCAGGCTAAAATGGTGTGTGCATGTCAATCACAACTGAAAACACAATTATTGCACCGCTATAAAGCCTTGAAGAACTAATTCTGTAAAGATGTGCTACAGGATAAGAAGTGAACAGGCAAATGAAGAAGAAAAGCTCAAGATAAACCAACCAGCCTGATGCTTAGTAGAATCAGTATACTTAAGGTCGGTAAATTGGCTTTATACCATTTGTTGAAAAATTAATGATCTGATTTTGTCCTGCAATAAGAACAGAATAAACAAAAGATATGCTCAAGCTCATCTCACCAAAATTAACTAACAACAAGTCAAGCAAATGGAAGATTAAAGTAGAGAAGGTCTCAAGCAAACAACCTATTTTGGCATCCGATTAAAACAAATAAAGTCGAGATATTGTCCCCTTGAAGATCTCCATAATTATTCTCCCTACTGACCTGGAAAGGAAAAGGTTCAACATATCTAATCTATTAGAATATTAGCTGTAAAGATAAATTAATTGATTAAAAAATTTTGCTATTCATATGATCAAGTTGAAGTTCGGCTTGGAGCACTTGTGCATACTCCTCGATCACAGGTGAAAGGATTCTGATTATAAGGTACTCGTGCATCTATCTTCTTATCCTGAGGAATATCTCGTAGCAAAAGAAATGATCCCTTTTCTCTCTTTACATATCTTTCAGTAGAACCAGCAAAAGGAGACCTAACAAATTATACTCGACTGTAGAGTATAAAGCATTCTTTATCTGAAAAGAATGTTTGCCTCAAATACAGGATTCTTCGTAATATAATTTCTTATTTCAAGTTAAATTTACAATAGTTTGGAGAAAAACCTGAGCGTGATTGGGAAGAAACCATTGGAAGGCCTAAAGGGATAGAGGGTCTCCATTGGAAACGGCTGTAGAGTATAAAGCATTCTTTATCTGAGGTGGAGATTGTTTGATAAGGATTCCAAATGCCAAAGCAGTGGTGCCTTTGGAGATCAACTGGCTTTTTACGCTGTTCTTGGAATATCACTAGGGTTCCGTATTTCATTGTCATAGCATTATAGCTGTAGCATAGCAGGCCCAATACTATACAGGTTGTCAATACAGAATACCCTATGACAAGATATCAGTATTGCATAATTTGCATTGGGTGCCATATAGACTATTCAGAAAATAAATTTAGCCACTAAATAATACATTTATTCCTATGATAGGAATGGAAGAAGCAGTTTGACAGAAACCGGAAGTTACGTCTAGTAATGACATAGCAAATCTAATGCATTTTCCTTCAGTTTCATGAAACTGGCTGTTAATGTCCCAAAAATGTCTAATTTAGGGATTTGAAAAGGCAACAATCCCACAGGGCTCAAAATTTTAAGCATCGCGCTCAAAGAAGACGGTCATTGTTGGTTGCAAACACACGAGCACACCCACAAAAACAAAAGGCTGCAAACTCATGCAGCTTATGGAGCCATCTAAACGACATGAAACAAATCAAACTTTTGTCACTCGGTTCAAACTCGAAACTCGAAACTCGCTCAATTCCACAAGGCTCAAAAACACACGCTCAAACCGTCAATTTAATAAAGGTCTCACATCTAAACTTGAGAGATGCTAAACCTTTTGTCCTAGTTTCTGTCACTCGGTTCAACTCGAAAGTCATATATGCACCCGTATTAGCATCAAACATGCCTTTGGTGAATCCAGGTAAGAAGACTGTCCATTGAACAAACATTTTTTAAGTTTTATCGTCTAGGTATGGAGAACTGTAAATCGTCAAATCAGAAAGACTAGACTGACTGATATAGTTAGGAAGCGGATAAAAACATAAAATCTGAATGTAAGAATCTTACAATCAGCCAACTTTGAGGAATCATCATTTTTGTGATTCAATTCAATGTTCAAGTCTCCAAAATCACAAGTTGTAGCTCCACCTTCATAGGAAAAACTAAATAACAAACTTCTAAAACTAAATAACAAGTACTCAGATGATGGAAAGAAACATAGAGATAGAGGAATCTAAAAAATTAAGGGGTGGTTAAATGAAAATTCAGGTATATAACAGTAATAAGATGTGTTTGTATCAGTTAACCGCATAGGGGTTGCTTTCTTCACTGAGAGTCATCACATGTCCGCATCAACTGCTACTATCCTCAAATAACAGAAGTGCCATCAAGCAACCACAAATTATTATCACTACATTAAACAAAGCATGGGATCATGATACTACTATATGTTTTTTCCAAACGGTAGACATGACTTTGTAGCTGTAGAAATAGTAGTTGTTGATTCTACAGCCATGGTCCTTCTACTTCGGTACTTGATTAAGGTGAAGAAACAATGAGGCAAAAACCTGTGAACAGATGAAGACATAAATAAATTCTTGAAATTTCATACTTCAATATCCGATTCACTTTTACAAGGAACCAAATGCAGATGATAAAATTTCCATCCACCGACGATTTCTTAGCAGCACTGAAACATCAGCTACATCGTATAAAATGTGTAGGTTTGAGAAGGTATGAGTTAGATTAAGTTATGTACTCATACAAGACTTATGCCATCACTAGAAGAAAGGGACAAGAAACAATGTGTAGGTTTGAGAAGGTATGATTTAGATTTGTACTCATATAGCTTATGCCATCATTAGAAGGAAGGGACAAGAAACGAAAAGAAATGAAGAAAGTGGAGGAGTAAAATCAAACGGCACAGAACTTCATTGTCAACTTGAAATTCTTTGGGCTCTACAAATATGCCCAAATATGCCATACTTACTATAGTACTTTACAATATAATTTATTACAGTTTAATGATTCTTTAATTACCTTACACTACAATAATTCCTTTAAAGCAGTCTCTAAGGAGGAGATAACTCTTTCTATTCAATAAAGCACCCGTCTTGACCTCAGGGGGTGAAAAAATCAACAATGACCCTTCAATGTGATCACATGTTTGCTTGACGAGAATTTTGGAGTGTTCTTTTATCGGGATTATTGAGCAGGTTCCAACACTCTACAATGATCAAATAATTGGACAAAAGAGAAATAACTGAATGATTTCTACTGAAGGCTCGATAACTTCCAAGCATGAGTCTCCCACACAAGACGGAATACATAAAGCCATCAAACAATGAATTTTCATAGCCAAATATAGCAACTGTATCAAAAAAATGAAATTAACTATGACAGGTTATGGCCATGGTAGTAATAATGCAAGAAAAACAAAATTTCAGGCGAAGTTATCATGATATTGGCCAGATAGCTTGTGATCATATCTACCAGCTAGTAAAATTATCAAAAGATTCAACTTGAAGATGCGGGGCCAGTACAAGAATGAGAATCACCTCCAGTTGCATTCTTTTGGGAGAAAGATATTCCTCAACTTGCTCCACCACACCACCAATCCCCTACTTATAAGGAGCACCCCTGCAGTCTTTTGTTCACTCAACTCAACTTCACTCTCCTCTCTATAGACACTAAGAAAATTTGTTTTCTAATTACTTTTCAGCTTGTACCTCTTCATTCACTTGTTAAAAAGCTTCATGGCTTCTGATTCTCCTTGGACCCAAAAACAAAACAAGAAATTTGAGAAGGCTCTTGCCTTGTATGACAGAGACACCCCAGACCGTTGGCAAAACATTGCCAAGGCTGTAGGAGGTACATCACCAGAGGAAGTAAAGAGGCAGTATGACATTCTTGTACATGATGTGGAGAATATACTAACTGATCAAGTCGCAATTCCTAAATACAGGAATTCAGCCAGCATCGGTAGATCACTGGCCGATGAACAGAGGTGAGTAATTAAATACTTCTCTTGTAAAAAAATCAGATTCATCTCTACAACTGTGGAGTCCACCAACCTCTATGTTTTGTTCTCCACTTAGGACCTTTACGCTCATGCAAATTCTTCACATTTATGAAAAGTGAAAACTATATTTCCTTGTTCTCTCAAGAGTTCATGCTTCCACGAAAAGCATGAAGAACAAAGTTAAAACATTTCAAACAACATTGAAAGCTGAAACTTCATGAAGAATAAAACACAAGGAAGCCATATTGTGAACCATTAATATGTTGTAGCTACAGGACGCATGCTCCTAATCAAGATAATTATCCTTTTGCTATAATTATAATAACATGTTTCTAAACTAGTCTTAGATGAAATCTAGTTTACCTACAAGGATTATCTGTGCACATGGTCCTACGTATATATCTTAGACAAGTTTGTGAATGAACTAACAATGAATTTGGTGCTCTATTTTTAACAAGAAGCATACAAATAGAACCTCCAAGTCTCCAACAAAGAAACACATGTAGAAGAATTTCATCCTATTACATCACATCTTAGGATGATTTGATTTGAAAACTTACTACTCCTCACATTGTTCCTCTTTAAACTACTTTGTAGTGCAGCTATTTGATGACCTTCAATTTTTCTTTCAATAACAGAGAGTCTATGAAACCTGAAATTGTAGAGAAACTGTGTCACTTAATCAAGATAGTTTTCCTTCAAAACTTTTCTTTCATTAACAGGAGTCAATGAAACCTGAAATTTTTAACAAGAAGCATAAATAGAACCTCCAAGTCTCCAAAAAGAAACATATGTAGAAGAATTCAATCCTATAACATCACATCTTAGGATGATGTGATTTGAAAACTTTGTACTCCTCACATTGTTCTTCTTTAAACTACTTTGTAGTGCAGCTATTTGATGCCCTTCAATTTTTCTCTCATCAACAGGAGTTTACGAAACCTGAAACTGTAGAGAAACCGTGTGTCACCTAAAGGCTAAAGCCCACTCCAGAAAGAACAGCAAGAGCAATTAAGTAGCACATAGCTATATGTTATATTACTTTGTTGTTGTGCCTGTAGTAATTATCATATGATGAATCCAAGACAGTTCATGTCTTAAGTGTGTTCATGTATTGTCTTCAATCGTCCATGATGTAATCTATTGTACAATTAATGAAAAAGCATTTTCTCTTTCTTCTGTCAAAGCAAATAAAGATGCACAATTCCAAATAAACCCTACTACTTCGTATATTCTAATATTGTGAGTTTAAGCACATAGCTTGTTCATCAAAAGTTGAAATACAACGTCTCATGTTCATTCAAGAAACCAGTATTTTCGCTGGAATAATCACACAATGATGGTCCATTCATACTCTTTTTTTTCTTTATCATTATCCCTCATCTCACGAGAAGATGCTTTGTGGGAAGTTTTGGAGGGAACATGAACAATCAGCTAAGGAAAAAGCAAATTTTAAAAAAGAGGATATTGGAGATGCGGGGTATCGATCCCCGTACCTCTCGCATGCTAAGCGAGCGCTCTACCATCTGAGCTACATCCCCATCGATGCTAAAGAAAGAAAATCTCAATATTTGAAGGTGTATATTATGGCTTCCGCAGAACAACTACCGCAAAAAATTGGACGCGCGAATATGAAAGACTGAAACATGAAATTACTTCTCTACCATTCACGTCTCAATGCTAATTGCTAAGGTAACAGACATACAAAACACGAGACTCAAATTCAGTTCCGATCGTAATGAGCCATTGAATTAAGAAGTCATATCCATACCGTAAACCGGCACGTTTCCGTGGTCCTGATCATCACTGTCGCCATCCTCATCGATGCTCACGCGAGTGACAATTCCATAAGAAGTAGACAGCCAAAACCTCTGAAATCCCCTACCACCGCGCAACATTCCAAGATCCTTCCACACCTTCCCGTAGCTGTCCGATAACATCTTCCATTTATCAAAATCAACGGCCAGAGAACCCCTCCATGCTTTCATCACAAACGCATCATTCGTCGCGACACAGGCGAACAAGTCCGTACCCCTAGAAGCTTCCGCTGTTTCAATCCGCTTAACAAATTGAGTACAGTTAGGCAAGAACGCAGCCGGGACGCCGATCACCACGGCTCTCTTCTTCCCCTTGCATAGACTACTAAGGCTAACGCTTCGTACGACACCGTTCCCGTCAAGATAAGAGAGAGGGATGTTGTTCCGGAGCTTCGAACCTATAGAAACCTGAATTCGATCGGATGATTGGAGCTGATTTCTGCGGAATGAAGAGTCGATGGCGGAGAACGATCGGATAGGAAGTGGTGTCGGAGAGCCGTAGAGGTCGATGAGGGAGGATTTGTAGGAATAAGAGAGAGAAGAGTGGGGGATTCCAGGAAGCGGAGGTGAGACACGAATTACAAAGAAGAGAGGTTCGAGGAGAAGAGGAGGAGGAGGCGGTGGTGGAATTGGTGGTGGATTTAATGGCGGAGAATGTGGCAGCGATGTTGTTGATCGGAGAAGCCATGGGAGAGTCAGAGAACTTGAGGTAATCTGCAACGATTCAAAGCTATCGGAGGGCATAAAAAGTAACAGAAAAATATTCTTTTTTATACTCCAACTAAAATCTTTCCTGAGTCTCAAGAATCAAGATTCAAGAAGGCATTGAAACCCTACGCCCTTAAAACCCTCCGATAGCTTTGAATCGTTGCAGATTACCCTCAAGTTCTCTGACTCTCCCATGGCTTCTCCGATCAACAACATCGCTGCCACATTCTCCGCCATTAAATCCACCACCAACTCCACCACCGCCTCCTCCTCCTCTTCTCCTCGATCCTCTCTTCTTTGTGATTCGTGTCTCACCTCCGCTTCCTGGAATCCCCACTCCTCTCTCTCTTATTCCTACAAATCCTCCCTCATCGACCTCTACGGCTCTCCGACACCACTCCCTATCCGATCGTTCTCCGCCATCGACTCTTCATTCCGCAGAAATCAGCTCCAATCATCCGATCGAATTCAGGTTTCTATAGGTTCGAAGCTCCGGAACAACATCCCTCTCTCTTATCTTGACGGGAACGGTGTCGTACGAAGCGTTAGCCTTAGTAGTCTATGCAAGGGGAAGAAGAGAGCGGTGGTGATCAGCGTCCCGGCTGCGTTCTTGCCTAACTGTACACAATTTGTTAAGCGGATTGAAGCAGCGGAAGCCTCTAGGGGTACGGACTTGTTCGCCTGTGTCGCGACGAATGATGCGTTTGTGATGAAAGCGTGGGGATTCTCTGGCCGTTGATTTTGATAAATGGAAGATGTTATCGGACGGCTACGGAAAGGTGTGGAAGGATCTTGGAGTGTTGCGCGGTGGTAGGGGATTTCAGAGGTTTTGGCTGTCTACTTCTTATGGATTTGTCACTCGCGTGAGCATCGATGAGGATGGCGACAGTGATGATCAGGACCACGGAAAAGTGCCGGTTTACGGTATGGATATGACTTCTTAATTCAATGGCTCATTACGATCGGAACTGAATTTGAGTCTCGTATTTTGTATGTCTGTACCTTAGCAATTAGCATTGAGACGTGAAAGGTCAAAAAGTAATTTCATGTTTCAATCTTTCATCTTCGCGCGTCCAATTTTTTGCAAGTAATTGCTGTTCTTCGGAAGCCATAATATACACCTTTGTTATCGATATGTTGTGAAATATTGAGATTTTCTTTCTTTAACATACGAGATAGGGCATGACTAACCGCCGTCACAAACCAAAGCTCTGAATTTATCTCCTCCTCCTCAGTCTCTCCGATTTCGAAATCATAAAATCGACGAATGAAGCTTTGTAATGGAAAATGGAGGTTAGAAAGGATTATCGAGGGTTTAGGGTTTTAGTTTCTCAGTGATTTCAGAGTGTAGGCTTGACTTTAAACGTCGATAAATTTGAGACCGGTGAACGACAGAAATCTGTCACCAACGACGAAGAATAATCGAGAAGAAGAAATAATATACACATGAAACTGGTGAAACATACGTGTTAGAAGGTGATGAATGCCAGTGGAAGTGAAAGACGAAGGAGATAACATGTAAATAAGCACGCGTACTTGAAGGGTGCAGAATAGTGGACGACATAAACCCTAACGAAATGGGCCAAACGTGATCATAAGCCCACATAGCAAGGAAGCCCATAAAAAGTGTGAAGACGGTCCGAGAAGAAGGGCAAAATGAGAAGTTTTACTATCGTATAGATATAGAAATATTTTAGTCTATTAACAAGAATTTCCGTTTTATGAGTACAAGAATTATGCATATTAAATAAATTGTATTGTGTAATTTTGATGTATATTAAAACATAGTAGTATGACCATTAGATAATAGTAAATTAAATTGATCAAAGAGGGTTTTTAAAATAAAAAAATTAAATATTAATACCTGGATCATTTATTACTCAAATCCCTATTTTACATATTGATAGAGATAAGGAAATTATAATATGAGTTATGTTGTGTTATTTTTTTTTTGATGCAATTTATGTTATGTTATTTATTTTTAAGCTTATTAATAATTATATTTAATATATATACTTAGTTTTTCAATCATTTATTTAACAGCTGAAAGCTTCTAAAGCTTACTATTATATAAAGTTTTTGCTAGAAAAAATAATCGAAATAAAATAAGTAATTAAAACTAATTATTAATATAATAACAAATACTTTAAAAATAATCAAAATAACTTAATTTTATATTGTAA
>BSUD01000006.1:23547753-23560382 GCA_033239045.1 Fagopyrum esculentum | reverse complement strand
TCTCTCTCAAGGGTCCTCCCTCTCTCTCGAATCAGTATTGTTCCATCTTTTTCCACCTTGAAGGCATGTCGCAATACCCTTTTAAGGGCTCATACTTGTGTGCTGTCATACGCGTCCTAACTGTAGGGCATAATCGCGTCTTATAATAAATCGATCTTATCTTCTTCGCTCTTCCATACATCCCAACATATTCGGGAAGTTCTTCGTATTCTACCTAAGCTTGCATCATTCCTTTCTTCAAGTAGGTGTAGGAATTATACTTCACTTCCTTATGTAGCGTCAATCCGATTGTATAAGTTCTAACCTCAATCCTTCATATACTTCTCGTTCATCCCATTTTGACATCAAACTTCAAAAATTCGGTCTTCTCTTACTCTTGTTGGTCCCCTTATCCATCTCTTGGTATTCCATGAACAACTTCACAACCGTACCAATATGCCCTGTGGAGAACGCTAGACAAAATTCCCCAACCACAATCACTGAAAGATCCACTCATTACCTCACCAAGCATTCACATCATAAACTCTAAGCTTGTAGCGTTGTCCTAATCTAGGTCCTTCCTTTCACGCGATAGCCACTATGTCTCTTCCATGTGAGTTTGACACCTCTTTCTCATGTTTTGCTGAAAAAAAAAACATACCCTCCATTTTATTAGAACGAATATACTATGCATCATCTTATTATACTCCCGTCTACGCACCACAAACAATGAAAATATCACCTTCCTCTTGATCTACTAGTTGCCTTCACCGTGATCAAACTTTAAAACTTCTAATCCGGGTCAATCTCTCATATGCCGTTCTCATGACCTAAGAAGGTCGTAAAGGTTCATCTTCAACCTCCCCTAGGAGGTTTGTAACAACTACTTGCTGGAACTCATTCAATATTATTTGATTTAAGACAAATGCGCTTCCGTTGACGTACTTCCTCACCATAGGCATTGATCTACCGCAAATACTATAAGATCTTGTTGTCGATCCTCTATATGCCCATAGTCTTGTTTACTCATCCCCTCTACACTCACCAATAGACAACCCGTACCTGTGTGTTCTCAGTTATCACCGATTGACTTGTATCTGACCTTCTCCGAAGTCAACGATTTATTATTCTGCTACACTTCTCATGTTACCATTCTCATGAAGGCTACCCTCCTTGGGGTACTTTACCTTAAACTCCGTTAGTTCTTTCCCCATTCTATGTTTTCTTCCTCTTTCATAAGGTAACCATACTCTTCTAGGCCTTGTTGTTTCATATATCTCCCTTTCATAGGCTTAACCATTATTTCACGTTGTCCTTCAAGTACACCTTCACCAAAATTCTAGCCTCACATATCGTCCGTTCATGTTTCTCTTGGTTGATATCTTAAGTCTTTCGATCAAAGCTCCTTATTCCGTCTTTCATCTTCTTAGGATCATCATTTATACACACTTCCTCCTTCTTGGCTTTTCTTAGCCTTATCATCATAACGGAAACCGGTCAACTCCACGTGAATCTCCACCATGCCCTTGTTCTCATAACTCTAGTAATGTTGACACTTCACTTATTGGTACTTCGTAAGTTTAACTTACGGTATCTTAAATCTTTCGCAATTGGTTCGATCACTTTTCTCAACTTGACTCCACAGCTAGGAGCGCCTAAGGAAAACTTCACATCTCGTAATGGAACACCGCCTTTAACCTTGTTAGAATGCACTCATCACCACCTCGATTCGCATCTTTAGTTTTCCACGCGTCTTCTTGAAGAACTTAAGTTCGTTATCCCTATTGGTCTTTTTGTCTTTCCAATCGTGACTTCCTTGTAACCACTTCTACACCTTAATGTTACTCATGTTTCTTGTAGGGTCTCCTTCTCGATTTTTCTTAAGTTATCTCGAGTTTCCTTTCCCTTGTTCGTGCTTCGTTTATCTCATCTCTAATCCTTCTCTTCGACATCCTTTTAAAGGAATCCAAGAAACGTCATGGTGTTCGTTAGCACTAACTACTCAACTCGATACTTGAGCATATCCATCCTTGTATGCACACTATCTCAAGCCAACTACGTCGTCTTATAGGTGATGATATCATACTATCATCTTTTCTATTAGGTCTCGTACTATCTATAATAAGAATTAGCATAAACGATTATTTAGGTCCTATGTACATATCACTACTAATATGCCATATCCAGAAAATACATTACAACCATACAAGGTCCAAACATGTACTATAGTCCACATATACAACTATACATATATATCAAGTTCATCATGCAACATATAATCATAAAGATACACATCAATTCTATCATGCATAACTACAAACCTCATATCCATATCTATATATACATACCTATACATATATATACTAAAAATCCAATAAACTATGCTGCCGAGATCCGCGGAAGAAGTGGTGGTCCGTACATTCTACCCCGACTCATGCATGTGATTTTGAAAACGAAAAGTCAGAACCCGTGTGGGTTCTGTTTATTCCTCATTCGGCCTTTAGAAGATTGCGAGTGCCATTGTTGTTAACCTAGGGCTCTGATACCACTTTTGTAACACCCCAAATCCGCGGGACTCGGGGCGCTACGGGTTGGGACCTCACAATGGGTCCCGACCCTTAGCTTGACAACAATTTCACCGGATCTTGCAACAAGGCACAAATATAGGCCAAAACCGAAATACATTTTATGCAATGTAAGAAAACCCAAAAGAAAACAAACAACGGACTTCAGCCGAAAACAACTACAAAGACTAAACGCCATACATGCGGCATACAATAATACAATATACAAAACTCCAAACGTGACTCCAAACAAAACCCTTCCTAAAATGTACGGACCCCGGCTGCCCACCCTTCCGGATCTCTCGGAGCATGCCTAACCTGCAAGGCAAACTACAACATTCGGTATAAAACCGTTAGCTCACATTCGAAGCATTAGAATTAAAGGGAAAGGCACAAACACAATTAATTCAACATAGTCACACAACATACTCAAAGCACACAAATCCGGTTTATTATCTTTATTTATTAAGTCATATCCCGTTCTAGTTCAACTTCTTTTGTGACACGAGAATCCTCCGAAACTCGCCTCGGTCCCTTCTTCCGGCAATGGAACGGTCGGATGCCTCCGACCGTCTAACCAGCACGGGCCAGTCGCCGAGATCCCCCTAGCTCTCACGGGGAGCCAGGCAGTGATGTCACCGCCCGTTATCATACACTTGGGCCAAATAATATAAAGGTCGGTAATCCTATTTCCGGTTTAGTTGTTATAAACAGTAAAATAATAAACACACACCACCCAACGTACAATAATGCTAATACAAAGAATACGAGCTAAGTAAGTCCGAAGACTTACCTCGTCCCAAAGATAATCCCGCTATATCCCGCTCTAAGCTTCTCGCAGGAAGACACTCAACGCCTGTCAAAAGGCACACGATTAACATCTCTCTCACATACTAGAAGTCCTTAGACTTCTAGTCCCAATGATCTCGCAAGATCATAAATCATAACCATGATAGGATAACAACCTCCTAATCCTCACGATCTCACAAGGTCAACACGTGCTAGGATACTCTTGTCCTAGTCACCACAATCTCAACAAACATACAACCTCAATCCCTAAATTCTCACAAGCTCAACATACAACTTAGAGACATAACAACCTCACAAGATGAAATCAACACCTCAAGCCTTAAAATATTTCACAATCCTCAAACACTCACCTAAGATCCAAAGCCACTACTTGGCATTCACTCTAAGTTATGCTAGATCCAACCTAGCATGATACTAATACTAAACATAACTAAATCGAGTAAGATCATAAGCTCGGGAAAGAGGGTACTCACATAACGTCAAAAGACGGAAGGCGAACTTAGACTCGTTAGGCCTTTATCGGGGCGCTTCCGGACCTAAAACCAAAGCTACACAAATTTAGCGTATTAGCTAAATTTGATCGTAATATATAAGATATATTATTCTAAGGTAAACTCATTTTCAAAAGCAAACGTTAAAAACCCGCAATTAAACCCTTGAGTCATAATCTCGAAATTAATCCAACGAGGGTATAAAATATAAGAAAAGTCCCGCTTTTAAAACAAGGATAAAACTCACAAAACGCTTTCCGGGACAAATAATACCATTCCAAAATATATGGGTCATAATACGTAATTAAATAGTGGCCCAAATTCCAAAAATAAACCAACAAGGACCCAATACGTAATATACATAAATATAAGATCAACTCGTATATAAAATCCAAAGTTAAAACTCGTAGAAACATTTTCTAGGCAACTCATGAAGTTCCATAAACTTTGGGATATATTTTGAAAATAAAAATCTGGGCCAAATCTGTAATTAATTCAAATCAGTAGGGCACAATCTACAAATTCCAAAAGAGTGGGTCAAATCTGCAATAAACACAAAATACTAGGTACATTCTGTAATATCACCAAAACTGTGGGGGCCCGAAATGAATAACCCTAAAAGGGTTTCTTCAACCTTGGGCGCACAGGTGGAGAGGTGGGGAAAGTGAGGCGGCGGCGGCGGCCTGGGTTGAACCATCTCCGGCGTGGGGCCGATTTCCAGCGGCGACAGAAGCAGCACCGGAACCGTCTTGAGGCGAAGGCGGGTTCCAGGGTCTCCGGCAAGGCTCGTACAGGTAGGGCATGGCGAGGGAGATCGAATCGGGGTTGTAGTGGTTCCGGTTGGCTCCAGCGTGGGGCGAAGCAGGTGGCGGCAGGGCTCCGGCAGCACAAGTGAGGTGAGGGCGAGGGAGGCAGTACTGGGCTCTCGGCATTGTCCGGCGGCCTCAGTGGCGAGGCGGTCCGGCGGGATCTTCGGCTTCGACAGGGCGGCAGGGGAATAGCCTTGTTCCCTGTTTTATTTTTGGGCACAGATCGGCAGAGAGGAAGAGGTGCATTGGCTCCGGCAGCGCAACACATAGATGGATCCACCGGCGGCTTTGGCTGCGCAGGGGATTTCCTCCAATGGTGCTGGCTCTCCGGCGACGAAGGCAGCAGGCGGCGACTCTTCCCCTGGATATTGGTGGAGGCGCAATAAGGAAGGATTCCAAGATGGAGGTGCAGGAGAGAGACGGTTGGCTTCGACCACCAGGGCTCCTCCGTCGAGTTTCCAGGCGGTAGAGATGCAGCAATAGCGAGAAGAAGGGGCGAGGATGGTTCCAGCAGGGTGGCGGCTGCAAGGCTCCAATTCCTCCAGGCGTGAAGAAGGGGATGGGAGGGCTGTGCGTCGGTTGGTTGCAAGTGAGGAAAGGGGTGAAAGGCTGGGACAATGAGGGCGGTAGGGCAGAGTGAGGGAGGGGCCGAAGGGTCAGTCACAGGGACCGAAGGGTCGACCTAGGCTGCAGGTGGCGAGGGCAGCGAGGGGGCTGGTCTTCATCAGCTGGGAGCGGGAATGCCAAAACCCAAAAGGCCAAAAAAATATAAAATAAAAGGAGGAAAAAAAAGTAACAAAACCGATTAAAACATTCGGAACTGGATTTCCAAATCGGGAAAATTTCCCAATTTTTCCGACAAAATATAATACGGACATACATACACGTATCCAAAAATAATAAAAGTACTCGGGAATAAAATATTTTGATCGAATATATAATTAAACTCCCAAAAATTATACTTGCGACGTATAAATTGATCTCGTAACTAAATAACGAGTTTTTAAATAATAATAATAAAAAAAAAATACCATTAACATATTAATATAATGTATACTCGTAAAATAACCTTACGACTTAAGATACTCGTAAAACGTACTTAAGGTATTAATATCTTCAATAACCGCCATAAAGAAAATACCAAAAAGCTCTCAATAAACGGGTCGTTACAGCTTTGAAGTACTTCTCTGAACTATTTACTTCTGGAACCAACGCCTCTTTGCCTGTTGTGGGAGGTGCGCCTGTTGGTGTGTCCATGGTGGACAATGACGAGCTGTTGAGAGATTGTACCATCGAGGAAGTGAAGGTGGCGCTGTTTAGTATGCATCCCACGAAGTCACCGGGTCCGGATGGTGTACCGGCTCTATTCTATCAAAAGAACTGGGGGATGGTGGGAGAGGAGATCACAAGGGTCATTATCGGTTGGTTCAATGGAGCAGATTTTCCGGATGGTCTCAACCATACTTACATTTCCCTAATCCCGAAAGTTAAAGATCCTCAAGCCATGAAAGATTTGAGACCAATAAGCCTTTGTAATGTAATCTATAAGATCTACTCTAAGATTCTGGCGAATCGGCTAAAGTCTTGTCTTAAGTGTTTGATTTCAACTAATCAAAGTGCTTTTGTTCCGGGTAGACTTATTACAGATAATGTTTTGGCGGCCTTTGAAATCTTCCATTATATGAAGACTAGGGAAGGCGGAAGGGGATGGATGGCTCTCAAGCTGGATATGGCTAAGGCTTATGACCGTGTGGAATGGACTTATCTAGAGGGGGCTATGCGGAGTATGGGGTTTGCGGAACGATGGATTGGACTCATAATGAAGTGCATGTCAACGGTAACCTTTTCGGTTTTGATGGACGGTATGGTGTCAAACGTGTTTTCGCCACATCGCGGATTGCGACAAGGTGATCCGCTTTCTCCTTTCTTGTTCTTACTTTGTGCTGAGGGATTGTCTTCTATGATAAGGAAAAGTGAGTCGGACGGATTTTTTCAAGGGATTAAGATTGCTCGTAGTGCCCCAAGGGTATCACACTTATTCTTTGCAGAGGACAGCGTTATTTTTGCAAGGGCTTCTGTTGCACAATGTTCGGAGATAAGAAAGATTCTTCATGAGTATGAAGTTGAGTCGGGACAACAAGTGAACCTTGCAAAGTCGGAGATGTCATTTAGTAAAAACGTGAGTGGCGACACTAGAGATCGTATTCAAGCAACCTTGGGGATTCGGGAGGTGGATGTTCATGACAAGTATTTGGGTCTCCCGACGTTGGTAGGTAGATCAAAAAAGGTTATCTTTGCCAATGTTAGAGAGAGGATTTGGAAGAAATTAAAGGGATGGAAAGAGACGTTTGTTAGTCCAGCGGGGAAGGAGGTTCTCCTTAAAGCAATTATTCAAGCCATTCCTCAATACACTATGTCTTGCTTCTTGATGCCGGATGAGGTATGTCACGATATAGAGACCATTATGAATAAGTTCTGGTGGGGTAGTACTGAGAATAAAAGGAAAATTCATTGGATGTCGTGACATAGAATGACGAATGCTAAGGAATTTGGAGGCATGGGTTTTAGACATTTGAAAGCTTTTAATTTAGCAATGCTAGCTAAACAAGGATGGCGGATAATTTCGGACCCCGACTCTCTGATCTCTAGGCTTCTTAAGGCTAGATATTTCCCACATTCCTCTTTTATGCAGGCTGCTGTTGGCTACAAACCTAGTTATTCATGGAGGAGCTTAATTCACGGAAGGGCTGTTCTGGAAGCGGGTCTTTGTCACTCGGTGGGGAGTGGGACGTCTATTTATGTATGGAAAGACGGATGGATCCCTCGGCCGGTTTCTTTTAAGCCGGTGGTTGTCCCATCTAATGCTGAAGCGGACTTACGCGTTATTGACCTGATTGACTGGGGAACAGGGACTTGGAGGGGTGATGTTGTGACTGCATTATTTCAACCTTGTGATGCTTCTGTTATCATGAATATCAACTTACTATCGCTTGACATTAAGGATGATGTATACTGGTTCCATAACTCATCAAGAGTTTATTCAGTGAAGTCGGGTTATTACTGGGCTTGTAACCTGCATCAATTTTCCTGTATTGGCGGGGAAGGCCCTTCGGAACCTCAACAGAAAGGTTTCTGGAAAGGAATATGGTCTTCTAAGGTAATGCCATCGGTCAGAGTGTTTGCATGGCGAGTATGCAAGGGGGTGATTCCGTGTCGGATGAATCTAGTCCATCGCAGGGTGAGCGTCTCTAATTTGTGTGATGTATGTGGTATGGAAGAGACTGAACTTCACGTTTTGCTTCACTGTCGGGTCAGTCGGACGATTTGGAAAGCTTTTCCGGAGGTGGCTGGGCTTGGACGAAAGTTAGTGGATGTGGGTCAGTGGGCTTGGGATATATGGCGTAAGTTGGCGGGTGATGGCTTGCGGACATGGATGGTGGTGTGTTGGCGGATATGGAAGGGCAGAAACTTACGGATCTTTGAAGGTGTACAAGTGGATGAAGTACAGATGATACATGAAATCACAGTTGAGCTATGTAAATCGGTGGTGGAGACCTCTACTGCTATGCAGATTGCGGACTCAACGGGTGGGCGGGGATTGTCGAAGTGGTGCAGACCGTCTGCTGGTGTTATTAAAATCAACTGTGATGCGGCGGTTCATCGAGATGGTCGTGCAGGCATCGGATTAGTAGCGAGAAACTCGCTGGGAGTGGCTATTCTCGCTGCTTCGAGGTCGATCCATCCTACCTCCACGGTTAACATAGCTGAAGGCCTTGCTGTTTTGTGGGCGGTGGAGTTGGCTATAGATCATGGGTGGTCAAGGATAATCTGCGAAACAGATGCGAAGACGGTGGTGTGTTTACTTAACGGGGACAAGCATATTCGTGGCCCGTTAGGAGAATTAATCTCATACATACTAAGGAGAGTGTGTTCTCTGGATAACTGCATATGGGCCTTTGCTCCTAGGTCTTCAAACGGGGCTGCACATTCCATGGCTGCTCTCCTTCCTTCTCTCCCAGTTTTTTATTCTAATTTGTGTGGATTTCCTGAACACCTTGAGGATTTGTTGTTGCTGGATGATGCTAATAAATAAGCTGTTGTGATTTCAAAAAAAAAAAAAAATTCAATATATATCTATGGATTTCAATGCAACATTATAAGTTTATAACTATTTTTTAATTGTTATAATCGAAAATAGTTATAATTTTAATCAAAACACATAAAAAAAAATTAAATAGAAAAAGCTACAAAAAATTATAACCAAAATAGAACATATTTTATAATAGAAGTACGTAAAATTGTATCGAAAAAGATAAATATTTTTATCTTAAATAGTTAAAAATTGTAATCAAAACCGTTTAGATTGTAATCGAAATAGTTAAAAAAATTAAATAGAAAAATACACATAAGCAAACAACGATCGATTGTAATTGAAATAATACAAGAACGTAGAGATCACAACATCCTACAAATTCTGGTGCAAACATGGATGTAAGGTGAAAACACACATACTTGGAAATAACGGAGAATTGGTGGCTCTGATTGGAGACGACGGACCATAATGACCTACGTTAGGCAACATAGAGATTAAAAGCCAACAACGATAAATATTGAAAGTGGGTCAAAGAAACATAAATCATCAAAAAGTATTGTTGCGACAAAATAAATCAATTAAAATGGATTCACATAAATCATCAAAAAGAAACTACAAAAACTAAATATACAATATGAATGAATTAGGGAGCACTGAAATTTGTGTAGGTCTGTGACGATAAGAGTACCAAATATTTATAGTGGATTAGTATATGATGGAAGATTCGTTAAAAATATATATTTATTAATTTGATATTATCTCATTTGAGATTCGTAACTTTCATAAGAAGTCTTAATTATAGATTTTACAAAACAAAAAAAATTGAACTTTTGTTAAACCAACCGATGCAATTAAAACTAACTAGTGTATAACCCGCACCTTGTACGGGTATATTTATATATTGAATTTTTTGAGTAATATGTCATGAGTCGTGCGAACTAAGGACATATTTTTGAAATATTATTATTATAATTCACCTTTAATTATTCTCAAAGTAATAAAGTTGTCACGAATAAAATTTTTATTATTATTTCTACACTTCATAAATTTAATACTTATACAGCACACAACTTTGTGATAGACTTTTAAATAAATAACTTTAATTATGACCATACATATTGATTTTGTTGTCATGAAATTTAAACAAATAAATTGCTTTAATTATGACTATACAACGCACAATTTAGAAACAAAGATCAAATGAAAGAAAAAAAAACAAAAAATTGTGAATGTCAGTAAATAGAAGCAAAATTCAGAAAAATGTAGTATCAAAGTGCGGCCTCACGTATCAGTCATCAATTGAAAAAAACTACATACAAAAACTGAAAGAGACAATCAAATTAGTTCATAGTATTTAAATGATAAAATCAATAAAGATTAAAGTGGACATTTTTCTTATGAAAAAGTGCGTGATTTTACCTAGATCAAATACAACGGGACTGTAAAATCAGAATTGGAAGCTATCGAAATGTAAATTTGGAACCAGAATCCGATCCCTGAAAAAGGCAATGGAAAATAATCAGTATCACTATAAAAATGTCTGAGATAGATGAATATTAGATGTCTTATATATAGTGGAAATTACCCGATAAGTGTACGTGAGAAGTTTACGTTATGACGTCTTATAAAAAATTTAAATTATCCACGAAAATGTACGAGATCGATAAATATTAGATGTCTTATATATAGTGGAAATTACCCGAGGAGTGTACGTGAAAAGTTTACCTTATGACGTTTTAATAAAAATTTTAAATATCTATGAAAATGTGCAAGATTAATGAATATTAGATGTCTTATATATAGTGGAATTTACCTGAGAAGTGTACGTGAGAAGTATGACGTTTTAATAAAAATTTTAAATTATCTATGAAAATGTGCAAGATAGATGAATATTATATGTCTTATATATAGTGGAAATTACCTGAAAAGTGTACTGAGAAGTTTACGTTATGACGTTATAATAAAAAAATATAAATCATTTATGAATGTAAAACCCGGAAAAAAATAAAAAAATAAAAAAATAAAAAATTCAAAGATCCGAACGTGTTTACAATTTTATCGGACCGATGATACGTTATCGGATCCTTTATGGGACTTATTATCCGGGTGGGTTCATTAAGGAATTAATACCTTGATTCATTTAGCTTGACGGACTCATTAAGCTCGGCGGGCCCATCAATACCTATTAAGTAGATCTTTCTTATATCTTAACTTCCCTCCCCACGTTCAAACTTCCTAAACAATTATATTCTTCTTTCCTTAAAAAGTTATACGTGAGATTGATTCCCTAATTTATCGCAACTGATCGATGGCTTCCTTGTAAACCGATAGCACTATACCAATAATTTACGCAACTTCATCTCCAATCTACCGTCTTACTCACTTTATCCACGCATCCATTCCAATCCAAGTTCGACTCTCTCTCTTTCTAGCCAACAACGGCATCGGTCAGTCTCGCTACGTCTTTGCCCAAACAGGAAGGGACAATCAATCTCAATTCAGCCATATTGAACCGACATCGGCCCTTCCTTGACTTTCGACAGAGCAAGCAGCCTGGTTCCTCCCTCTGTTGCATACACACAGCCGGCACCGGATTTGACGCTTCCCTCGGACCTGGAAAGCCAAGATCGTACCCCTCTATTGTTGTTGCCTCGTCACCAAGCCCGCCTTGGTTCCTCTCCTTGCCTTGGTCTGATTCCGATGCTGCCATCAAACCGTGTTCTTGCAATGAGTCCTTCTTTGCCTTGTAAGCTTCTTTACTCCCGTCCCGTGTGCAATGGTTTTACTTGCAGTCCTTGTGGAGGTCGAACCACCACCTCAACCGATCTTCCTGTGGTTACATTCTCACCATCAAAGAAGGGTTTCCTTCGATTCCAGTAGTGTGGTGTAGGTAAGCATCTTCATATGAGCCTTCACTTTTTAACCATGAAGTCTTCTGCATAAAGAGACCTTTCCCCACTAGTTCCTATGCTTTATCTCGGTTATGCGCTTAAATGCCAAAGTCTAGAGGCATGGTGATGGCATATAATTTGTAAGGATGATTGTGTGTAAGGCTCCGATCGGGATTAGCAGACGAATACTATAAGGTTGAAAAAGTGGGTAGTAGAACCGAATAAACAGTAGGTTATACTTGGATTTGTAGGTTAAGTATGACACTCATTACACTAATAAAATGATTTAATTGTGGGTGTTTAATGTAGATTAATGAATTAGCAGGATCTGTAGCAATGTGTAGTTAGACTAGTTCTAGTGGGAAGTTTACATTAGTAGTAGTTTCCTTATTATATTATAGGAATCGGATTAGTGAATAGATGATTATGAGTATATTAATTTATCTTTATATATAAATCAAAATTATTATTATATTAGTATAACAATAGGCGTAAATAGTTACATAGTGAATTGGTTTTGTTAAATATTAAATTATAGATATTATGTTAAAGTAAGATAGGTCATTAAGTTGGGTCCATATTATATACCAGTTTAGTAGTAATCGATTTATTATGAGAATCAAGTATTTAAAAGTATTATAGGACGTTGTTTAGATTTTAATTACAATTGTTGGAATAGACTTATGTTAGTCATGGTTGACCTAGGAGTTGAGACTTCTAGATGAAGGATAGAGTTTTGATCCACGTGCCTTGTTTGACAGGCGATTGAGTTTTCACGGTTGCAGACCGAGTTGAGATTTTAGAGAGTTGTGATTTGATTCAGGTAAGTCCTTGCGACTTACTTAGCCAGTTTCTGGATATTAGTTGAGTGATAGTGGTTGTGTGTGTTATGTGCGTGTTTTAATAATAATAACTTGCTAGGACGACCGTTATTATTATGTTAAGGCCCAAGTGTATGTATAACGGGCCGTGACATCACTGCCCAGCTCTGA
>BSUD01000006.1:23487314-23542204 GCA_033239045.1 Fagopyrum esculentum | reverse complement strand
AAAAAAAAAAAAAAAAAAAAAAAAAAAAAAAAAAAAAAAAAAAGGAAAAAAAAAATATGAAGAGGGGAATTAGCTCACAAAGGGACTAGAAGTGTGGAGTGTAGAACAAGTTAAAGGAGTATGAAGGGATGAATCCGAGTAAGTAGTGCTTCACAAGGAGATTAAATGTAAGAAGACATAGTAGACGGGTAAGTCCATGATCTTGGGATAAGTCAACTATAAATTGACCGGTGATGACCGATGACGTACACGCGTCAATGGATTATGAACGAGTTATTGGTAGGTAGAAAGAGTAACAATGACTGCGGTTTGTAAAATAACTTTAGCAACACCTTGGAAGATTCCCTCAGGTGGTCAACGACAACCCTCTTGGATCATTTAACTGTATAAAGGGAAATATATTAGAGGGTACTTACTTGCTGGTTAAGGCAAGACCCTAATTATAGTCTGTAGAGATGGATCTATATAAAAAGAATTAGAAGAGATAAAGGAAGAGGTGGTTTTCCAGTCGTTGTCTTAATTCTAGAAAGGCGGATAAAGAGAGTACTTGGTACTTCTTTCAAATGGGATCATAGGTGTGTTTTGACGATCGAAAGTTGGGTAAATCATTCTTACTCATAGAATACACCATTATGATTAATGAGTGGCAACAGAGTAATCACAGTTGCGCAGCAGAAGCGTGGTGGGCCCATAACCCACAAAGCAAGAAGCTCAATGGTACAAAATGGTGACGTGTCGAGTTTAAGGCGATGTTAGTTGGAGAACACATCACGATGGAACGGAAGTGAGATTAAGCTGTTCTGAGAGACCGAAGACTTTTATATGAATCTCGTGTCACCCCGACAAGATTGATATAGAAAGGTGGTTATATAAAGAGGTTATCGAGAGAGAGTGATACTCTATTATAGGTCCAAGCCAAGTATGATGACCTCGTCATATGCTGACTGATGAGAGTTTTGGGACGGAGTACATAAATGTAGTACTCTAGAGTCATTTTCCGATTGATTGAAATAGACTTGATGAAAGTAATATATGTATTCAACATGGTCTGTACAGGTTGCATGAGAAAGCTCAAAGGGAGTAACTATCCTACTAGATAAAAAGATTATAAGATAATAAAGAGACATGATTATTCTTGCAACCTAGTAACTGTACATCGAGAAAGCGGATTCTTTGAGTAGATCATATGTGTAATGTTATATTTGAATGGTGTCAAGTTGCGTTTTGGGTAAAAGTGATATTATCGGGCCGAGAATCCATTGTGAATAAAGTACAACTTAGGGGATGAGTTAACATCTACTGAGTAGCTATGATCAATTGAAGGCGATGAGAGTTCACATTGAGTATAATATCATCATTTCGGATATATTACTACAATCACTTAAAGATCTTTGGAGCTAAGTAAGAAGCTCGAGGTTAAGTAATAATGAATTAGAGATCTATAAAACAATATGATGACGCCAAGCAAATGCGGGAGAATGGCCACCAGATTTTTGATTATTAAGTTATATCAAGTTTAACACTCGAATAGGTGATGATTCACTAACTAAAGAACGATACGAATGGGTCATATTAAGGAGACGAGACCAAGTGAGTTGTCTTACAAAAAGCATTAGGCACTTAGTATAGTGTCGGGGAATGTCTAACACTATTGTTTCAGAATTGATAGTTGGAACCTTTCGGAAGGTCGGAAGCAAGTGGATTTAACGAAAGAAAAATAGTGGTTTAGTTTATGCTCCGTAGAGTTAATAAAGGATATGGGAGTGGGTTGAGGAAGACAACCATTTGAGATAATAAAAGCGGATCATAATGTTATTGATTGACTAGCATTCCTACCCATATTAGAGAGTGTAGCTCCAATTCTCCACGGATCTCAATTTGGGGGATACATACAGGACTCGAGATAGGTTTCAGTTGCGAGGATCGGACCGTCGAGCCGGATAATACCGGAGGGGTATCCGGTAACCATTCTAGAGCGTAGTTTTAGACGTCTACGGTCTAAGAATATACCGATGTGAAGATACAATGTTCTAGACGAGGAGACGACAACGCTACATGGGAGGCGAAGGATAGCATTAGGAGTAATTATCTTAAGTTTTTTTTTTTTGGGATTTAGCCGCAATCTCAACACCGACAAGTTAGTACTTGGACTTTGATTTGTGTAACCTATTTGACTACATATCTGATTTCATGATTGAGAAATTGTTATTTCATGTGTTTCATTGTCTATGGTATTTAAGTGATACTTGCATGTTTAGAAAGGTAGAATGAAGGCTCGTTAGAAGGAGTAGATACTTCGGCTCGTTAAAAAGGAGTAGATACTTCGATTATATATATACAAATATGTATAGAGAGAGAGAGGGCTACCTTAATATGCTTCCTCATTTTAAGTTTCGGGACGAAACTTATTTTTAAGGGGGATATGATGTAAAACCCGGAAAAAAATAAAAAAATAAAAAAATAAAAAATTCAAAGATCCGAACGTGTTTACAATTTTATCGGACCGATGATACGTTATCGGATCCTTTATGGGACTTATTATCCGGGTGGGTTCATTAAGGAATTAATACCTTGATTCATTTAGCTTGACGGACTCATTAAGCTCGGCGGGCCCATCAATACCTATTAAGTAGATCTTTCTTATATCTTAACTTCCCTCCCCACGTTCAAACTTCCTAAACAATTATATTCTTCTTTCCTTAAAAAGTTATACGTGAGATTGATTCCCTAATTTATCGCAACTG
This sequence comes from Fagopyrum esculentum, assembly GCA_033239045.1. Classification (NCBI taxonomy): domain Eukaryota; kingdom Viridiplantae; phylum Streptophyta; class Magnoliopsida; order Caryophyllales; family Polygonaceae; genus Fagopyrum; species Fagopyrum esculentum. The sequence continues at coordinate 23,539,460 of BSUD01000006.1, read as the reverse complement.
ATCGATGGCTTCCTTGTAAACCGATAGCACTATACCAATAATTTACGCAACTTCATCTCCAATCTACCGTCTTACTCACTTTATCCACGCATCCATTCCAATCCAAGTTCGACTCTCTCTCTTTCTAGCCAACAACGGCATCGGTCAGTCTCGCTACGTCTTTGCCCAAACAGGAAGGGACAATCAATCTCAATTCAGCCATATTGAACCGACATCGGCCCTTCCTTGACTTTCGACAGAGCAAGCAGCCTGGTTCCTCCCTCTGTTGCATACACACAGCCGGCACCAGATTTGACGCTTCCCTCGGACCTGGAAAGCCAAGATCGTACCCCTCTATTGTTGTTGCCTCGTCACCAAGCCCGCCTTGGTTCCTCTCCTTGCCTTGGTCTGATTCCGATGCTGCCATCAAACCGTGTTCTTGCAATGAGTCCTTCTTTGCCTTGTAAGCTTCTTTACTCCCGTCCCGTGTGCAATGGTTTTACTTGCAGTCCTTGTGGAGGTCGAACCACCACCTTAACCGATCTTCCTGTGGTTACATTCTCACCATCAAAGAAGGGTTTCCTTCGATTCCAGTAGTGTGGTGTAGGTAAGCATCTTCATATGAGCCTTCACTTTTTAACCATGAAGTCTTCTGCATAAAGAGACCTTTCCCCACTAGTTCCTATGCTTTATCTCGGTTATGCGCTTAAATGCCAAAGTCTAGAGGCATGGTGATGGCATATAATTTGTAAGGATGATTGTGTGTAAGGCTCCGATCGGGATTAGCAGACGAATACTATAAGGTTGAAAAAGTGGGTAGTAGAACCGAATAAACAGTAGGTTATACTTGGATTTGTAGGTTAAGTATGACACTCATTACACTAATAAAATGATTTAATTGTGGGTGTTTAATGTAGATTAATGAATTAGCAGGATCTGTAGCAATGTGTAGTTAGACTAGTTCTAGTGGGAAGTTTACATTAGTAGTAGTTTCCTTATTATATTATAGGAATCGGATTAGTGAATAGATGATTATGAGTATATTAATTTATCTTTATATATAAATCAAAATTATTATTATATTAGTATAACAATAGGCGTAAATAGTTACATAGTGAATTGGTTTTGTTAAATATTAAATTATAGATATTATGTTAAAGTAAGATAGGTCATTAAGTTGGGTCCATATTATATACCAGTTTAGTAGTAATCGATTTATTATGAGAATCAAGTATTTAAAAGTATTATAGGACGTTGTTTAGATTTTAATTACAATTGTTGGAATAGACTTATGTTAGTCATGGTTGACCTAGGAGTTGAGACTTCTAGATGAAGGATAGAGTTTTGATCCACGTGCCTTGTTTGACAGGCGATTGAGTTTTCACGGTTGCAGACCGAGTTGAGATTTTAGAGAGTTGTGATTTGATTCAGGTAAGTCCTTGCGACTTACTTAGCCAGTTTCTGGATATTAGTTGAGTGATAGTGGTTGTGTGTGTTATGTGCGTGTTTTAATAATAATAACTTGCTAGGACGACCGTTATTATTATGTTAAGGCCCAAGTGTATGTATAACGGGCCGTGACATCACTGCCCAGCTCTGATAGGAGACTGGGAGGTTCTCTATACCCAGACCAGGCAGGTACAAGGTGAGATGCATCGGATCCATTCCTGATGGTTACACGGGGGCGGAGGCGAGGTTTGGGAATCCCTCGTGTCACAAAATAAGTATCATTAGCGTGAAAGAGGATTTAACTCAAGATAATAAAACGGACTTGTTTGAAAGCATGATGGGTGTTTATATTTTTATGTGTGTGTTTGTGCTGCTATTATCCTGCTAATATTTAGATAACTAGCTAACGGTTCCTCTTGTTGTTGTTTTTAGATTTACCGCAGGTTAGACCAGCAGCTGAGTGATCCGGAAGTAGTGGTCAGCCGGGTCTCCGTACTCCTTAGAGTGGGGGTTGGGGTTGTGTTTGTCTTTTCTTCCTTTTGGTTAAGACAATTGTTCGTTTCTTTGGTTTAAGTACTTTAGGCTGCTAGACAGTGTTGCATTCATTATCTTAAAAATACTATTTTTATGAATTTCGGTTTCTTTATTTGTGTCTTGTTGCAAGATCCTAGTAATGTTGTTGTCAAACTGAGGTCGGGACCCATTGTGAGGTCCTAACCAGTAATGTCCCGAGTTTTGAGAATTCGGGGTGTTACAATGAAAATGTGCGAGATAGATGAATATAAGATGTTTTATAAATATAGTTGAAATTACCCGAGAAGTGTACGTGATAAGTTTACGTTATGCAGTTTTAATAAAAAAAAATTAAATTATAAGTTTACATAGGTAGAAGATAGGGATTATTAGTTGGATGAGTTGGATAAGTACGCACTTTATGTATCAAGGTGTATAAACTAGGCATTTTTGTTTATATGTTGACAAACTAGGTCCCTAAATATTTTCATAAAAAGATTTTTAAAAAACGTAAATAAAGATACTCAATAAATCACAATCTTTCTATCTCCTATTTATCTTTATTTATTTACCTAATTAAGAATGATGATAATTATCAAAAACCGTTAAAATAGGAAACAAATGTTAACAATATCCTTCATTCGTTGACTCTGATTTGAACGTCCATTCTTGCTGAAAAAATGATAATCCATACCTTCCGTTGTTCCGTTCTTCATTGTTTTGATTGAAATTTGGCACATCTTTGTTCATATCAACATACTTGGCAAATTTCGTACGGTTATATGCCCTTGACCAAACTAAGTAAAGGATGGAAATGTTGTTGAATCGGTCGGGGTTCTCGACTATACTTTTTTGCATGTGCATAGTAGTCTCATATGTAGCGTGTAAATAAATAGTTTTAGTCACATTTTTATATGTATAATGTATGTGTATAATGTGTACACAAACATAACATAGTTTATATAAGATATGCACATAGACATAACCTATATTGTGTACAATATGTACACAAACATAACCTAGTTTGTGTACGATGTGTTTGTATACTATGTACAAAAATATAAGATAGTTTATGTACATATAGTTGTTGTACATAACAAAGCTATACATAATTAAAACATTAAAATATACATAACTAAAACATTAAAATTTACTATACATAACAGAGCTATACATAACCTAGTTTGTGTATGATGTGTTTGTATACTGTGATACATTAATGTATTCAAAACAAAATAACGACCATTGAATGTAGTCGGAATGTCGTCTTCTCCATTGTTAACATCACTAAAGAATTAGGTTGAGAAGTTTTCAATGTTGGGGATTTTACCTCGAATAAACCGAAAAGATGACATCGAATACTTACCTGGTATAATTAAACAACAGTCGATGAAGATTAACACCAAGAAACAACGATTGCAAGACGGAAAAGACGACCCTCAACGGAGATACCTTCAATGGAGTTGGAGAGAGAGTATAGCGTATTTGGCTTGGAATAAGGGATATTGTTTGTGATTTATAGAAGTAGCCCCTATAAAAAGATTTCGAGAATCTTTTGTTTACGGTTTCCATTTTTTTCAAAACCGTTTCAAATTTTTTGGCACTTTTTTTTAATTCGAAAATCAATTAACTACCTAACCTCTATCCTTAATTATAGTATTAATTCTCTATATTATCTTTATTTTTTAATTTAATTTGTTAGGGCCTAGTTAGTCTTCTCCTCTTATTAGTTTAACCGTGTAAAAACAAATTCATAAATCTGCCAAAGATATTGTAATCACTTGTCGAACGAATTTTTTGGAGATAATAAGGATGCTTCCTCGATAGGATTCTACCAGAAACATATATGAGAAGTTTAACTATTGATTATATCTTTAAAAAATTTGGTTGAAGATATTATTTTGTTCAACGAATTTATGATTTTCTAAAAAAAAATTATAACTAGATACGACGGGAAAAAAAAGGGACCAACTGATTTAATTTATTGACTGAAATTTAAATTATAACATTATAAACTAGATATTGCTTTAGCATAAAAAGATTTGTTGGCTTACTTTGTGATTTAAGTAAACGCCTACAAAAATTAAACTCAGGGTTTATAAACTAAATGAAAAACAAATAAGCTACAAGTAAACAGACCCTTAGTAAATGATATAATCTAAAAAAACCATGAGGTCATCACATTAACATGTCGGCTACTTTAGTAAAGTATATAAATTGATTTAGTATAGGGACATAAAATTTTTTTTCTTCCTTGTTTAGAATATCATTGATATAATATAAAAAACGGTGTGATAATGAAGATGAGTGGATGGCTATTAATATAATAAATAAATCACAAAATTATGGATATTATCAAACCAAACTTGCTGTGATCATTTTTCTAAATCTCACTCTACATTCAAACTCTTAACAAAAATAAAAATAAACGTAATCAACTAACTCTTTTGTCCTTTTTTTTATAAATTATTTTGCATCTTTATAATGACATTTAAAACTTTGATAATAATGTTATTATTTTATATATATATATATATATATATATATATATATATATATATATATATATATATATATATATATATATATATATATATATATATATATAGATTTTAGTTCCGGTGAGGAGGAGCCTTGTGGATAGGAATTAGGAGCCATTTGAGCCATTGAATGAGATTTAAATCAACGACTCTCACACACTTGTCATTAATGACACTTTGGTATATAGTTAAAATTTTGCAAACAATAAAAAATAGGTTTAGACTTCTTCTCCTCACTCGCACACGCAACGGATGCCATTCTTCTTCTCACATACGCCATTCTTCTTCTCCTTCTTAGCTCTTAACAACGGAATCAAGATTTTCTTCGATTTTCATTGAAACAATGGCTAAATCAAAGAGAAACGACTATTCAGGTATGTTTTTTTTGCTAAATTTGTACTCTTAATTTTAGATTTTTACTCTTTTCATATTTAGGGTTGATTACCTTTGATTTTGTGGTTCAAATCAAATTTGTTCGTTTTATTATTGTGTTTGATAGTTTTCATTGCGAAAATGCATGTATATACATATGTTGAGTTGGTTTAAGTCATCCAATTGCATAATCAATATGTTGCTTCTAATATGCACGCAAGGTATTCGACAAAATGCCTCATAGAAATTTTAAATATTAAAAGGAGTGGTTCGGATACAATTTACTTTGGATCTACAACCATGGCTGATACCCAAAACAATTTGCTATTCCAATATAAGTTTTCTCAAACAAAAGAAATTTATGACTACTAGTATAGCTACCACAACCACGAGAGATTATATTATGAACATGAGTGCCTTTGAAATTGTAAGTAAGAGACTGATGACCCGCTGTTCAGATTATAAAGATCTAGTTGATTGCTTGCTCTTTTAGTTTCATGATTTGTGATCAATGTTCTTAATCATCGTAATCCTAGCTAGATTTGTCTAGATTTAGTTTTGCAAAGAGCCACATCAAACAAAATATAGTATCAATTTGGATGTTCAAACTGGTTACTTAACAATCATACTTTGATGTTCAGCTGCCTAGCAATAGCAGGTCTAAATTTCACCCACACTTTGCTCATAATCTCCCTCTTGAAGAAATGAGCTTACTTTCCTCACTTACCTCTTCAAACAACATGGCCCTAACCTCACATAACACTAAATGTGGTTTGTTGTTGGATGAAAATTTAAACTAGTTTGACCATCAATACTATCTGAAGCGTAGATAGAGCACCACGAGTTACATTGGGCGATGTTCCAAAGACAAATTTTGAAGAGATCACCACAAGATTGGTAAATTCTAAAAAATTGTTATATTATTCAATATCAATTTTTTTACCGTCATATATGTTAATTTCTTATTAGCATATATTTTATGTTTAACATACATTGTATATATCTTGTTTGTGTAGAAAAAATATTTTTGGATTACTTGGAGTTTCATTCTGCAAAAAATATGGGATGTTAAGGAGCATGGATCCGACATTCGTATCTTTACAATGGACAACTCACAAGCCAAATGATGATTATGCAGTATATGCCATGAGACACATGTAAACATATATGGGAGGTGGAACCAAAAATTGGAAAGTTGGGTTTGGTAAGAAGAACACTGAAAGGCTTGTCATGCTTTGTAGAGAGAAATATTTGTCTCAATTGCTCAGTTGGAAGAACAATGAAGTCAAGGATCTAGTACTTCAATCAGTTGGACAAACAAGAAACATTTGAATTGTTAAGTTGTTAAAACTTACATTTTGCTTTCGAAGATGTAAACAATGATGTGGTTTGTAACATGAAATTGTGTTTGCATCTGTAACTTGAATGTTGGGTTTTTTAGGTACCATTTTATGTCTTCGATGTTCCTATATATTATCATCGTTTTTTTAGGTACTACATAATGTTTATATTATTATGCATCAATGTTATGTATGTGCAGAAATTATAGAAAATCATTGGTGTTCATACTTTTATGTGTCATTGTTCATGCTTTTATTAACCGGTGTTTTTTTTTTGAAAGATGATGTTCATCGTATTCAAAAAGAGTTAGCCAAATGTTTTTATTGCATAAATTTCTCTTTGTTCATATTTACTCATGTTGATGTTCAAATTATAAGTGATTGATCCCATGAGTAGCCCTCGTATGATCGTCACTTCAAAAGTATAATTAGAGAATGCATATATGAACTGAGATATGAATTGGCATGATTTTATTAATCGGTGTTCATACTTTTATATGTCATTGTTCATACTTTTATGCTCCATTGTTCATGTTTTTATCAATCGATGTTCTTACTTTTATATAGTCAACTAATTGTTCATACTATGGTTCAAAACTATGGTTCTTGTAAATTAAACACCGGGCTATTTTCAAAAAATACACAACAGAGGATAAAATTGTTAAAACAAAAACTATGGTTCGAAACTGTAAATTATACATGTTTTTATCAATCGGTGTTCATACTTTTATAGGCCATTGTTCATACTTTTATGCTCCATTTGTAATATCCGGAACTTTTATTCCGTTTATTTTCGTAACAAACCGGATTTCGATCAGTTGATCCATATCCGTCTACTTAGTTAGACACATTGTTTCAAAATTCATCATTTTATGTAGCTTCCCTTCACATAAAATGATAGGATCCTTGTTTCAAAAATTTATCATTTTATGTAGCTTCTCTTCACATAAAATGATAGGATCCTTATAACCAATCCTAAACTATAACATGATCCGTATCCGTCAATTCCGTACACTCGTTAGTCGGTGATCTCGTTTCCGGACTGCAGCTAGCACCGGGTTGCTGCTCCCTTGCGCCAGCTCCAGTCCAGCAGACTAGCACAGCTTCAGCCAGCGCCAGCCCAACCCAACATCGTGTGCTGCTCTACCTTCTTCATCCCAGCGTGCAGCCCAGGAAGGAGCTGCTGCCTTACCTTCTTCAGCCCAACGTGCAGCCCAGGAAGGAGCTGCTGCCTTACCTTCTTCAGCCATCTTCAGCCCATCTGCTGCCTTACCTCTTCAGCCCAGCGCGCAGCCCAGGAGCACGCCAACCCACCTGCAATACCACGTTCAATTGCTGAACGTTACAAAGGAATGTAACAGCCAAGATTTGCGTGATCTCCTTCCCGTTTCAGCCGCTTGCAATCTATCCAGATTCACGCAAGCTACGCCATCCCTCCGTTTCTGTATCGAGTCAAAGAACCTCCGCATCCTACCAGTGAGTCATTCCTTCACGCGAACCACACCAGCCTTCTGCACACGTCCAGCCCTCCAACGACGCAGAGACCGACGCTGAGCCCTTGGAGCCGTAGCACTGCACCCTACCCTTCCTTCCTTTATGACTGCCCTATTCATTTGGGAGGCCGGATTTGGTTAGTAAATTTTCTAGTCATGCCCTTAGCACATGAGGACGTGACATTGGGGATAGATTGGATGACTAGACATGGAGCAGTCTTAGATATTGGTAGGAGAACTGTGACTGTCGCCACTGAGGAGGGTCACAAAGTGATATTCCGAGGTTGGGATCTCGGAAAGTCCGGCACAGTTATCAGCGCAGTGAGAGCAGCCAAATTGATAGGACAGGGTTGCGAGGCCTTCTGGTGTTATGCCATGAAGGAGCGCAAGAGCCTGCCAGGGCTACCTCCACAGAGGAGTGTTGATTTCAGCATTGAGTTAGAGCCGGGCACGAGACCGATCTCGAAGGCCCCTTACCGTATGGCACCGATAGAGCTGCTTGAGCTGAAGAAGCAGTTGGAGGAGTTAGCAGAGAAGGGCTTCATACGCCCTAGTGTTTCTCCCTGGGGCGCACCAGTATTATTTGTGAGGAAGAAGGATGGATCGATGAGGCTGTGTATTGATTACCGGGAGTTGAACAAGGTCACCATCAAGAATAAGTATCCACTGCCTCGCATAGATGATCTGCTGGACCAGCTGCATGGAGCGTCAGTGTTCTCGAGGATAGACTTGAGATCGGGTTATCACCAGTTGAGAGTGAGAGACCAGGACATACCTAAGACGGCATTTCGGACTAGGTATGGCCACTATGAGTTTGTAGTGATGCCATTCGGGCTCACTAATACGCCAGCAGTATTTATAGAGTTGATGAATGGGATTTTCATCGACTTCTTATACCAGTTTGTAGTGGTCTTCATTGACGACATTCTAGTTTACTCTAGAAGTCGAGAGGAGCATGCCGGACACTTGAGGACAATATTACAGATTCTACAGGATAGCCAGCTATATGCTAAGCTATCCAAGTGCGAGTTCTGGATGTCAGAGGTGGCTTTCCTAGGCCATGTAGTGACTGCTGAGGGGATTAAGGTCGACCCGGCGAAGATTGATTCGGTGTCTTCTTGGCAACCTCCGAAGAATGTTAAGGAGGTTCGCAGCTTTCTTGGATTGACAGGTTATTACCGCCGGTTTGTGGAAGGGTTTTCCTTGATTGCCCGACCACTTAATTGTCTCCTGATGAAGACTACTCGGTTCGTCTGGTCTGAGCCGTGTCAGCAGAGTTTTGAGGAGCTGAAGAGGAGATTGACGTCTGCTCCGATTTTAGCACAGCCTGAGTGATGCGTCCTTGGAGGTAACCAAGGATAACTCCGGATCTAGATCAAGCAAAACTCCAACTACTCCTTGATTCTTTGTGCAACGTTGTATCGTTTCGGATCCAAAGGGGCGGAAGCGATGAAGAAACAAGGGTTACTTCGATCTAGAGAGATCGAAGGAACCTTTTTGTGTGGAGCGAAGGTTGATTCTTAAAAAGAATCCTCGAATATGGATTTCTTGAATCAAAGACGAGATCCAAGGAAGAAGTTTGAGGGTTAGAAGAGAGGTTTTGATGCCCAAGCTAAGTGGAGGAAATTCTTCTCAAAACTTAGTAATATTGAACATGGAAAATAAGTGAGGCAAGATATCTCTTATATAGAGAAACTTGCCTACCTATGGGCCAACGGGCCAAACAAAAATACATGAAGAAAAAGCCCAAAAGGGGAAAACCTAAAAGGATAAAAGCAAACCCTAAACGGATAAGGTCAAAAAGGGAATATTCCTATACGGAATATCCCTTTATTACATAAAAAGGAAAATATGAAAATATAGTCCGAAAATAAGCTAGCTTCATGCCATGGAGTCGGAAAGACGGGACATGCCGCTAACGGAACCGGTAGCCTATGCCATGGTGGTGTAGAGACAAGGCATGCCGGTAATGGGACCAAGTGAAGAAGTAATGCGGGTGATGATGGAGCCGGTGGCTCGAGCAATGGCCTTAGCTCAAGATCGGGTGATCGGTCCATCTGAGCGAACTCTAAGAGCCTCGTCCTCTTCGTCTATGGTCAACGTAAAAGGGGCATCCAAGGGCGCATCAGTCCCCCCATCTTGGTTGTGAAACGTCCCCGTTTCACCATCGTCAAAGAGGGGCTCAACATAAGGGGCAAGGTCCTTGATGTTGAACGTTGGGTGTACTCCGTAGGAATCCGGAAGCTCTAACTTGTATGCATTTGGACCATGACGGGCTAAGATGCGGAATGGGCCATCACCACGGTCCGAGAGCTTGCTCATGCGGCGAGTAGGAAAACGCTCCTTCCGTAGGTGGAGCCAAACAAGATCACCGGACTCAAAAGAGACGTCGCGGCGGCCCTTGTTGCGTTGTCCGGCAAGTTGGGCGGCACGACGTTCGAGTTGTGTCCTAGTCCGCTCATGAAGCTCAATGATTTGGGCGGCTCGGTTTCCGGCGATGATGTGTTCTCCATCCTTGAGCGGGCGGGGAGTGAAATCCAATGGTGTGTGTGGATTGAGGCCGTAGACAACTTCAAATGGGGACAATTTAGTTGCCGTGTGCCTAGACCTGTTATACGAAAACTCGACAACAGAAAGTAAGTCCTCCCACCTACGTGGGTTGGTCCTAGTGGTGGCTCTAAGTAGAGCACCAAGAGTCCGATTGGTCACCTCCGTTTGACCATCGGTTTGGGGGTGATAACTACTTGAAAACAACAAGTTGGTTCCAAGTTTTTCCCACAACGTTCGCCAAAAATGACTTACGAACTTCACGTCCCGATCACTAACGATGGAACGTGGTATCCCATGTAAACGCACCACATTGTCAAAGAACAAGGTGGCAACTTCACTAGCATTTAGGGTGCTTTTACATGCGATGAAATGAGCCATTTTGGAGAAACGATCGACTACCACGAAAATGGAGTCTTTGCCTCGTTTTGACATAGGCAACCCGACCACAAAGTCCATGGATAGATCCTCCCAAGGTCCCATTGGTATAGGCAAAGGAGAATACATCCCATCCGGACCTTGGCGCGACTTGGCATGATGACATGTGATACAACCCTTGCAAAACCGTGTCACATGCATACGCATCCGGGGCCAAAAGAAATGCTCTTGGAGAGCGGAAAGGGTCTTGGTAGCACCGAAATGACCACGGCCCTCATGAGCTTCCTTGACCAACAAATGGCGTATAGATGAGCGCGGAGTACAAAGTTTTCCCGCTCGAAAAAGATAGCCATCGTTAATAAAGAAAGACTCGTGCTCTCGGAGGTCGAGGCATTGTGCCCATATGTCCTTGAAGTCAAGATCCGTGGCATATAACTATTTGATAAGAGCAAAGCCATGTATCTTGGCATCCATATACACAAGGAGGGCATAGCGGCGAGAAAGGGCATCGGCTACCACATTCTCTTTGCCTTTCTTATGCCGAATGACATAAGGAAAGGTCTCTAAAAACTCTACCCAACTAGCATGGCGCCGACTGAGATTTGTTTGACTCTTGAGATACGAAAGAGCCGCATGATCCGAATGAATCACGAACTCCTTCGGCCACAAGTAATGTTGCCATGTCTTAAGACAACGAACTAGAGCATATAGTTCCTTGTCATATGTAGGGTAGTTGAGCGAAGGACCGGACAGTTTTTCACTAAAGTAGGCAATTGGACGATTCTCTTGTAAGAGAACGCCTCCAATGCCCACATTTGATGCATCACACTCCACCTCGAAGGTTTTCGAAAAGTTTGCGAGTTGGAGTAATGGTGCATTACAAAGACGGTCTTTGAGCGCATCAAACGCTCGAGCATGGATATCAAGCCACTCAAACGTGACACCCTTGGTAGTGAGCTCATGGAGCGGTGCTGCTACCGTGCTAAAGTCCTTGACAAAGCGCCGGTAGAAACCCGCTAAGCCGAGAAAGGCTCGGACCATGGTGACCGTAGTAGGAGTAGGCCACTCCCGAATAGCACGAACTTTAGATTCGTCTACTCGGAGTCCGTCCTTAGACACGACATAGCCAAGAAAGATAGTGGTGTCCGAGCAAAAGACGCATTTGTCAAAGTTGACATACAATTGCTCTTGTCTAAGGCACTCGAGCACTTGGCGAAGGTGCCCGATGTGATCCTCCAAAGACGTACTAAACACCAAAATATCATCAAAATAAACAACAACGAATATACCCAAGAATCGGCACAAGACGTGGTTCATGAGGCGCATGAAGGTGGACGGGGCGTTGGAGAGGCCAAAAGGCATGACAAGCCATTCATAGAGTCCATACTTCGTTTTGAACGCCGTCTTCCATTCGTCACCTTCGGCCATCCGGATTTGGTGGTAACCGCTCCGGAGATCAATTTTGGAGAAGATAGTGGCGCCATGAAGCTCATCCAACATGTCATCAAGGCGCGGGATCGGGTGGCGATATTTGACGGTGATTTGGTTGATGGCACGACAATCAACACACATCCGCCATGATCCATCTTTCTTTGGTACTAAGATTACCGGGACGGCACATGGTGATAAGGATTCACGCACATGTCCCCGGTCTAGGAGCTCTTGCACTTGACGTTGTAGCTCCTTTGTCTCTTCCGGACTGGCTCGGTAAGCGGCACGGTTTGGCAAAGAGGCACCGGGCACAAAGTCAATTTGATGTTCAATCCCTCGGATAGGTGGCAAGCCGGGTGGGAGGTCTTTGGGCATAATATCCTGAAATTCGGACAACAACAAAGACACCTCGTGTGGCACATTACTTGGGTCATGAGAAGTAGATAAACAAAACGGAACAAGTAAAAAGCATGGGAACTTGCCTTCCATGACCGGTTGCAAATCATGCCAGCGAGCTAAGAGTATCCGTGGCTCACACCGTCCTTGAATTACGGGATCCGAAGATGATAAAGGTGCACCCGAAGAAACGATGCGACCTTGACTACCTTTGGATTCGGTAGCATGGACAAGAGGGGCGGTGTTGCGGGATTTGGAAGTACTAGCACCTACAACATCGGGACTCCGGGGGTCCGATTTTGCCGGTGCTTTAGCGGACTCATCAATAGTTTGTTGCCTCTTCCGTTCCGCATAGTCAACCAAAATTTCGTGCGGAGTCATAGGCAAAAGTGTGACCCGTTTTCCATTATATTGGAACATGTACCGATTAAGATAACCATCATGATATGTGCGGCGATCGAATTGCCATGGTCGTCCTAATAGGACATGTGTGGCGTCCATCTTGATAACATCACAAAGGACCTTATCAACATAGGCGCCAATAGAAAACGGCACCCAAGCTTGTTGTGTGACGGTGTCACATGCCGTATCGGAAATCCATTGGAGTCCGTAAGGCGTTGGGTGGGGGGTCGTAGGCAACTTGAAGTGTTTTACCACCCGTTCGTTGACAATATTGCAACAAGAACCCCCGTCAACGATGAGAGAAAGACTCGTATTATTAACCAAGCAACGAGAGTGGAAGAGATTCTCGCGTTGATCAATAGGAATATGCTCTTTAACAGCCAAAATACGACGAGAAACAAGAGCGAATTTACCGGGTTGTGCTGGGCCGCAAAGCAATCTCGTCATCACAGGGTTCCATGCCAAAAAGTGGGTCGGTGTCATGGTCATCCTCAATAATGATATCACCTTCATATTGACCATCGTCGTCCTCGAAATATGTTGGGTCGGCAAACAAGACCCGTTTGGTGTTTGGGCAATCACGTTGTACGTGGCCAAAACCGCTACACTTGTAACACACAGGCTCCCTTGGGCGAGCCGCCGGTGAGGGTCCTTGTTGACCTCGAGAGGGAGGCGCCGGTGCCGGGCCACGGTTTGGTGCCTTCTCGGTACCCGTTTGCCTATTGGAAGGACCCGTCCGTTGGGTCCCTTTGGAGGCGTCGATATCTGTAGGACTAGGCGCATCTCGAGAACGTGTGTTAGATGGATAAAGATATGGACTCGAGGAAGAGGGATACCTAGAATACCGCGGTGTTTCGAGTTGTTGCTTATATAACTTCATGGCGGCATGACATAATGCTCCCAAATCCTTGAATGGGACAATCTCGAGCGGCCGCCGGATGGAAGCATTAAGCCCACTCATGAACTTGGTGCGGAGGGCGGAGGGGGAGGCCGAGACGCCGGCCTTAATGTGCATGTCCTCAAGTTTAGCCAAGTAAGCCACCGGAGTGAGGTTGCCTTGCTTGAACTCGGCAATTTGCAACCGCATATCATTCTTAAAGTCCTCGGGTACGTACTTCTTGGTCATGCAATAGAGCAATTGCTCAAACGTCTCAATTGGTGCCCATCCTCGCCTCTCTCGGGTGAACTCATACCGGTTCCACCAAGACTTCGCATCTCCTTCAAAGTATAGAGTTGCCGCCTCGATTTTCTCGGATTCCTCCTCATAATGACAATGTTTTAATGCTCGTTTCATATCCTGCGCCCAATCAAGAAAAATACACGGATCATATTCACCATGAAAGGTAGGGAACTTAACCTTACCTTCCCTACGAGCTCGGTAGGGGTCCGGGCGGGGCGGCGGAATGTAGGCATCATCGGCACGGGCTCGCCGGTGGCCGCCATGATGACGTTGGCGCCCATGAATGGGTGGGGCCGGCCTAGGTGGATTTGGGGGAGGCAACCATTCTTCACCCCGGTCTTGGTTCTCATAGGGGTCTATGACGGGTGGGTGCCACGGACGGTTATGTGCTACCCGTTCTAAATCGGATTCATCACCGGAGAACTCATTGAAGTTGTGTTGCTCATCGTATTCATCAAAGTCAAGGGTCCTCAGTTGCCGGATTGACCGTTGGTGACGGTGTTTGGACCGATCATGCTCACGACCATGATTGGTGGTTGAGTTGGGACGGTACCGGGGCTCTTCCCGGGTTTGTCGGTCGGTGCGGGGCACACTAGGTGGAGGTGGAGAAGGAACATACCGTTGATGTTGATGCTCATAATATTGGTGCCGATGTTCCGTATCGACTATGGGCAAGTTATCTTGACGCGGGTCGGGGAATTCCTCCTCTTCTTCATGGGACTCATTTCCGTCAAGAGGTAAAGGATGGGTGCGTTCAATGACAGACGCAAGCCGGGTAACGTTTGATGGGCCGGCTCCCAAAAGTCCCTTGCCTTTCCGTTGTGCATCGGAAGTGGAAGCATTGACCACGTTCTCATTCGGATAAGTTGGGGTGGGACGGCGAGCATTCTGAAGGGACTTAAGAGCTTCTAGCTCTTTTTTCAAGGCAATGTTTTCTCGGGTCAAGGCATCAAACTTTTGTTGTGCCTTCAAGGCTTCCAATTCTCGCCTTATGGAGTCATTTTCGAGGGACAACGAAGCAGTTTCTTGAGCCAAGGGTTCACTGAACTCTTGCGGACCAGAATCCTGAGAAGTTTCCATTTCAACGTTAGTCATTGCTCCAAATCAGCACACAAGTTCAAGCAATCAAGTGAGCAAGGTGACAAGTTAGGTCAACTTTACCCAAGTTCAAGTGCGTTATCGGGTTCTACTTTGGGGAAGGCCGTTTGGCGGTTAGGCAAGGAAGGCAAATCCAACAAAATTGAACCAATTACACACAAAAAAAACAAGTGATATTTTGCAAACGTATGTGAGAAAATGGAGAGATAGAAGATGGACGGATTGTTCACTCGGCAAGCTTTGCTTGCTTTTGGTCTTTGACCGTTTTGTAAAATCCGATTTTTTGGATGGACCGGTTTGCCGGACGTCTTTTCACTTTTTGTGTTTCGTTTCTTTGAAACGTTTTGAGCAACACTTTCTTTTGTTTTTTTTTTTTTGAACACAAATCCGTATTGATGAAGAGTTGTTTTGCTTTTCTTAGAATATCAAATGCGAGATATCCGAACTTTTCGTTAACAAAAATATCCCAAGAGATTTGGTGAAATTAATTAACAAAATTGTCGGATTAGGTCGGTTTAAGAAAAAGACGGGTTTGATAAATGGTTTGAAGGCAAACCAAATATCTCCTATTTTTGTTCTTTTTGTTTTGAGTTAAACACGGAAAAGAAAAAAAAAATTCAGGAAAAATGGATGAACATGATGAACAACATGAAGATCATGAAGAACAAATGAAGAACATCATGAGCAAACGAAGAACATCATGAACAAGAAAAAGGCTAAATAGGTTTAAGATAATAACGCACAAAAACAAGAGTAAAGAGAACTTAGCTTTGATCCCTTGCTCTGATACCAATTTGATGCGTCCTTGGAGGTAACCAAGGATAACTCCGGATCTAGATCAAGCAAAACTCCAACTACTCCTTGATTCTTTGTGCAACGTTGTATCGTTTCGGATCCAAAGGGGCGGAAGCGATGAAGAAACAAGGGTTACTTCGATCTAGAGAGATCGAAGGAACCTTTTTGTGTGGAGCGAAGGTTGATTCTTAAAAAGAATCCTTGAATATGGATTTCTTGAATCAAAGACGAGATCCAAGGAAGAAGTTTGAGGGTTAGAAGAGAGGTTTTGATGCCCAAGCTAAGTGGAGGAAATTCTTCTCAAAACTTAGTAATATTGAACATGGAAAATAAGTGAGGCAAGATATCTCTTATATAGAGAAACTTGCCTACCTATGGGCTAACGGGCCAAACAAAAATACATGAAGAAAAAGCCCAAAAGGGGAAAACCTAAAAGGATAAAAGCAAATCGTAAACGGATAAGGTCAAAAAGGAAATATTCCTATACGGAATATCCCTTTATTACATAAAAAGGAAAACATGAAAATATAGTCCGAAAATAAGCTAGCTTCATGCCATGGAGTCGGAAAGACGGGACATGCCGCTAACGGAACCGGTAGCCTATGCCATGGTGGTGTAGAGACAAGGCATGCCGGTAATGGGACCAAGTGAAGAAGTAATGCGGGTGATGATGGAGCCGGTGGCTCGAGCAATGGCCTTAGCTCGGGATCGGGTGATCGGTCCATCTGAGCGAACTCTAAGAGCCTCGTCCTCTTCGTCTATGGTCAACGAAAAAGGGGCATCCAAGGGCGCATCACTAAGGGTACAAAGGACTTCGTAGTGTACAGTGACGCATCCAAGCTGGGCTTGGGGTGTGTCTTGATGCAGAGGGGTAAGGTCATAGCGTATGCGCCTCGACAGCTGAAGACGTACGAGGAGAACTACCCCACCCATGACCTGGAGTTGGCTGCGGTAGTACATGCTCTTAAGATCTGGCGTCATTATCTCTACGGAGCGACCTGTCAGATCTTCAAAGACCATAAGAGTTTGAAGTACATATTCACTCAGCGGGAGTTGAATAACCGCCAGAGGCGGTGGCTAGAGTTGATCAAGGATTTCGACCTTGAGATTCTCTACCACCCCGGGAAGGCGAATGTAGTTGCTGACGCTTTGAGTCGGAAGACGCCTCAGGAGAAGGCGATAGCCCGGTTGACAGTACAACCACAGTTACAGAGAGACTTAGCTTGGTTGGAGGTAGAGATCCAATTCCCCGATGCAGCTCATCAGTTAGCCACCTTAGAGTTACTTCCTGATCTATTGGGTGAGATCCGACAGAAGCAGGAGACCTGTCCGACTTTGACCCGGATCCGAGACCGGATGTCACGAGATGAGGCACCTCAGTTCACTATTGGTGCCGATGGAGTGATGAGACGGCAGGACCGTATCTGTGTGCCATCAGATAGTGAGTTGAGACAGAGGATACTAGGTGAGGCTCATGCTACCCCTTACTCCGTACATCCAAGAGCGAGTAAGATGTATAAGGACGTGAGACGTTCCTTCTGGTGGGGTGGTTTGAAGCCTGATGTGGCTCGGTATGTAGCCCAGTGTGCGACCTGTCAGCAGGTCAAGATTGAGCATCGTAGGTCCGGAGGAGAGCTCCACCCACTTCCAGTACCACATTGGAAGTGGGAGGATATATCTATGGATTTTGTTACAGGGTTGAGGCTCAGCAGAGGTTTTGATGCCATTTGGGTAGTGGTAGACCGTCTGACGAAGACCGCACGTTTCATTCCGATTAAGGAAATGTGGCCGGTAAGTCACCTAGCTGAGGAGTTCACCAAACACATTGTGAGATTCCATGGAGTACCGAGGACTATCGTCTCCGACAGGGATGGACGTTTTACCTCGAGATTTTGGCAGCAGGTACATACTGCTCTGGGGACGAGTCTCCACTTTACCACTGCCTATCACCCACAGACAGACGGTCAGTCTGAGAGGACCATTCAAACCTTAGAAGACATGTTGCGGGCATGTGTACTAGATTGGGGACAGGTATGGCCAGATCATCTTCCACTGGTAGAGTTTTCATATAATAACAGCTGGCACGCGTCTATTGGGATGGCACCTTATGAGGCTTTGTATGGGCGGAGATGTCGTACACCGTTGTGCTGGGATGAGCCTAGCAAGGCTGATGGGGTAGCACCAGACCAGATACAAGATGACATCGCCCGGATTGCCTTAGTCCGGGAGCGGATGTTAGCAGCTCAGAGTCGTCAGAAGTCCTACGCCGATAAACGGCGTCGACCTTTGGAGTTTAGAGTAGGTGCACAGGTGTGGTTGAGAGTGTCACCGACGAGAGGAGTCCGGCGTTTCGGCATTAAAGGGAAGCTGAGTCCCCGATATGTCGGTCCATTTGTGATCTTAGAGCGAGTCGGAGAGGTTGCCTACCGATTAGCACTGCCACCGAGATTGGAGGGAGTACATCCAGTTTTTCATGTATCTCAGCTGAGAGAGTACATACCGGATCCTAGACACGTCATCAGTCATGAGAATCTGATAGTCGAGCCAGACCACACTTTTGTGGAGTACCCAGTAGCCATCCTAGAGCGTAGTACTAGGCGTCTGCGTTTTAAGGAGATACCGATGTTGAGGATCCAGTGGTCTAGACGAGGAGCTGATGAGGCTACTTGGGAGACAGAGGAGAGTATTAGACGTAACTATCCTGAGTTCTTTGCGGAGTTAGCCGCTACCTCAGTAGCGACGGGTTAGTATTGAGACGATACTTTATATGATTTATGTGATTATATGTTTAAGTGATTGTTTATGTTTATGTGCTTAATAGCATGAGTAGTTTGCATGCTAGGAAAAAGTGAGATAAATTGAAGTGAGACTAGAATATAACTCTTGAGGGGAAATTGTTTGGGTAGATACCTTATTCTAAGTTTCGGGACGAAACTTATTTTTAAAGGGGTACTGATGTAATATCCAGAATTTTTATTCCGTTTATTTCCGTAACAAACCGGATTTCGATCTGTTGATCCATATCCGTCTACTTAGTTAGACACATTGTTTCAAAATTCATCATTTTATGTAGCTTCCCTTCAAATAAAATGATAGGATCCTTGTTTCAAAAATTTATCATTTTATGTAGCTTCTCTTCACATAAAATGATAGGATCCTTATAACTAATCCTAAACTATAACATGATCCGTATCCGTCAATTCCGTACACTCGTTAGTCGGTGATCTCGTTTCCGGACTGCAGCTAGCACCGGGCTGCTGCTCCCTTGCGCCAGCTCCAGTCCAGCAGGCCAGCGCAGCTTCAGCCAACGCCAGCCCAGCCCAGCAGCATGTGCTGCTCTACCTTCTTCAACTCAGCGTGCAGCCCAAGAAGGAGCTGCTGCCTTACCTTCTTCAGCCCAGCGTGCAGCCCAGGAAGGAGCTGCTGCCTTACCTTCTTCAGCCATCTTCAGCCCATCTGCTGCCTTACCTCTTCAGCCCAGCGCGCAGCCCAGGAGCACGCCAGCCCACCTGCAATACCACGTTCAATTGCTGAACGTTACAAAGGAATGTAACAGCCGAGATTTGCGTGATCTCCTTCCCGTTTCAGCCGCTTGCAATCTATCCAGATTCACGCAAGCTACGCCATCCCTCCGTTTATGTATCGAGTCAAAGAACCTCCGCATCCTACCAGTGAGTCATTCCTTCACGCGAACCACACCAGCCTTCTGCACACGTCCAACCCTCCAACGACGCAGAGACCGACGCTGAGCCCTTGGAGCCGTAGCAGTGCACCCTACCCTTCCTTCCTTCTGCACAGCAGGTACACGGAACTGGTAGAGCCTTAACCTCCTTATTCTGCTAATTTGTGCTACGTAGTTCTGCATCTCTAATCCGAAGCTTTTCAGCACAGCAAGGCTCTTCCAAGTAGAAAGCACATCATCTTCGATCCGATTCCTTCTGTGGATAGGCAACAACCTTACTGCTGACGGGTGAACCTCTTTCCCTTCTTCTTCTACTGTTTCCCATCTATCTGCACTCTCACACCTTCCTTCTTTGTGTCGGACTGATTCCCCACTGATGTAGCAGCGAGACAAACTAGAGTCTTCCTTGGGACAGCAGTGAAACCGAGCCAAGCCTAATCCCAGTCCGGTAAGAAATCCACTTCTTGTTGCTCCTGTTTATGACATAGGTGCAACTTATGTATATGTACATTGTGACCTCCATGGGATTAGAACCTAGAATGTGTAAATTGGAATATATAGATTAATGTGTTCGGTGAGAGTCGAACTAGAGACCTATAGGAAGGTTGGACTGCTGTAAAAAAAATGAGCAATAGAAATAAGAGTGAAATGCCCTTGTTTAATCTCAGTTTGTAAGTTAGAAATGGGTACTGTTGTAGATCAATATGAGAGAGTTAGGTTGAAGATCCACCGTTGAAATTTTAATAGGTAATAGATGGATATATGTAGTTTAGTATATTAAAATTTGAGAAGGAATGAACGGTCGGATTAGAAGTTATAAGCTTCCGAAGTTGGGTAGTTAAGCAGTTTTTGTAAACTTTGGATTTTTGGTTAAGTATAGAAATTGTAAGTGTAGTAGCCAACTTTGAGAATTTTTATAAAAATGATGGATGAAAAGTTTTGAAAAATTTTTGCTCCTAAGGGTAGATGGAACATCATAGATGATCTAGAGAAAGATTTCGGAATTTTTATAAGCTTCTACGAATTTTATATTTGAAACCGAAGTTGGACCTTTACGATCTTTCGGAAAATAGGAAAATAGGAAAAGTGCCAGTTTGTAACCAAACTAAACTTAAGAGTTAGAATATGACTTTATAGTCTCAAATAGGAGTTTAGACATGAATTTCGGAAAATTCTGGAGGTTTCGGGACTAAGGGTAAAATAGTCATTTTACCATAAATTAGTACTGTAATTAGTTCTGTCCTATTACGATCTTCTATCTTAGAAGTCTTAGACTTCTAATTACTTTGGGAGTGTGCTAATGCACTTATCTCCTTTGACAGGCAACTGAGTTGCTACAGTTACAGAGCGAGTTTGATTTACAAAGAATCGAGATTTGTAACAGGTAAGTCCTTTGGGCTTACTTAGCTGAATTCTGAATATGAGCATGAATGATGATAGTGGTGTGTGATTGAGATGTTTAGAGTTATAGGTTGTGATAGATATTTACCGACCTATACTTGGCCTAAGAGTAACGGGCGGTGGCATTCTGCTCAGTTAGCTTGAGGGCGCTGAGGGTTTCTTTAGGGACTAGTCCACACTCGGTTTGTAGTGATGCTACCGGCGGAGGTAAGCTAGACCTACACCCAGTTGGATAAGGAACGGAGGCGAGAACTCTTCTTAAGAGTTCTCGTGCCACAACTGTAAAATTGAATAAGATGAATCACCTAAGTAATAGATAATAAACGGTTGTGTGCCAGCATGATGTTTGTTATATTATTCTGCGTGTGTTTGTGCTGTTATTATTCTGCTTATATTTGGATAGTTAGCTAACAGTTGTTGTGTTGTGTAGACGTACCACAGGTTAGAGCAGATGCCGAGTGATCCGGATGGTAGTGGTCAGCCGGGGTGTCGTACTTTTAGGACGTGTTGCAGTTTCTTTATTTGTGGGATTTCCAGTTGGACCTTGGTTCTTTTCTTTCTATCCATACTTTGTCATCTTATATTTCCGGCTGTTGGTTGTTCTGGTCCCTTTCATACATTGTTAAGACTTAATTTATGATTTCCGGTTTTTCCTTATCTGTGCCTTGTTGTAAGATCTTGTTAAGTTGTTGTCAAACTAAGGTCGGGACCCACTGTGCGGTCCTAACCAGTAACTCCCCAAGTTGAAAATTTTGGGGTGTTACAACATGGTATCAAAGCTCTAGGTTGGCAACAATGGCACTTGAAATCTTCTAAAAAGGTCATATAAGTAAATAAACAGAACCCGAAAGGGGTCTGAGTTTTCTAAAGAAGATTTTGGTTTTAAAATGCATGCATAGTCGGGTTGGGATAGAAAGTACGGACGACCACCACTACCTCCGCGGATCTCGGTATTCTTAGTATTATTATTATAGACTTTTACTGTTTATGATAGATTAGTTAGATTATAACTGTAGTTGTTACCGTACGTGCAGATGGCACGTACTAGGGCTACACCAGCGACTGGCCGAGGTAAGGGTCGTCCCCCCTTCCCCCAGTCAGACAAGATCGAGCTGATAGCACCCCTGCTGTTAGAGGGCGTGGTCGTGGGGGTAGACCTGCACTAGGGAGAGGTCGAGGACGAGTTCCTCGAGAGGAACCACCTGCAGCAAGCATACCAGAGTCTGCTGTGGAAGAGGTAGCTGGGAGTGTAGGCCCCGAGGTCAGGCATGAGACCGCCGCTAGGTCTGGAGCGCAGGGAGCACGTTCGACTGAGTCAGGACGTGTTTCTATTGGAGCATCTATGTATAAAGAGTACAGAGCATACGTCGAGCGTATAGAGGAGGCTGCTAGAGTTGAGAGGCTTACCCAGGTACCACCGGTGGTACCGGCTAGGTCAGCTCAGGTGACACAGGGAGTGTCTCAGGTGCCGGCTGTACCTGAGAGGAGAGCTAATGCTGATAGAGCGCCTGCTGGGTCTAGAGCACCGAGACCGGATGAGTGGTTGAAGGCTTTCAACTCTCAGAAAGTTCCCTCATTCAGTGGAGAAATAGGGCTAGAGGTGGAGCACTGGATAGGGAAGATAGAGACTACTTTAGAGGCGATACGTTGCCCCGAGGATTGACAGGTGGATTTGGTGCAGACCTGTTTCACAGATGATGCTCATTCATGGTGGCGTACCATTCGTAGCCGAGTCACTAGTTGGGAGCAGATGAGGAACATTGTTAGGGACAAGTACTGTCCTGTCTCGCTGAGGAGGGAGAGATTCCAGGATTTCATTGAGGCGGGATTTGAGGATATCCCAATTGCTGCAGCCATAAAGAAGTTTCAGAAAGAGTTGACCCTACTTGGACCAACTGCACCTCCAAAAGAGCAACATGTTTACCTTTTCTCCAGGAGATTGAGAGAGAGTACCCGATCATATCTGGCTGGATTCTGCTGTGAGACTTTGTCTGACTATCAGGATAGGGCCTCTGCTTATGAGAGAGATAGGCCAGCTTCGAGGAAAGCAGTTCAGTCTAGTGGGCCGGATAAGCAGCAGAGGACAGGACATGCTGGTAGCAGTGCAGCAGTAGCAGGTTATGGTCGAGGACAGACTCAGGGGAGGTCCAGCTACCACCCTACAGTTCAGACTTCCAGTAGAGATCGACAGTGCTTTAACTGTGGTAGCCGCGATCACATTAAGACAGATTGCCAGAGACCACCTACCACTTGCTTCACGTGTGGGAAGCCGGGACACAGAGCTACTTTCTGCCGTTAGGGTAGGGCCCCTTCACAGCAGGGATCTTCTCCTGCAGGTGCTGAGAAGAGTGTACTAAGACCTCCTCAGTACCGAGCTCCGAGTCAGCAGCAGCAACAGTACCGGGCTCCAGGACATCCTACTTCATACAGTACGGCACAAGGATCAGGTCGTGGCAGGGGACGTGGTAGTACCACTGACACTAGAGGAGGACCATCGAGAGTGTTCGAGCTGAGGAGCACTGAGCAGCCTACAGCACCTGCGACCACAGGTACTATTTGGATCCATGACTTACCTGTGCGAGTTTTATTTGATACGGGTGCTACGCACTCCTTTATATCAGATGCATGCGTAGATAGGTTGTCCTTAGCTACAGTAGAGGGTGTACCTTTTGTGGTTGGGTTACCAGATGGGGGTAAGGTTAGAGGATCCCGAGAGATTTATGAATGCCCTATTCATCTGGGAGGCCGGATTTGGTTAGTAAATTTTCTAGTCATGCCCTTAGCACATGAGGACGTGATATTGGGGATAGATTGGATGACTAGACATGGAGCAATCTTAGATATTGGTAGGAGAACTGTGACTGTCGCCACTGAGGAGGGTCACAGAGTGATATTCCGAGGTTGGGACCTCGGAAAGTCCGGCACAGTTATCAGCGCAGTGAGAGCAGCCAGATTGATAGTACAGGGTTGCGAGGCCTTCTGGTGTTATGCCATGAAGGAGCGCAAGAGCCTGACAGTAGAGGAGATACCAGTTGCATGCGAGTTTGCAGAGGTATTCAGTGACGACCTGCCAGGGCTACCTCCACAGAGGAGTGTTGATTTCAGCATTGAGTTAGAGCCGGGCACGAGACCGATCTCGAAGGCCCCTTACCGTATGGCACCGATAGAGCTGCTTGAGCTGAAGAAGCAGTTGGAGGAGTTAGCAGAGAAGGGCTTTATATGCCCTAGTGTTTCTCCCTGGGGAGCACCAGTATTATTTGTGAGGAAGAAGGATGGATCGATGAGGCTGTGTATTGATTACCGGGAGTTGAACAAGGTCACCATCAAGAATAAGTATCCACTGCCTCGCATAGATGATCTGCTGGACCAGCTGCATGGAGCGTCAGTGTTCTCGAGGATAGACTTGAGATCGGGTTATCACCAGCTGAGAGTGAGAGACCAGGACATACCTAAGACGGCATTTCGGACTAGGTATGGCCACTATGAGTTTGTAGTGATGTCATTCGGGCTCACTAATGCGCCAACAGTATTTATGGAGTTGATGAATGGGATTTTCATCGACTTCTTAGACCAGTTTGTAGTGGTCTTCATTGACGACATTCTAGTTTACTCTAGAAGTCGAGAGGAGCATGCCGGACACTTGAGGACAATATTATAGATTCTACAGGATAGCCAGCTATATGCTAAGCTATCCAAGTGCGAGTTCTGGATGTCAGAGGTGGCTTTCCTAGGCCATGTAGTGACTGCTGAGGGGATTAAGGTCGACCCGGCGAAGATTGATTCGGTGTCTTCTTGGCAACCTCCAAAGAATGTTAAGGAGGTTCGCAGCTTTCTTGGATTGGCAGGTTATTACTGCCGGTTTGTGGAAGGGTTTTCCCTGATTGCCCGACCACTTACTTGTCTCCTGAGGAAGACTACTCGGTTCGTCTGGTCTGAGCTGTGTCAGCAAAGTTTTGAGGAGCTGAAGAGGAGATTGACGTCTGCTCCGATTTTAGCACAGCCTGATGGTACAGAGGACTTCGTAGTGTACAGTGACGCATCCAAGCTGGGCTTGGGGTGTGTCTTGATGCAGAGGGGTAAGGTCATAGCGTATGCGTCTCGACAGCTGAAGACGTACGAGGAGAACTACCCCACCCATGACCTGGAGTTGGCTGCGGTAGTACATGCTCTTAAGATCTGGCGTCATTATCTCTATGGTTCGACCTGTCAGATCTTCACAGACCATAAGAGTCTGAAGTACATATTCACTCAGCGGGAGTTGAATAACCGCCAGAGGCGATAGCTAGAGTTGATCAAGGATTTCGACCTTGAGATTCTCTACCACCCCGGGAAGGTGAATGTAGTTGCTGACGCTTTGAGTCGGAAGACGCCTCAGGAGAAGGCGATAGCCCGGTTGACAGTACAACCACAGTTACAGAGAGACTTAGCTTGGTTGGAGGTAGAGATCCAGTTCCCCGATACAGCTCATCAGTTAGCCACCTTAGAGTTACTTCCTGATCTGTTGGGTGAGATCCGACAGAAGTAGGAGACCTGTCCGACTTTGACCCGGATCCGAGACCGGATGTCACGAGTAGGGGTGTTCAAAAAAAATCCGATCCGTCAATAATCCGACTATCCGACTTAGTGATATCCGACATTTACATGATCCGGTGGAAATATATCCGTATTCGCTCCGATCCGTTTAAAATTTTCGGATATGCGGATCGGATACGGATTGTATTTTTTTTACACTCGGATATCCGATATCCGATAACATATAAAATATGTATACAATAGTTATACCTATCTTACAATAGCTGAGTTGGTGAAGTGAGAATGTATTTTTTTTAATTAGCACAAATGTCTAAGGTTCGAATCTCCAAGCAGGTAAAAAAATATGAACTTTTATAATTAAAAAAAAATGAAACCCTAAATATATATAAATGACTAAAGGACGTATCTTCATTCTTCAGCGCTTCTCATTTTCATTTACGCAGCCGCCGCTCCTTTTTTGCTCTACAGCCTCTACTGCTTCGTTCTTCTTCTTCTTTGGTTGCTCCGTCAATTTCGTAGGTGAGTGGTTGTGCAGGGACTCCGGTCATACTATCTTTGTCTCCGATCGGCTGCCATTCTTGCAGAAGAACAAGAACACAGTGAAACCCTAATCTCTCGCTCGCCACACATCTCCCTTTCTCTCCTCTTCTCCCGTCGTTTTCGTAGCTTTCCAGTTGCCTCAGATCTCCCTTCATCTTCGTAGCTCTCCAATCGCCACAAGCCTTCATCAATGGTTAGTTTACTGATATTTGCAATTGATATTTGCAATTGTTATATGTTTATAGCTCTCCAATCGCCGTAGATCTCCCTTCATCTCGTGTTTCTGTTTTATTTAAAGCATTTGTGTTTCTATATTTGACAGGTTAATGTAACTCTCCTTGAATTTCTGATCGGATTTCCATGAGTCAAAGTTGTTTCCGGAGCGGGATGTGCTATGAGCTTTAGATGGATCTTTGAGAAAAAAGATTACCGAAAACAATCGATAATCGATGTTTCTGTTTTATGTTTAAGTTGTGAATATATCATTTTGTATTTTGGTCCATGGATTTGTTTATTCATGTTTGAAACTTTAATCTTAAGTCAAACAAGAACAAACTTAAATTTGAACCAATCGATTTTAATTATTTTTACAAAAGCAATGCATTATAATCGGATTATTCGGATATCCGGTTTCGGATATCCGATATGTTTTATCTTATCGGACCGGATATCCGAGCAATTTCGGATCGGATCCGGATAGCAATTTTACAAAAAAAAATCCCCGGATATCCGATTTCGGATATCCGAACGGATCGGATATCCGGGAATGAACAGCCCTAGTCACGAGATGAGGCACCTCAGTTCACTATTTGTGCCGATGGAGTGATGAGACGGCAGGACCGTATCTGTGTGCCATTAGACAGTGAGTTGAGACAGAGGATACTAGGTGAGGCTCATGCTACCCCTTACTCCGTACATCCAGGAGCGAGTAAGATGTATAAGGACGTGAGACGTTCCTTCTGGTGGGGTGGTTTGAAGCCTGATGTGGCTCGGTATGTAGCCCAGTGTGCGACCTGTCAGCAGGTCAAGATTGAGCATCGTAGGCCCGGAGGAGAGCTCCACCCACTTCCAGTACCACATTGGAAGTGGGAGGATATATCTATGGATTTTGTTACAGGGTTGAGGCTCAGCAGAGGTTTTGATGCCATTTGGGTAGTGGTAGACCGTCTGACGAAGACCGCACGTTTCATTCCGATTAAGGAAACGTGGCCGGTAAGTCGCCTAGCTGAGGAGTTCACCAGACACATTGTGAGATTCCATGGAGTACCGAGGACTATCGTCTCTGACAGGGATGGACGTTTTACCTCAAAATTTTGGCAGTAGGTACATACTGCTCGGGGGACGAGTCTCCACTTTACCACTGCCTATCACCCACAGACAGACGGTCAGTCTGAGAGGACCATTCAGACCTTAGAAGACATGTTGCAGGCATGTGTACTAGATTGGGGACAGGTATGGCCAGATCATCTTCCACTGGTAGAGTTTTCATATAATAACAGCTGGCACGCATCTATTGGGATGGCACCTTATGAGGCTTTGTACGGGTGGAGATGCCGTACACCGTTGTGCTAAGATGAGCATAGCAAGGCTGATGGGGTAGCACCAGACCAGATACAGGATGACATCGCCCGGATTGCCTTAGTCCGGGAGCGGATGTTAGCAGCTCAGAGTCGTCAGAAGTCCTACGCCGATAAACGGCGTCGACCTTTGGAGTTTAGAGTAGTTGCACATGTGTGGTTGAGAGTGTCATCGACGAGAGGAGTCCGGCGTTTCGGCATTAAGGGGAAGCTGAGTCCCCGATATGTCGGTCCATTTCAGATCTTAGAGCGAGTCGGAGAGGTTGCCTACCGATTAGTACTGCCACCGAGATTGGAGGGAGTACATCCAGTTTTTCATGTATCTCAGCTGAGAGAGTACATACCGGATCCTAAACACGTCATCAGTCATGAGGATCTGATAGCCGAGCCAGACCACACTTTTGTGGAGTACCCAGTAGCCATCCTACAGCGTAGTACTAGGCGTCTGCGTTCTAAGGAGATACCGATGTTGAGGATCCAGTGGTCTAGACGAGGAGCTGATGAGGCTACCTTCTTCAGCCCAGCGTGCAGCCCAGGAAGGAGCTGCTGCCTTACGTTCTTCAGCCCAGCGTGCAGCCCAGGAAGGAGCGCTGCCTTACCTTCTTCAGCCATCTTCAGCCCATCTGCTGCCTTACCTCTTCAGCCCAGCGCGCAGCCCAGGAGCACGCCAGCCCACCTGCAATACCACGTTCAATTGCTGAACGTTACAAAGGAATGTAACAGCCGAGATTTGCGTGATCTCCTTCCCGTTTCAGCCGCTTGCAATCTGTCTAGATTCACGCAAGCTACGCCATCCCTCCGTTTCTGTATCGAGTCAAAGAACCTCCGCATCCTACCAGTGAGTCATTCCTTCACGCGAACCACACCAGCCTTCTGCACACGTCCAACTCTCCAACGACGCAGAGACCGACGCTGAGCCCTTGGAGCCGTAGCAGTGCACCCTACCCTTCCTTCCTTCTGCACAGCAGGTACACGGAACTGGTAGAGCCTTAACCTCCTTATTCTGCTAATTTGTGCTACGTAGTTCTGCATCTCTAATCCGAAGCTTTTCAGCGCAGCAAGGCTCTTCCGAGTAGAAAGCACATCATCTTCGATCGGATTCCTTCTGTGGATAGGCAACGACCTTACTGCTGACGGGTGAACCTCTTTCCCTTCTTCTTCTACTGTTTCCCATCTATCTGCACTCTCACACCTTCCTTCTTTGTGCCGGACTGATTCCCCACTGATGTAGCAGCGAGACAAACTAGAGTCTTCCTTGGGACAGCAGTGAAACCGAGCCAAGCCTAATCCCAGTCCGGTAAGAAATCCACTTCTTGTTGCTCCTGTTTATGACATAGGTGCAACTTATGTATATGTACATTGTGACCTCCATGGGATTAGAACCTAGAATGTGTAAATTGGAATATATAGATTAATGTGTTCGGTGAGAGTCGAACTAGAGACCTATAGGAAGGTTGGATTGCTGTAAAAAAAATGAGCAATAGAAATAAGAGTGAAATGCCCTTGTTTAATCTCAGTTTGTAAGTTAGAAATGGGTACTGTTGTAGATCAATGTTAGAGAGTTAGGTTGAAGATCCACCGTTGAAATTTTAATAGGTAATAGATGGATATATGTAGTTTAGTATATTAAAATTTGAGAAGGAATGAACGGTCGGATTAGAAGTTATAAGCTTCCGAAGTTGGGTAGTTAAGCAGTTTTTGTAAACTTTGGATTTTTGGTTAAGTATAGAAATTGTAAGTGTAGTAGCCAACTTTGAGAATTTTTATAAAAATGATGGATGAACAGTTTTGAAAAATTTTTGCTCCTAAGGGTAGATGGAACATCATAGATGATCTAGAGAAAGATTTCGGAATTTTTATAAGCTTCTACAAATTTTATATTTGAAACCGAAGTTGGACCTTTACAATCTTTCGGAAAATAGGAAAATAGGAAAAGTGCCAGTTTGTAACCAAACTAAACTTAAGAGTTAGAATATGACTTTATAGTCTCAAATAGGAGTTTAGACATGAATTTCGGAAAATTCTGGAGGTTTCGGGACTAAGGGTAAAATAGTCATTTTACCATAAATTAGTACTGTAATTAGTTCTGTCCTATTACGATCTTCTATCTTAGAAGTCTTAGACTTCTAATTACTTTGGGAGTGTGCTAATGCACTTATCTCCTTTGACAGGCAACTGAGTTGCTACAGTTACAGAGCGAGTTTGATTTACAAAGAATCGAGATTTGTAACAGGTAAGTCCTTTGGGCTTACTTAGCTAACTTCTGAATATGAGCATGAATGATGATAGTGGTGTGTGATTGAGATGTTTAGAGTTATAGGTTGTGATATATATTTACCGACCTATACTTGGCCTAAGAGTAACGGGCGGTGGCATTCTGCTCAGTTAGCTTGAGGGCGCTGAGGGTTTCTTTAGGGACTAGTCCACACTCGGTTTGTAGTGATGCTACCGGCGGAGGTAAGCTAGACCTACACCCAGTTGGATAAGGAACGGAGGCGAGAACTCTTAAGAGTTCTCGTGCCACAACTGTAAAATTGAATAAGATGAATCACCTAAGTAATAGATAATAAACGGTTGTATGTCAGCATGATGTTTGTTATATTATTCTGCGTGTGTTTGTGCTGTTATTATTCTGCTTATATTTGGATAGTTAGCTAACAGTTGTTGTGTTGTGTAGACGTACCACAGTTTAGAGCAGATGCCGAGTGATCCGGATGGTAGTGGTCAGCCGGGGTGTCGTACTTTTAGGACGTGTTGCAGTTTCTTTATTTGTGGGATTTCTAGTTGGACCTTGGTTCTTTTCTTTCTATCCGTACTTTGTCATCTTATATTTCCGGCTGTTGGTTGTTCTGGTCCCTTTCATACATTGTTAAGACTTAATTTATGATTTCCGGGTTTTCCTTATCTGTGCCTTGTTGTAAGATCTTGTTAAGTTGTTGTCAAACTAAGGTCGGGACCCACTGTGCGGTCCTAACCAGTAACTCCCCAAGTTGAAAAATTTGGGGTGTTACACCATTGTTCATGTTTTTATTAATAGGTGTTCATAATTTTTATAGTCAGTTGACTGTTCATACTATGGTTCAAAACTATGGTTCAAAACTATGGTTCTTGTAAATTAAACACCGGGTTATTTTCAACAAATACACAAAAAAGGTAAAATTGTTAAAACGGAAACTATGGTTTGAAACCGTAAATTAAACATGTTTTTATTAATCGGTGTTCATACTTTTATACGCCATTGTTCATACTTTTATGCTCTATTGTCCATATTTGTATCAATCGGTGTTCATACTTTTATAGGTAAGACATTGGTCTTCGTACTTAAATGATGCTCTTTCTAAGACAATCTCATCCAACAAAAAATATTCAAAACAAAATAACAAACTTCAAACACATAGGAAAACCATATAATAAGTCTCAAAAACAAGTTTGTTTATATTTATTTTACATGTTGTCTCATTCTTACTTGTGAAAATTTTCACAGTTTCTGTTGTCATGTCCACTCCTGCCACACTTTTTACACTTTCTTTCACCCTTCTGAGATTCTTTCGAATGTATTTCTTGTCCATCCATGTAGCGTTTCCGGCTCCTTTTGTTCTTTGCTTTTTCGGGTGGCAATACAATGATAGTAGTGTGTTCAGTTGTTGTTGCAAATGCCTTAAAGAAATCTCTTTTAGAAGGTGTTGTATAGTGAGCTGATTCCACCACCAAATTCTTGTACTCTTTAATTATGTTGAAAAATTGCTTTACAACCACAATGATTGGAAGTTGTCTTCCTTTTGCCCGTACTATGTTTGCCATTTTTTTACCTTCCCTTGTGTATACAAAATACTTCCTCCACACAACATTGTTGGGTTTGTGATTACATGAAACACGAATCTCAAATCGACAAATAGAGGCATACCTCCTATAGAAGTCCTCAACTTCCTCCACACTTAAAAATTGTTGACCAACATGTGATTTCAATGTATCATCACAAATTGGTACCCAATTGGTAGAGTTATTTGGAGTTACTTGTATAATAGCTCCACCTTCATTATATGGAGCATTCACCCTCAATCCCGACACAAAGATTGATGATGATTGTGTACCCAACATCACTGAATCTGTAAAGCAATGAAAAATATACTAGTGTAAGTTCATAATTTTTATTCATCGGTGTTCATACTTTTATACGTTATTGTTCATGTTTTTATTCTTCGGTGTTCATACTTTTTATGTCATTTTTCATGCAAATATTATAGACTATTTTTCTATGAGGCATTTTGTCGAACAGTTGACGTGCACACTAAAAGAGCATATAGATTGTTCAATTGGATCTATTAGACCAACTCAACATATGTATATGCATATATTTTCTCAATCAAACCTATCAAAACAAAAGTGATTTAAACAAATTTGATTTAAAAAACAAACATCAATCATAATGAAACCTAAACCATAAGAATGAAAACCTAAACCGTAAGAGTAGAAATTCGAAGAAACAATACCTGAATCGTCTTGTATTCTCTTTGATTTCACCATTTTTACGTAATCAATCTTTTATTTGGGAGCCGTTGATTGAAATCTCATCCAATGGCTCTCATGTTTCCTAATTCCTATCCACAAGGCTTCTCCTCACCGGAACTTGCCCCTATCTATATATATATATATATATATATATATATATATATAGAAAAATGTAGATCACAAACATTAAGAATTTTTTTAAAAAAAACAAATTAATTTTAATAATATTCTTTTATTTTGAAGATATTTTTTGACTTTGTAGATTTTTGGAATATTTCAATAATATTTTTGAATATTTATTTATTTTTATAATTTGAAACACATTATAATATACAAAGATTTTAGTTTCTATTAACTAATTAGATAATCTAAAAACATTATTCTTCAAACGTAATAAGTGGTGACTCAACCTATAAACTTTTATTTATTTAATTTGTAAAGTTTAATAAATAATTAAAGTTAATTTAGATACTATTTAATCTAGAGTATTTCAAAAGTAAACAATTGACTTTTAACTTAAAAAATTAATTTGTATATTTTGAAGGAAAAAGCTAACATGCAATTAATACTAACCTAAAATAATCCATATACATTCTTCTAGTTCAGTTTCCATGAAATTTATTAAAAATTGTAGAGATTTCATTAAATCATGACCATTAGTTTAATTCAATGGTTAAGATGGACACAATTTGAAACTGGTAATAAAATATAATAAAAATGTTAATTAGTTAGCTTATCCCTATCTCCATTTTCGCGATTAGATCGGTGAGAATAATACCCTATTTATTCGGCTTCAACAGTTCCCTTCTTGTAAGACCCCAGCCTTTTGCCTTCACCGCCCATGCGGTGAAGTGTCGCCCCTGCGGCAGGCCGCACCCGCGGCTGACTACAGATCGCGCCCGATCTTTCTTTCGTTCGTTTTATCTTCCTTCCATAGATAGAATATCTGATCTTCTATCTTATGAGCCGGTTTCCTTATCCTCTTTTTAACCCTAGAAGTCCTTCCTTTTTATCTTTTCAGCTTGTCTCTTTATATTTCCGTCTTTTCTCCTTTTTCCCGTTTTTCGCTTACGTCTTCTTCAACCTTGAAGCTGCATCCGTCTCCCTTGCTTCATGTGATCTTACTGAACGTGTAAGTCTTCTCCTCTGAGTTCTTCTTCATCACGTTCATGTAGTTGTTGCATGCCTTCTCTTTTGTTTTGTTTCTTCTTCGTTCTTCCCTTTTCTTCTTCTCCAAGGATCAAGCTTGAGCCTTGATTCTTGGTAGAGCGTTCTGTTGTTGATTCCTTGATGTTCACAGGCTCCCTTGGTTGAGTTGTGATGTGGTTGTGTGTTGAGAAAGGAAAGCCTTGACCTTTGGTGGAGTTTCTTGCTGTCGAAGGAGAAGTCGACGTTTCTGTTGCAAAAATCGCCCCCGCGCCTCTGCGGTGCCGCCCCTGCGTCTGTCCAGCCACCCCTGCGGTTTCCTCTGTAGTAGTTCCCGTCTTTGGTGAGCTACTTCCTTCCTTGCTTTCCTCATTACTTTCGTGGTTTCTTATGGTCGTTCCTTGTTCCCTGAGGTTGTTGTAAGACTGAGGTTGAGCCCTTAGCTTGTGGAGATCTCTTAGAAATCATTGAGACTAGAAGACGTCAACACACCAACAAAGGCACCGCCAACTTTGGAGTTGAAACCTCTCCCAGCACACTTAAGGTACGATTTTCTTGGACCAAATGATACATATCCGGTCATAGTTAGCGCTGCTTTAACTTATGATGAGCATACCAGGCTTATGAATGTTTTGAGATTACATAGGAAAGCCATAGGATACACAACTGATGATCTAATAGGTATCAAATCTTGTTTGTGCATGCATAAAATATTAATGGAGGATGACCATAGACCTTCACGTGAACCTCAACGACGGTTAAATCCGACCATTAAAGAGGTTGTGAAGAAGGAAGTCCTCAAACTTCTTGATGCATGTATTCTTTCCCATATCCGATAGCAAGTGGGTGAGCCCCGTCCACGTTGTTCCAAAGAAAGGGGGAATGACCGTTGTGACCAACAAGAACAACGAGTTAATCCCCACTAGAACCGTTACGGGATGACGTGTTTGCATTGACTACCGGAAGCTGAATGTTGCAACTAGGAAGGATCACTTCCCTCTACCTTTCATTGACCAAATTCTTGAAAGGTGTAAAAGTTAGGATTTTAGAATCCTAATAAAGGATGATTAAGGGTGATTAAGTTAATCATCGATATCAATTGACCCATAAATCGCGAATAGTGTGTAGATGACGAGTATGAATTCCACCATTATGATTTTGGCGTAAATTTGGATGTATGTGGGAAATTTTACTTTTTCCTCCGGGGAATAATTTTTACCCTCTAGTATGATTTGGAGCATTTGGAAGCTTCAATTAATAAAATTGTAGTTGAGAGAAATGATCAGGACATTGAGTATGTTCTAGATATGAAATAACATGGAAAGGCAAAATGGCCAAAAGAGTCGCTATTTCGTTTCTTAGCGGCTAAGAAAGACGGCTTAGGAATACGCGTTATCAGAGTAAGTTGCGGAATAATTATCCACACAATATATCAGATTTATTATTCCAATTTCGAGAAGTTTGGAGAAGGGGCTCAAACCGCCTTCGGATCGGTAAACGGATAATTATCGACTTTGCTAAAGGATAATTATCGTCTTCGCTATAAATAGCGGAAATTCATTTATTAATTCATTTCCTTTCACAATTATTCGTAAAGCTTTGATTTCTCTCAACCTTCAAATTCAGATCTACTCTTTGTTTGTAATCCGATTTCAATTCCGTTTGAGTTTTCGGATTCCTCTCTTCGTCCTGTTCATTTTGGTACCGAGTTTCTGCGTTTCCGTTGAAGTTAAGGTCAGGTCGAGCCTCCCTCTTATATGGTCGGTTCCGTCGCTCAGATTCCGGTGAATCTGATGATGTCCAAGCGTAGCCTGCGTCGTTGTGATTCCGAATCTTCTTTCGGATCGTCAATCGGGTTAGTAACGAATAAGTTATGAATTTATCGTTTTCCGTATTGCGATTTGGCCTAAATTGACCTTAGGCTTGTCAAAATGGATAATTGGAAATTCCATTATGCTCGTTACTTTATTCTGGTGATTATGGGATATTTGTTTGATGAGATCTGATGACAAGTGGGTTCAGAAACTGTCTGCGGAAAAACGTTATTCTGATGAAATTTAATTAATTAATTAAATTAGGAATCTAGAAAACGCTATAAGATAATTAAATTCAAAGGAATGAATTTAATTGATGTTTGAAGCAAGAAGTTTAATACGAGGAATATGATATTCTCCACAGGTGGTGTTGAAGACGGTAGACTAACTATAGCTTAGTTGCTCAGTGAGCGTATCCAGGTAAGTCTTCGGACTTATTTAGCTTCGATCTGCAGAAACCCGTGCCTGAGAGGTTTATATCCCACTGTGTTGATATGTGTTGTTATTTTGAAATGTCTTGTTGTGTTGAAATGTGAATGTTGACATGCATTGCGATGTGTTATGTGTGAAGCATGCTTGATGTGTTTTATGATGAAAATGATGTTATGACGTGTAAAGAATGCTTAATGTTGTTGTGATTATATTATGTCATAGTTATGAGAAATTGTTAAATGAACATGTGTTAGCCTTTTGAGGCGTGCTATTGAATGACATGATAAGCTTGTTGAAACATGATAATGTATGACGTGATAAGCCTTTTGAGGCACGTGATATGATGATGACCTGTAAAGGTCAATAGTATGTAAATTGTTTAAGACTCTGAGCTAACCATTGGCCAGGTCGCTAGCTATTGAAGTGAATCCCGGAGCTTGGCCAAGCCCGGATCACTTGCGTTTGTATAAGAATGACACCGAGTCTGATGGACTTCAGGCTCGGGTCGCACACCTAATGAAAATGGTAAATGTTTGCATTAACATGAATGGCAAAATGTTGCATGTGGTTAGGGGTTAAGACCATAACCCACCACGAGAAAGTCTGGCCTGTAGACTTGATCAGTCTGGCTACGACCTAAGAGCAAATGTCTGAATTAACCTAATCTGTGCAATGGTGAGCTCACACCAAAGCCAGAACCGTATAAGAAATGATCCCGGATTTGGTCCGGGATCGCAAATTGTAAATTTCATACTGCATTCACGTGCATCATTCATAAAAGCATGATATCATCTCATGAGCACGATATATGGTATATGAATATATTTGTTGTGTTGTGATATGATGATATAATCTCTCGTGGATAGATTATGATCGGTAGCTAACGGTTTTAGACCGAATCTTTTTAGGAAATGCCGATCATAGGAACACTTCAGGGATGTCAGTTGTAGGAAGTGGACAACCGAGACAGTGTTAATCCAAGGGTTGGTTGAACTACTTTTGAAACTAATCGCTTGTAAGCGAGTCTTTTGTGGTTTGTGTACAATTGTGTACACGTGTTGATTTCAGGCTGAAGTTTTAAAACAACTGTCCAGGTGTCATGTTTTGAAGTGTCGTTTTGGGATATACATACTAACTTCATGCATGGTTGTTATGTAAATGTTTTCTAAATGACAGGTTGAATGTTTTCAATATTTCTTCCTGCTTCTTGTTGCAAGGTCCTATTTGTGAAGTTGTTGTCAGACTAACTGATGGGACCCACTGTGTGGTCCTTAGCCTAGTGACGTCTTGAGTTACTTAAAACTCGGGTCGTTACAGATTGGTATCAGAGCTTAGGTTGACAACAAGGGTACATGTGACTTGAGACGAGACATGATAGTTCAACCTAACTACAACCCAGTCCGGGTTGGTTTTGAAAGGACATTTAAGTTTTCAAAAGATTTTAAAAATTACTAACATATGGTTTTAATGGATTTAAAATCATGTGCATAGTCGGGATTGCGGGTAAAGACACTGCCTTCCACTCCTCAGCATGACTCCTTATAAGTGTAGTTTTCTCTCTCTAACTTGTTAAGATTATAGTATTCTGATAGATATCACTAATGTTATAAGTAGTGGATATATATGAAGAGAGAACGATCTTGAATATTCCGGTTTGTCGAAACCGTGATAAAGGAAACCGTAAGCTTTTTGATTAAGAGACAAGGAAATTGCAGCTTAATTACGAGTATGTCAATGGGAGCACAATGTGCAAGTGTGTCAGTGGAAGTACGACAAGCTAGAAGTACATGAGAGTATAATGTTTAAAGTAAGTGGTCAAGGTCAAGTACATCTACCCATCGAGCTACATGAGATGAGAAGATGCAAGAATATAGCGGTAGAAAGGGCTATTGCTACGATAGAAACGCAAGGGCAAGCACGAGTTGTTGAACCCCAAACACTAGAAGTTCCATATGAGGAACAAGAAGGTAGTGAACTTCATTAGAGAAGTGGCTAAGGCCATAAAAAGAAGAGATGCGTTAGTGTTTGCAGCAGCTTATGTAATGCAAGTGATTGGCGGTTGAACCACATAAACATGACTTTTGGGGACATTGGAGGGCTAGAAAGTATAAGATGAAACTTGCAGCAACCTTCATGCAAAACATTGGTGCATGTTGGTGGATGAGAAATCGTGCAATCATTATGGATTACGATACTTTCAAGAGTCAGATTTGGACTAACTTGTTAAAGTCTTTTCTGGAAGCAACATTTGGAGGGTCTCCTATAATGGAGATGAATTTCACGAGGAGTATACATCGTTGGATGAGAGTGCACCACTTTATGATCAATTGATAAGATTGTTTACGATAGGATGAAACAACCTCTTAGTTGGTGTTGTCACCTAAG
Source organism: Fagopyrum esculentum (assembly GCA_033239045.1). NCBI lineage: Eukaryota > Viridiplantae > Streptophyta > Magnoliopsida > Caryophyllales > Polygonaceae > Fagopyrum > Fagopyrum esculentum. The sequence continues at coordinate 23,501,528 of BSUD01000006.1, read as the reverse complement.
ATATGACGTTATTGGAGTATTAGGAGAGGATAATAAAGCTTGAAACAAGACAAGGCTTTAAGAAATAGGTGGATTCCCGAACTAGTGAAGAGAGAGGCAGGGTCTACTCCATGTTTCTTGAAACCTGCGAGTACGAGACGTGTGACTCAAGAAACAAGGCCTTCTCCACAACCATGATCATAAGAGAAATTGGAGGGAAGAACATGTTTTAATTCTGGAGACCTAAATCATTACAAGAAGGATTGATCAAAAAGTCCAACTACATGTTTCAAATGTAGTTAACCTAAAGATATGATAAAGTTTGTGAGACTAGGGGGTAATGTTAACTCAAGGATCTTGTCCTAATGTGAGAGGAGGAAAAAGCCAAAGTTTATGTGGAAACTAGGCAAGTAAAGTAGCCAACCGATATCCTTATTACCGGATTGGATAATGATGACGTGATTCTAGACATCGATTGGATGATCAAGTATATGGCTAAAATAAATGCGGAAATGCTAACAATAACGATGTTAGCCAAAGATGATACTTGTCATGTGTTCAAATGAGGTGAGCTACAAGAACCGCTAGTGAGGATCTCTGCGACGAAAGCAAGTAAACTGGTGAGGAAAGGATACGAAGCATATACATGTTATGCTTTGGAGAAAGGAGGAAATATTCAATTAAAAAGACATTCTAATGGCACGCGAGTTTAAGGATGTATTTCACGATGAAATACTTGGATTGTCACCTGCAAGACAAGTTGACTTTGGAGTTGATCTAGAGCTTGGAAATAGACCATTTTTAAAGCTCCGTCACGATGGTACCTGTGGAAATGCTTGAGTTAAAGAAGCAGTTGGAAGAATTGGCAAATAAAGAATTTATTCGGCCAAGTGTATCACCTTGGGGAGCACCAATGTTGTTTGTAAGGAAAAAGGGATGGTACATTGGGAATATGTATCGACTATAAAGAACTGAAAAGATGATGATTAAGAACAAGTATCCACTGCCGCGAATTGATGATTTGTTAGATCAATTGCAAGGAGCAAATGTGTTCTCCATCATAGACCTACGGGCAGGCTATCATCAGTTGAAGATTCAAGAAGATGATATCCGTAAGACAACATTCAGGACTCGATTTGTTGTGGTCTTTATCGATGACATATTGGCTTATTCACGAAGTAGTGAAGAGCATAGAACATTTAAAAGCAATTCTCCAAGTATTGATGAAAGAGAAGCTTTATGCCAAGTGTAACGCCCCGTTTATTCGGGTGCGTTCCGACTTCGTTTTCTTTCCCTTCTAGTGTTTCGTTATTAGCTTGAATTTTTAAGATGAGTATATTTTTTTTTTATATATATATTAAAAATACCTTTTCCGTATTTTATTAATCTAATTGAGTCGGAGAGTCGGGATTAACGATCCGGAAAATCTCGTTCCGATCATTTAATCGAGTTGCCCTAATTCCTTTTTCTCTATTCTTTTTCTTTTCCTTTTCTTTCCTTTCCTTTTTTTTTTCCTTTCCTCCCTCCTGTTGTGCGTGCGTGCTGATAGGCCTGGGCAGCTGCGTCTCCTCGCTCCTCTCGCTGCTGATGCACGCCACTGCAGCCTACCCGCCTAGCCTGGCGGCCGACCCTTCGCCCCCTGTGACGACCACCTCCTAGACTACCCTCCCTCTCCTCTTTCATTCACTCCTCTCCTCTCTCATTCACACCTCACCTTTCCCTCTCTTCGTCCCTGGTCAACAGATCAAGCAAACAAGGTCTTCACCTTTGCAGATCGGGATCGACGGTGAGGCCACATCCACCGGAGGCCGGATCTGGAGCCGCCTGTCCCTCCGCCCCTAACCACTTGTGCCGCCGGATAGTGAGTAGCCGAGTCTCTCTCCTTCTTCCCTCTTCTCTCCTGTCTCGTTATTTTTCTTCTTCTTTTTGTGTGACTTTCGGCCGGTTGTGACAGCCGCGACCACGCGCCGTCGAAGGCGACGCCTCGCCGGAAGCCTGCCGCCGGACCTCGTCCTCCCCTGCGCCACGCCGCCATGCCGCCACGCCGCCACGCCGCCACGCCGTAAGCCGCCACCAGCCCTCTTCTCCCTCTCCACTACAGCGTGCGGCTAGGGTTACAAGAGCTGCTGCTGTTCTTTTCTTTTTGTAAATTACAGATTTTGCCCCCAGCTTCTGTATAATTGCAATAATAACCCTATTTTCTGGATAACTGCAGTTTGCATCCAAAATTTATTAATAACCACCATTCTAGCCATGTGAAGTTTATTACGAGATTTAACCAACTATGGATCTTTAAAAAAATAAAATAAATAACCAAGTTGTTGGGTTTTTCATCCGAACGGAAAGAAATAATGAAGTGGGGAGTTTTGGTTTAATCATGTTACTCACCTTGAAGATGTTTTACGGGTTTGGCCGTGTTTTGAAAACGAGTTTCTCGAATTATGTCTAAACCGTTATGCAATCAATGTAGCCTATAAGCTAAATTCTTGTAGCTTTGTTGTATAGGTCCGGAAGCACCCGTTAAGTCCACCCAATCCGTTCTCGACATCCATAACCCCCGCACCCCCTTGGAACACGCGTGAGTACCCTCTCCGTCTCTTTATGTTTATGGCGGTAGTGTATCATACTAGGTGAATCTAGTATAACGTAGAGAAAATGCCATATAGTGGCCGTGACCTTAGGTATTAAGAATAGTTTATAGATTTTGGTGTGCTTCGGCAAGCTTACTTAGAGAATCAAAATATGGGAACTAGCATGCTAATGATTATCTTACAAGTTGGACATATAGAAGTACGGGGGTGGTTACCTTGACGGATAGTTGATGATAGTATGCCTCGTTGTGTTCAGGCATTGAGTGTTTTCTGCAAGAAGCCTAGAGGATTTATTCGTGTACCTTGAGTGAGGTAAGTCTACGGACTTACTTAACTAGCTTTTCGCATATGAGTTGTGACGTGTGGGTGGTGTGTGTTATTCTTATTAATTGCTATGAAATAACTTATAAATCGGACTAGGATGTGGACGTGTTATTATTTATTTGGCCCAAGTGTATGACAACGGGTGGTGACCACTATGTCCGGCCCAAAATGGGGATGGCCGGGAGGTGCCTTGCGACCAGTCCAACAGGTGATGTTGATCCGCATCTGGCCCAAACCTGTTTGGTGAAAGGGGACAAGGGCGGGATCCTTGTGATTTCCGTGCCACAACTAAATGGAAATTAGTAATGGAATAACCTAAATTAAAGATAATAACCGGACTTCTTTGCAAGCATGATTGTGTGTTTACTTTATCCTTATATGTGTTTGTGCCTTATCGTTCTTCTTATATTCGAATTGCTAGCTAACGGTTTAAAAACCGGTTGTATAGATGCCTTGCAGGTTAGGGATGCCGCCGAGTGAGGTGGAGGAGTGGACAGCCGGGGGTCTCCGTACATTATAGGACGGGGGCGTTTTTGAGATTATTCTTGTCATGTTTGACTCATGGTTTTCGGATATATGTTTTGAGTTGTGACGTTTTGAGGACTCGGCTGAGTTTCCACTTTGTACTTTTACTTTCCGTTCTCGTATACATTATAAACGATTTGAGTTTTGCCTTTATTTGTGCCATGTTGGAAAGGTCCGGTGAAATTGTTGTCAAGCTAAGGGTCGGGACCCATTGTGAGGTCTCGCCCGTAGCATCCCGATATCCCGAGGATTTGGGTTGTTACAAAAGTGGTATCAGAGCCCTAGGTTGACAACAATGGCACTCGCAATCTTCTAAAGGCCGAATGAGGTATAAACAGGACCCCACGGGTTCTGACTTTTCGTTTTCAAAATTCATATGCATGAGTCGGGATTGGGTTAGAATGTACGGGACCACCACTCCTCACGCAAACCTCGGCGGCGTAGATTTCTGGATTTGATGTATGTAATACCTATATATTGACATAGTTATAAGTATTTATATATGACTTTAGGATGTTTCGGACTTGAATGTACCTAGCTAAGCATGTGACCTTAGGATGATTGGGCTTCTATGCCTCGGTTGAATCTTAGATTGTTGCTTCTTTTTATGCTTTTACAAGTTTCCTTTATATGCTAAATATTGCAATTATTACGTATATATAGATATATATATATATATATATATATATATACACTCATATATAAATAAACGCGGAACGATATCAGATGGCACGTACGAGAGCTACCGCATACGTAGGACCCGCCAGGGGTAGACCACCTCTTCCTCCTACCGTCCAAAGACGGGGACGAGTAGGAAGACCTCCAGGCACGAGAGGTCGGGGACGTATTCCCATTGCGGACCCACCAGTTGTGGATCCGCCAGCACCTGAGGATCCCGTAGAGGACGTCGCTGAGAGCATCATTCCCGAGGTTAGGGATAGGACCGCCGCGAGGTCCGGGGCTCAGAGTTCTCCATCTGCTAGGACTGGGGGAGCATCTATTGGAGCTAGCGTGTTTGCAGACTATGTACGACGAGTTGAGGAGGCATTTAGGACAGGAGTACCACCACCCGCACCCCCAGGGCCAGCACCTGCACCGGCACCTGCGAGATCAGCAGAGGTCACGCAGAGAGTTACTCCGATTAGGGCTGCGCCAGAGGTAGTTGCACCAGCAGTAGCTGCACCCGAGCCAGTTGTTGATGTTGTTAGGGCGAGAGATGAGCTGAGATTCCCGAGACCTGATTCCTGGTTGAAGGCTTTCAACCAGCAGCATGTACCCTACTTCGATGGGAAGGTAGGGTTAGAGGTCACTACAAAAAATAATTCAATTAGCGACGGTAGTTGGCGACGGCAGAAAAGCTATTTGCCGTCGCCAATAATCAACGGCGACGGCTTGACGACGGTAAAACGGGGCGTAGCCAGAACAGGCGACGCAAAAAATTTTGCGTCGGCCTTTTGCCGTCGCTAATATTGCGCGTCGCCTGTTGGCGACGGATATTAACCGTCGCAAATATTTCTCGTCAGCGACAGCCGTGGCCGTTTATTGTGTCGCAAATTTAAAAATTGGTCTGAAATTTTAATTTTGCGTCGGCAGTAGCCGTCGCAAAACTTAAATTTTGTGGAAAATTTAGTATTTTTGGCAACGGTAAGGAACCATCGCAATTTTATATTGGTGGGAAAATTTGTATTTTTAGCGACGGCATAGAGTCGTCACAAATTGTTATAAAGTGCTTAAAATATTAATTTTTGGCAACGGTACCCTTCGGTGACAAATTGTAAATTTTGTGGAAAAATTCTACCACATCCCGTAAAACTACACCACAACCTTTATTATTTGAAAACATCTAAATGACTACATCAAATGGCAACAACAATTTTCATAAACCAAAAGACTATTTAACATTCAAAACAATCAAAATAACACGATTTGAAGTGTAAAGAAGTTCACAATTTGAAAGTACAAAACCTAGTTGTCCTTCATCTTTAACAAAGTGGTAATGAAGTTCACAATCACATACTTCTACGATCTAAAAATCTTCTACTTGGACAAATTCTTCATCAACAGCATCCTTGTCGTAAATTGGTTCCTTTTATGATGCAACATGATCTCCATCTCTAATAGACTCTTTTCGATGTACACTATTTGCAATCTATAAAATATGAAATAATAACAATAGTTTAGGTGGAGAAAAATTTATGGTAACAAAGTCTTATGCACATATATGAGCATTTACTTATCAAACATTGAATTTTTAAAGAATTCAAAATTCTATATTACCAAAACTAACCTTTTTTGATGTTATATAATCTCCATCTCCAATAGACTCTTTTCTGTACAGATTTGAGAAAAGACAAGCAGTTTACTACATAATATTATATTAACCAAGAACAAACAAAGTAGGGTCACCATCGTCAGATATTGGATATTTCACCTTCTGCATATGATGGGAGCAAATGATCTTAGTCTCTTGGCAACAGTTCTTGATCAAGAGCATGAAGGATCTAATCGTATGGCCAGAATCTGCAAATATTATTCATGACAGGAAAGAACAAATAAAACATAAACTCATAATGGAATAAATTGAAACATAATATGGGAGGAATGAGAGTACTTTTGATGAGAGTACTTTTGAGTACGTTGGATGCTTAATGTCAATGTCCAAGAAATCCCCATGCAGAGCTTCCACAACTAACAACAAGGTTATAGATCACAACTACGCGTACAGTAACTCAGAAGATACAACAAAAACAGTATATACATACCAATTGCAAAGACCAATGCAGCATAGTTTAGTGATAGAGCCTCATACTACATGATTGTGCTATAAAGCATGACACTCAAACAGACCCTTAGTGTATACGGTGTACATAATCAGGTTCAAACCATTTGGACCAGACCAAGACCAAACCTGGCGTCTTCCTTCAGTGGCTCAATCCATCATTTTATGAGGTGGTAGAAGCCCCATCTGATAAGACAAATATGATAGTATTTGTGAAACCAGCAAGCAGAATTGAAAAACAAAACGTTTAGAGTGAGATTGATAGTCCGACTATTGGAACATAACCTACCTCCCAATCAGGTTTTGGTCCAAGAGCAACTGCCACCATAGAACTTTCTTTTCCCTACACACAAGTGTTTACATTACATCAAAATTAAACTACAAACTGTTCTCAAAGGGCTCTTCCGAACATATAGAGGAGTCTTATCCATTACATGCAATTTGAGAGAAGCAATATAGGATTCATACTTGTAAAAATACACTTCCATTTGTGACCAAGGGATGATTGTGCAAATTTGTACCACATGGAAGAATTAGGAGGTTAGGAACTATGTCATCCTTCTCAACCTATTAAAGTCCAACAACAAAGAACAAAATCAGAAATTAGGACATTAAAATATAGATCTGGTTGATAGCATCATCTAACAATATATAGTTTCAGAAGCAATTTCTGCAGTACCATATGAAGCAATTTCCCGATGTCAAAACAATTGATCTATAGTTAGACGTAAAGAACTATACAAGATAAATACTTCACCAAGTTGAGTCATTTTAAGGATGTGAATTTTCATCTCACTGAAGCAATTTCCTAATGTCAAAACAATTGACCTATAGTTAGACGTAAAGAACTATACAAGATAAATACTTCATCAAGTTGAGTCATTTTAAGGATGTGAATTTTCATCTCACTAGCTGTTAAAGTTAAGGGCATGTCACTAGATGTTGTTGGATAGAAGAGTCTATGTTCAGTACCTGGCCGAAAAGAATAGAATACATTAATATGTATATTAGCTCCTCCTATCTCTGCAATGGCAATTGGAATTTGTGAGTAATTCAATAACCATGAGCCTGTGACAGCTCGAAAGAGTGAAAATGCACAGTTCCGGCTGTGTGATGCAACTATGTCAAAAGTCCAAATGACTTCCATAAGAATGTCACCAGAAAAGTGATATTGAAAGGACTGTCTCAAACAACTAGTTTCCTTTCATGTGTTAGTTGACTGATTGGTCTTGTACTCATAAGTCCATAACAAAGCATAATATACCAACAATGCATAATATATATACCAACATGACATGGGTTACAAACATGTGTTCAAAATCAGCAAGATCATATCTAATAATTGAAACTCAATTAGGTAGTGTCTCAAAAGCCAAGTCTAACCTAGATAACTATAGGGTAAAATGAGTCCGGACTTGAGCAAAAAAGGACACAAATTAAGTAATATGTTCAAAATCAGCAAGCTACTATCTAGTAACTCAACAAAAGGTGATAAGGACATAAACGTTACCGTCTATTATTAGAATAAATGAAGGTCTCTCCATTGAGTCGGCATGCCATGCCAAAAATATTCCCATCAATACTCCCATCAAGCTTTCTAGCAAGTTCTCTCCCTTGAGTCGGCATGCCATGCCAATAAAGCGGCCATAAAAGTCATTGACTGAGTATCATCAAAAGCATTGATACGAAGCTCATCTATGCGATAGCAGTTACAGAAGAGAAGGGCAAGCCAGAAAGGGGCGTCAAGGTTAAGAATAATAATAATAATTTACTACATATGTGGTTGATTGAGTTTGTGTTAGAACTTCATGCCATCCATATCTTCCACAGATACATGCCGCCACTTTCTCATATTTAGGTTGGGCTCTTGTAATTAATTTATTTTGTCTCTCACCTCAGTAGTGAGCGAGTAAGGCAATCCACCACTTGCTAGGCTACTACGCTACCAACAACATGGCAGTAGTAATATTCAAAAGTAATGACTTTTTCTAAAATTGAAATAAAGGTTAATAGGAATGAAGAAAAGCAAGAGAATCTCATTGAGCTTTAGTTTTAGAGTTTAGCCTGCAATGGAGGCCTGAACACTGTCAACTTGATAATCTCCCATCACCTGCTTTTCACCTTTCACTTTGCACTTTTACAGCTTTCTTATCTAACTCAACATAAGGATCTTCAAACCCATTGCTTTGACCATACCTATCCAACTAAACAAAATACTAAAAATAGCCCGTAATTTGGGGTTGCTGCTTTGTCATCTTGCATTGCTAATACTGTCATCGTTGAACTCCAATTATACTTATTCAATACCTGCAAGAGTATTTTAACTTACTAATTTGTATGTTTTTGACATGATTAACACCCTTGGATGCGTCCTAATTCGGCAATCTACAGTCTATATAGGTGAGTAAAGTTGCATTTATATTCTCGTCTTCCCACCTACATACTACGATTTTTGTATATTCATGCTCGGGGTTTTGTTTTGATGAATAGGCGGGTATGATAAAGAGGACAAGGCAGCCAGTAAAGATTGACACAGAAGGCAATTCATACCTCGGAATCGAATAGGATTTAGAACAATCTTTATAGAGGCATCAATTCCTCATTTAAGCCTTCAAGGCATCATCGGTTAACATATTCATTCAGAAGTGGCCAGTTTCTGCAATACCAAGAAGACCCCAAGGAGAGTGATCAAACCATATAAAGCCTTATACATAAGTTGCAAGCAGTCAATAACACAAAAATATACTTCATAAGATTCTTGAAACTTCTTAAAACAATTAGCTTACATGTCAGGAAATCCTTCCTCACAAAACTACTAGAAACTATGAGGTTGTCAATAATACTCTAAAAATATGATGGACAATTCTTTTTATTTGACTAAAGCTTCTAAACCAAATGTAATCAAAGGTTCATTTAACCGTACAGGAGCATAGTAATCCAAGCTAGATATTGTCACATGAAAAACTAATACTCCGCCATGAGGGATTGTTTGGGAATTGTTAGCAAGGAGAGATTCACATTATGATTAAGCAATAAGAACACATGAAAAGAAGAAATTAAATGGAGACATAGATACAAACCTCTCAAAGAAGGGGGCGTCGGGGCGACTGGCCGACTAGGCGAGGCGGAGGGGAGGCGGAGGGGAGGCGGCGTTGGGGCAACTAGCAACTAGCGATTGGCGAAACCTAGGCTGCAGTCAGTACGCCGGGCGTCGGGGATAGGGTTGAAGTGCTGAACTCTTAAGTCTGAAGATCGAGAATTCGAGATGAATAGAAGAAGGCTCCTTTTTTTTAATTAAACGATGCGTTGCAGCTGCGGTTATAATCGCATTTTGCGGTTCGGTTCATCAACCGAACCGCAACGAGTAAAATCATCAACCGTCTTGCAGTTTGAACCGTTTTTTTGCGGTTTGGACCGTTTTTTCTGGTTTTGGTTCGATTCAGTGAACCGAATCAACTCCTTCTCATCCCTAGAGTTGAAGACGTCGAACAGAATGGACGCAAGAGGGAAACCTAATTTTCCACGGGAATATAATTTGGGCTGAATTTTAATTAATTTTAAGAAAAAGAAAATTAATTTATATTTTTTTATTTTTTTACCCCAATATTTTTACGGCGCCAAATAATTTGGTTGTTGGCGATATAAAGTTGTCGTCAAAGGTCCCTTTTATCAACCACGGTAAAGCTTAGCCGACGCCATTTACATGACTATTAACAACACTACTATTAGCGATAGACCATCACCGCTTCACCCGCCACCAGCTTTCACCAGCTTCATATCGGGTTTTCGCCCTTTTACTATGGAGCGGGTGACTGGGTGTTCGTCGGGTTCGGATGAAATTATCATCCCTAAACGGAAGGGGCGCAAGAGGAAAACCTATTTTTTTGTGGGAATAAAATTTGGGATAAATTTTAAATTCTTCTAAGAAAAATAAATTTTTTATTTTTTTACCCCAATATTTTCATATGGCGCCAAATAATTTGGTTGTTGGCGTCGGCGTCATAAAGCCGTAGCAAATGATCCCTTTTATTAGCCACGGTAAAGATTAGCCGACGCCAATTACATGACTATTAGCGACGGTCGTATACCACCGACGCAAATAATTTGTATTTTTGCCACGCGGGTGTTGCCGTCGCCAAATCAAGGCCAATGGCAACGGCAAACCCTAGCCGTCGCCAACAAGCGTGGCTAATTGAATTATTTTTTGTAGTGGGTGGAGCACTGGATTGGGCATGTGGAGTCGGCTTTAGAGGCGATCCGTTGCCTAGAGGAGAGACAGGTGGAGATAGTTCAGACTTTATTCAGGGAGCAGGCCCAGTATTGGTGGAGGACAGTTAGAGGAGGAGTGACCAGGATGGACCAGTTGCTTAGCCTCGTTAAAGAGAGTTTTTGTCCGGCTTCACTGAGGAGAGATAGAGTACAGGACTTCTTGGAGGCGGGATTTGAGGATGTCCCAGTTATCGAGGCGGTTAGACGGTTCCGTGAGGAGTTAGCTTTGTTGGGTCCCGCCGCACCTCCGGCAGACCAACACGTCTACTTATTCTCTAGGAGATTGAGGGATTCCACACGTGCCTACCTTGCGGGATTCCGCTGTGATTCCTTAGCGGAGTACCAGGACCGAGCCGCAGCATACGAGAGAGACCGACCAGGGTCTAGGAGAGCACCACAGTCCGGAGGGCCGGACAAGAGACAGAGGACAGGATCATTTGGTTCAGGAGCAGGAGCCCCAGGACAGGGACGTGGCCCGACTCAGGGGCGTAGTCAGACTCAGGGACGTTCAGGACCCCAGCAGTCTGGGCAGGTATCAGATCGAGGACGGCAGTGTTTCAACTGCAGCGGGTATGGGCATATGCGAGGTGACTGCCCGAGGACGACAGTGACTTGTTATCTTTGTGGCAGACTTGGACACCGAGCCACTTTTTGCCGGCAGGGCCCGGCACCGTCCCAGTAGGGTTCTTCACCTGTTGGCATCCCTAGAGGTGGACAGAGACCACCCCAGCGTCAGACACAGAGTCAGCACCAGCAGAGGGTCCCGGGATATTCACAGGCACAGACTTCAGCCCAGGGACAGGGCCGAGGCAGAGGCCGGGGTGGAGGTGCCCAGGATACTAGAGGCACACAGGCTAGAGTGTTCGAGTTGAGGAGTGCTACTGATCCAGCAGCGCCAGCAGCTACAGGTACTATTCAGATTCACGGCATTTCGGTCCGAGTTTTATTTGATACGGGTGCTACGCACTCTTTTATATCCGATGATTGTGTAGTTAGGCTGTCCTTAGTTACGGTAGAGGGGAGGCCCTTTGTTGTGGGGTTACCCGATGGGGGTAGGGTTAGTGGTACCCGAGAGGTACGCGGTTGTCCCATACGTTTGGGAAACCGAGATTGGTTAGCCGACTTCTATGTCATGCACTTAGTGCATGAAGAAGTCATTTTGGGCATGGACTGGATGGACCGCCACCGAGCCGTCTTAGACATCAGTCGGAGGACCGTGACAGTTACCACAGAGTCGGGACATGAGGTGATTTTCCGAGGTTGGGACATCGGAAAGACCGGTACAGTCATTAGCGCGGTTCGAGCCGCAAGACTTATCGGACAGGATGCGAGGCCTTCTGGTGCTATGCCATGAAGGAGGAGGCGGGACCGTCGCTGGAGGAGATTCCCGTAGCATGTGAGTTCGAGGATGTATTTGGAGAGCCACCTGGATTACCACCGCAGAGGAGTGTTGACTTCGCCATTGAGTTGGAGCCCGGCACGAGGCCGATCTCCAAGGCCCCATACCGCATGGCGCCAATCGAGTTGCTAGAGCTGAAGAAGCAGCTCGAGGAGTTAGCAGAGAGGGGTTTCATACGCCCGAGCGTGTCCCCTTGGGGTGCACCGGTCCTCTTCGTCAAGAAGAAGGACGGATCTTTGAGACTTTGTATCGATTACCGGGAATTGAACAAAGTCACCATCAAGAACAAGTACCCCCTTCCGCGCATTGATGATTTGCTAGACCAGTTGCAGGGAGCCTCCGTATTTTCGCGCATCGACTTGAGGTCGGGATACCACCAGCTGAGGGTGAGGGAGGAGGACGTGCCGAAGACGGCATTCAGGACGAGATACGGCCACTATGAGTTTGTCGTGATGCCATTCGGGCTCACGAATGCACCTGCCGTCTTCATGGAGTTGATGAACGGAATATGCATCGATTTCTTGGACCAGTTTGTGGTGGTGTTTATAGATGACATCTTAGTCTACTCCCGGAGTAGGGAGGAGCATGAGGGACACCTGAGGACGGTTCTTCGAGTCCTTCAGGATAGAGATCTTTATGCAAAGCTCTCTAAGTGCGAGTTTTGGATGCCCGAGGTGGCATTTCTGGGTCACATAGTTTCCGCCGAGGGTGTCATGGTTGACCCGGCGAAGATAGAGTCCGTTTCTTCATGGCCGCCTCCTCGGACGGTCAAGGAGGTGCGCAGTTTCTTGGGCTTAGCGGGATATTACCGCCGTTTTGTTGAGGGTTTCTCCGTGATTGCACGACCCCTTACTTCCTTGCTAAGGAAGTCTACCAGGTTCGTCTAGTCTGAGCCTTGTCAGCGCAGCTTTGAGGAGCTGAAGAGGAGGTTGACCTCCGCTCCTGTATTAGCCCAGCCTGAGGGCGTAGAGGACTTTGTTGTATATAGTGACGCCTCCAAGCTAGGCTTGGGGTGTGTTTTGATGCAGAGGGGTAGGGTTATTGCGTACGCTTCACGGCAGCTGAAGCCGTACGAGGAGAATTATCCCACCCATGATCTTGAGCTAGCAGCGGTGATTCATGCCCTGAAGATCTGGCGACACTATTTGTACGGAGCCACGTGTCAGATCTTCACAGACCATAAGAGTCTGAAGTATATATTCACTCAGCGGGAGTTGAATAACCGCCAGAGGAGATGGTTAGAGCTGATTAAGGACTTCGATTTGGAGATTTTATACCACCCGGGGAAGGCGAACGTGGTCGCCGATGCCCTGAGTAGGAGGACACCTCGAGAGGAGGCTATAGCTCGACTCACGATTCAGCCACAGTTGCAGAGGGATTTGGCGGAGTTAGAGCTAGATATTCAGTTTCCAGACATGGTCGGCCGTCTGTCCGAGTTGGAGGTGTTACCTGATCTGCCTGGAGAGATCCGGCAGAAGCAGGAGGGTTGTCCCGTGTTGGCGAGGATTCGGGACAGGATGGCCAGAGGTGAGGCACCGCAGTTTATTACAGGGGCAGATGGGTTGTTGAGATGCCATGGACGTATTTGTGTGCCGTCAGACCCAGAGTTGAGAGAGCGGATCTTGCAGGAGGCACATTCTACTCCTTACTCAGTGCATCCAGGCACGAGTAAGATGTACCAGGATATCAGGAGATCTTATTGGTGGGGCGGGCTTAAGCCCGATGTAGCTAGATATGTAGCCAGATGCGCGACCTGCCAGCAGGTCAAGATCGAGCACCAGAGACCGGGGGGAGAGCTCCACCCACTGCCCGTGCCGTAGTGGAAGTGGGAGGACATATCCATGGATTTTGTCACCGGTTTGAGGCAGAGTAGGAGCTTTGATGCGATTTGGGTGGTAGTGGATCGGCTGACGAAGACCGCACGTTTCATTCCTATTCGAGAGACGTGGCCGGTGAGTCGTCTAGCTGAGGAGTTTACTCGTCAGATTGTGAGATTGCATGGAGTCCCGAGGACTATCATCTCGGATAGGGATGGACGTTTTACTTCGAGGTTCTGGCAGCAGGTACACGCCGCCCTAGGCTCGAGTCTGCATTTCACCACCGCATATCATCCACAGACCGACGGTCAGTCCGAGCGGACTATTCAGACCTTAGAGGACATGTTACGGGCATGTGTGTTGGACTGGGGGCATGTATGGCCAGATCACCTTCCATTGGTGGAGTTCTCGTATAATAACAGTTGGCACGCATCGATCGGGATGTCACCGTATGAGGCCTTGTATGGACGGAGATGTCGTACTCCCTTGTGTTGGGATGAGCCGGGCAGTTCTAGTGTTGTAGCTCCAGCC
>BSUD01000006.1:23458870-23487304 GCA_033239045.1 Fagopyrum esculentum | reverse complement strand
AGGAGCTCAGGTCTGGTTGAGGGTATCACCGACACGGGGTGTCAGGCGATTTGGCATTAAGGGGAAGTTAAGCCCCCGATATGTCGGCCCCTTTGAGATTTTAGAGAGAGTCGGAGAGGTGGCATATAGGTTAGCGTTACCACCGAGGTTGGAGGGTATTCACCCGGTGTTCCATGTATCTCAGTTGAGAGAGTACATACATGACCCGAGGCATGTCATCAGCCACGAGGACCTGGTGGTCGAGCCAGACCATACCTTCGCGGAGCATCCGATTGCGGTTTTGGAGCATAGTACGAGACGACTTCGGTCGAAGGAGATACCGATGTTGAGAGTGCAGTGGTCGAGGCGAGGAGCCGACGAGGCCACTTGGGAGACGGAGGATAGTATCCGTAGGAACTATCCCGAGTTTTACGCAGGATTAGCCACATCTATAGGACCGTCGGGTTAGTCCCGAGATCTATCCTTGATTATTCTTATGTGATTTGTGACGTGATGTGTTATGTGTGTTTCATATGTGCATATTTTGCGAGTCTAGGCGAGTAGACTTAGGATTTGAGGGCCGTAGTTACTCCGATATGGTTTCTGAGCGGTTATCGGGACTAAGTCGTTGAGAGTTTCGCGTTAGCAAGTTTCGGGACAAAACTTTTCATTAGGAGGACCTGATGTAACGCCCCGTTTATTCGGGTGCGTTCCGACTTCGTTTTCTTTCCCTTCTAGTGTTTCGTTATTAGCTTGAATTTTTAAGATGAGTATATTTTTTTTATATATATATTAAAAATACCTTTTCCGTATTTTATTAATCTAATTGAGTCGGAGAGTCGGGATTTATCGATCCGGAAAATCTCGTTCCGATCATTTAATCGAGTTGCCCTAATTCCTTTTTCTCTATTCTTTTTCTTTTCCTTTTCTTTCCTTTCCTTTTTTTTTTCTTTCCTCCCTCCTGTTGTGCGTGCGTGCTGATAGGCCTGGGCAGCTGCGTCTCCTCGCTCCTCTCGCTGCTGATGCACGCCACTGCAGCCTACCCGCCTAGCCTGGCGGCCGACCCTTCGCCCCCTGTGACGACCACCTCCTAGACTACCCTCCCTCTCCTCTTTCATTCACTCCTCTCCTCTCTCATTCACACCTCACCTTTCCCTCTCTTCGTCCCTGGTCAACAGATCAAGCAAACAAGGTCTTCACCTTTGCAGATCGGGATCGACGGTGAGGCCACATCCACCGGAGGCCGGATCTGGAGCCGCCTGTCCCTCCGCCCCTAACCACTTGTGCCGCCGGATAGTGAGTAGCCGAGTCTCTCTCCTTCTTCCCTCTTCTCTCCTATCTCGTTATTTTTCTTCTTCTTTTTGTGTGACTTTCGGCCGGTTGTGACAGCCGCGACCACGCGCCGTCGAAGGCGACGCCTCGCCGGAAGCCTGCCGCCGGACCTCGTCCTCCCCTGCGCCACGCCGCCACGCCGTAAGCCGCCACCAGCCCTCTTCTCCCTCTCCACTGCAGCGTGCGGCTAGGGTTACAAGAGCTGCTGCTGTTCTTTTCTTTTTGTAAATTACAGATTTTGCCCCCAGCTTATGTATAATTGCAATAATAACCCTATTTTCTGGATAACTGCAGTTTGCATCCAAAATTTATTAATAACCACCATTCTAGCCATGTGAAGTTTATTACGAGATTTAACCAACTATGGATCTTTAAAAAAATAAAATAAATAACCAAGTTGTTGGGTTTTTCATCCGAACGGAAAGAAATAATGAAGTGGGGAGTTTTGGTTTAATCATGTTACTCACCTTGAAGATGTTTTACGGGTTTGGCCGTGTTTTGAAAACGAGTTTCTCGAATTATGTCTAAACCGTTATGCAATCAATGTAGCCTATAAGCTAAATTCTTGTAGCTTTGTTGTATAGGTCCGGAAGCACCCGTTAAGTCCACCCAATCCGTTCTCGACATCCATAACCCCCGCACCCCCTTGGAACACGCGTGAGTACCCTCTCCGTCTCTTTATGTTAATGGCGGTAGTGTATCATACTAGGTGAATCTAGTATAACGTAGAGCAAATGCCATATAGTGGCCGTGACCTTAGGTATTAAGAATAGTTTATAGATTTTGGTGTGCTTCGGCAAGCTTACTTAGAGAATCAAAATATGGGAACTAGCATGCTAATGATTATCTTACAAGTTGGACATATAGAAGTACGGGGGTGGTTACCTTGACGGATAGTTGATGATAGTATGCCTCGTTGTGTTCAGGCATTGAGTGTTTTCTGCAAGAAGCCTAGAGGATTTATTCGTGTACCTTGAGTGAGGTAAGTCTACGGACTTACTTAACTAGCTTTTCGCATATGAGTTGTGACGTGTGGGTGGTGTGTGTTATTCTTATTAATTGTTATGAAATAACTTATAAATCGGACTAGGATGTGGACGTGTTATTATTTATTTGGCCCAAGTGTATGACAACGGGCGGTGACCACTATGTCCGGCCCAAAATGGGGATGGCCGGGAGGTGCCTTGCGACCAGTCCAACAGGTGATGCTGATCCGCATCTGGCCCAAACCTGTTTGGTGAAAGGGGACAAGGGCGGGATCCTTGTGATTTCCGTGCCACAACTAAATGGAAATTAGTAATAGAATAACCTAAATTAAAGATAATAACCGGACTTCTTTGCAAGCATGATTGTGTGTTTACTTTATCCTTATATGTGTTTGTGCCTTATCGTTCTTCTTATATTCGAATTGCTAGCTAACGGTTTAAAAACCGGTTGTATAGATGCCTTGCAGGTTAGGGATGCCGCCGAGTGAGGTGGAGGAGTGGACAGCCGGGGGTCTCCGTACATTATAGGACGGGGGCGTTTTTGAGATTATTCTTGTCATGTTTGACTCATGGTTTTCGGATATATGTTTTGAGTTGTGACGTTTTGAGGACTCGGCTGAGTTTCCACTTTGTACTTTTACTTTCCGTTCTCGTATACATTATAAACGATTTGAGTTTTGCCTTTATTTGTGCCATGTTGGAAAGGTCCGGTGAAATTGTTGTCAAGCTAAGGGTCGGGACCCATTGTGAGGTCTCGCCCGTAGCATCCCGATATCCCGAGGATTTGGGTTGTTACACCAAGTTGTTCAAGTGTGACTTCTGGATGAATGGAGTAACATTCTTAGGACACGTGATCACTGTAGATGGAATCAGAGTTGACTCATCCAGGATTGAAATTATGCTAGCATGGAAACCACCCAAACACGTAAAGGATATACGTAGTTCCTAGGATTAGCAGGATACTACAAACGTTTTGTAAAGGGGTTTTCCATCATAGCAAGACCTATGACCAACCTACTTCAGAAGAAGACAAAGTTTGTATGAACTAACAAGTGTCAAGCAAGCCTTGAAGAGTTAAAGAAGAAATTGTCTACTACACCTGTGTTAGGTCAGTCGAATGGAGTACTAGAGTTCATTGTTTACAGTGATGCGTCTAAAATGGACTTGGGATGCATTCTAATGCAGAATGACAGAGTCATATCATATGCATCTAGACAATTGAGGTAAAATGAGCAAAACTACCTAATACATACGTTAGAGTTAGCAGCAGTAGTTCATGCACTTAAGATTTGGTGGCAATACCTATTTGGGACAACGTGTAAGATCATGACAGATCACAAGAGCCTAAAGTACATTTTCACTCAAAAAGAGTCGAATATGAGACAAAGAAGGTGGTTGGAGTTGATAAAGGATTATGACTTCGAGATACTATATCATCTTGATAAAGCTAATGTGGTGGCTGATGCTTTGAGTAGGAAGTCAACTCAAGAAAAAGCGATTGCTCGATTAACTGTACAAGTTGAGATACAAAATATCTGATTTGTAGTGGCATTGAAATATGGGTTCAAAAATACCAAGGGTATCTGTGTACCTTGGAGATAGTGCCCAATTAGTTGGAAGAAATTCAACAAAAACAACTAAGTTGTCCTAATCTAACCAAAATAAGGTCAGTGATCGGAAGTGGTGAATCTTCAGATTTCCATATCGATACTGACAATATAATGAGATATCAGGGAAGGGTATGTGTTCCTCAAGATGAAGAGATTAGAAAAAGGATTCTGGTTGAAGCCCATGCAACACCATATTCCATACATCCAGGATCGAACAAGATGTATCGGGATATTAAACCTTACTTTTGGTGGCAAGGTATGAAGAAAGATATTGCTGAGTTTGTGTCACGGTGTCAAACATGTCAACAAGTTAAGATTGAACATCAAAGAACAAGAGGAGAACTTCCGTCACTTGAAATACCATAATGGAAATGGGAAAATATCATTATGAATTTCGTAACTAGTCTACATAGTAGCAAGGGTTATGACTCCATATGGGTGGTGGTTGATCGATTAACAAAGACTGCAAGATTTATTACTATCAAGGAAACTTGGGCTTTGAACAAGTTAGCAGAGGAATTCGTGAATCAGATAGTCAGATTACTTGGAGTTCCTAAGACCACAGTTTCAGACAAATAACAAATACCCCATACTTGAGACACACTGTCCCAGTGGGTATAATAAAAGTCTAAACAAGAGAACTCACCGGATAAAAGCCGAACTGCATAAAAAAGATATAATAATAAAATCCTGCAGCTCCTCAGTAGTCTCGATCCGGTGGTGGTGGTGGTATGTAGGGGTACTGAGTCGGATCATAGGGATGGCCCATGATATGCTCAAACTGTAGCTGAGCCATCATGTGCTGATGATGCTGCCGCTCCTGCATCTCGCGGATATCCAGTGAAAGTGCAGCATATGAGTCGATAACCTGATCCGTCAGGTCATCGATCCGTCGGTGTGCAGCTCTATCTCTCACTCCACGCCTCCTGCGTCTAGCAGGTCGGACTGGAGAAGTCTCAGCTGGCGCCGGCTCAGTGTCCTCCTCGTCATCATCCAAATCAATAATAGGTGGCGCGCTCGTCCCAGCTGTATCTGTCCCTGTGTCCATCGGGACGCCACCTCCTCTCTCGTCTACTGTATCATCATCATCGTCGTCCTCATCCTCAGCCTCCTCCTCAGCCTCAGCAGGGGAAGCTGCTCCCTCTCTGTAATCCTCCATAAGTGGACCCCAAGCGGTCTGCCAGAAATGTGGATCAAAGACAGAGAACTATGCAGACCATCTGATGCCCTGAGGTGCAGTCAGCTCCCATGGCATAGCGACGTAGGGTGTAGTCAGTCCTCGGGGAACCAGAATCCTCCGAGTAATCATCTCCTGAAGTCCGAGCGGCTTGGCAGCCGCCGCCATGGTACACCTACTCAGATCCATATCCTGATACCTAGCGATATGGGTCACTATCCCTCCGCAGCATATATCTCCCTTCCCTTTGGCCTTGATCCTGTGCAGATCCTCTGCCAGCATCAATCCAAAGTCAGGGTATCCACCTGTGACCATGCAGTATAAAGCAAACAGCTCCCCCTGTCGGACCTTCTGGGGCGTCTCAGTACGCGCCAGAAGCGTCTCGCTGAAGATCTTGTGTACCAATCGAAAGGCTAGATGAAAAATAAGCTTCGCCCTGGAATCACCAGGGCGCCACCTATCTGCGTGCTCTGTAATGTGGGCGATCTGACCCCAGAACTCTCTAGCTACAGCTCGGGTCGGGAAATCTACAGCAGTGGGGGCAGGGAAGCCAAAAATGTCTCTCCAGTGGTCTAGAGGTACTAAGTAGTTCCGGTTCATCAACCGGTACTTCACAGCCCTCTCTGTGGGGAGGTAAGTGAAGGAACTGACAAACTCGAGGGTCGGCTCTAGGTAGGCTGGGGCTCGGATCTCAGTAAACTGATCCAGCCCGACGGTGGTGATCATCCTCCTAAGATCTCCATCTACGTGGAGACAATCAAAGGCAGAAATGTCCAGAAATCTAGGAGCGATAACTGGACGACTAGCAATACGATCATAATCTACCCGGTGTCTCTCGTGGATCACTGGGATAGAAGGTCGGGATGAGGAAGAAGAAGGGGAAGGAGAGGATCTATCTCTAAGGGCTAACAATCTGTCAGAACTCATCTTCAAACTGCACTGTCAGACTACCTCGGTCGACTGACAAACTCCAAGAATCACCTCGACCGAGGTGCAGGTCGACTGGACCGAGGCGAAGACAGTCGCGATTTCAACTCTCTAAATTTTAGTTCTTTTCCCCCAAAAATCACTACCGATGCTTCCTAAGGGGTACTTAAGGTTTTCCTCAACAGAATCAAGGGCAACCAAAGCCCAAATCGAAGTAAACGAGCGAGTTAGGGTTTCGATCGTTTTTACCTCGTTCCGGCCGAATCGCTCGATCTTTCTGCAGATTTGTTGTTGCAATCGACTCCTCTACCCTTCAATCTCAGTTTGGAAGCAGAAAACGTCGAAAACGAGCAAGATTTGAGAGAGAGCGAAGTGGATCTGTCGCCGCGGTCGAGGTGGGTAAAAATGTGAAAAGTAATTTTTCTTTCCCTTTTATACTGTTACTGGATCTGCTGTCACCTCGGTCGAGATGGTCTCGACTGGACCGAGGTGGTATGGACCGAGGCGGTTTTGCAGAAACCCTAGTCGCCTCGGTTGCTCAAGAATCAACTCGGTCGAGGTGCTCTGACAGTAACCGAGGTGCTTCTATCTTCTCAGAATCTCGAACTTCTGTCCTTCCAGATGTGCTCCTTTCTGTTGTCTGTCCAGAACGCCAAAAACAAAGCAAAGCAAAGCAAAAAGAAAGACTATCTAAGCTAGACTAGAAAACGGAAAAGAAAGCAATACCTTGGGTTGCCTCCCAAGAAGCGCTTGATTTAAGGTCGCTAGCTGGACCATGATGCGTCTCAAAGGAGGTAGATCGGTGCAACCTCCTCAACCGGCGTTTCCGGTTGGTACTTCTTAAGTCTATGACCGTTGACCTTGAAATTTCCGCTAGTTTCGCCCCATATCTCAACTGCACCATGAGGGAAAACATGTTTCACAACGTAAGGCCCGGTCCATCTAGATTTCAACTTACCTGGAAAAAGACGGAGGCGGGAGTTGAAGAGTAGAACTAAATCTCCCTCGTTAAGCTCCTTTGGAACGATACGCTTGTCATGCCATCTCTTCGTCCTTTCCTTGTAGATTTTGGCATTCTCATAGGCGTTCAAACGCAGCTCTTCCAGCTCGTTAAGTTCCAATAATCGCTTCTCACCAGCCTCTTTGATGTCAAAGTTCAACCATTTGATAGCCCAATACGCCTTGTGCTCCAATTCAACGGGCAAATGGCAAGACTTCCCATATACCAGATTATAAGGGGTGGTTCCTATGGGAGTCTTGAATGCGGTCCTGTACGCCCAAAGAGCATCGTCCAACTTCATGGACCAATCCTTCCTTGTTCTAGAGACGGTCTTTTCCAGAATTGCCTTGATTTCTCTATTCGAGATCTCGACCTGTCCACTAGTTTGAGGGTGATAAGCGGTTGATACCTTGTGGGTTACCCCATACTTCGATAGAAGTGCTTTAAACTTCCGGTTGATGAAATGCGTTCCTCCATCGCTAATGATGATGCGTGAAGTTCCAAACCGTGGAAAGATAGTTCTATTCAAGAACTTCACAACCACCTTGGCATCGTTAGTGGGAGAAGCAATAGCTTCAACCCATCTAGAGACATAATCAACCGCAAGAAGAATGTAGAGGTTTCCCCCGGAGGATGGGAAAGGTCCCATGAAGTCAATCCCCCATACATCAAAGATTTCCACTTCTTGGATGTTATTAAGTGGCATTTCGTTCCTTCTTGAGAAGTTCCCTGTTCTTTGGCATGCATCACAAGAGACAACAAAAGATTGCACGTCTTTAAATAACGTAGGCCAAAAGAAACCGGAACGTAATACCTTAGCGCAAGTTTTATCAGTGTTGGCATGCCCTCCACAAGGAAGTGAATGACAATGCCTTATGACGCTATTAACTTCATCTTCCGGGATGCACCTTCGAAGCATCCCATCCGGTTTGAATAACAGCGGCTCATCCCAGTAGTAATGTCGTACGTCCTTGAAGAATCTCTTCTTTTGAGAGTACGTCAATCCGGGTGGTATTTCCTGGCAAACAAGATAATTCACAATATCAGCATACCAAGGACCTTTATTATCAGAAAGTTGGTGGAGGGAATGATCCGCCAACTGTGGGTGAATGTCAGAGAAGGGAGTAAGAAAATTGTTATTCTCAGCAATCTCAGTTGATATTATCTCGCTGTTGACCTCGGTCGAGGCGCAAAGGCATTGACCGAGGTGTTCTTCAGACGCCTCGCTCTGTCCAGAAGGTGCCTCGGTCGAGGTACCGCGACTGGAACCGAGACTGGAGATCTTCGTCTCCTGGATCAGCTTCTCTGTTATAGCTCCTGGATCCTCTTCCAGTGCCTTCAAGCTTCGTATATCTGCATCACAAGAAGCATCTATACCTTCCTCCATTAAACTGAAACTTATAACTCTTTCGAGTGGATCGTTAATAAGGATAGAGCTCACCAATTCTCTTGATTCTTCTTCATCGTAGATGTTGAAGATATCATCAGGTAGTTGCTCCCCCTTCATGGCTACAAGTAGTGCGAATTCCACCTCATCGCCACCAACGTTGAATTTCAACTTGGCGTTCTTGCAATCCACGTTGCAACCCGAAGTTGCTAGAAATGGCCTCCCGAGAATAATAGGTACTGGATAATCTGCGGGAATGTCAAGTACAACAAAATCTATAGGTAGATAGAAATTACCCAACTTGACCGGAACGTCTTCCAAGATGCCCACGGGATGGGTGATGGAGCGATCCGCCATGTAAAGTCGAATCTTGACCGGTTTGGGCTCTCCAAGACCGATCTTAGTGCATAACTCCAGCGGGATGATGCTCATGCTGGCTCCTAGATCGCAAAGGGCTTCACAAGTGACATCCCCAACTTGAATGGGAATGCAAAATGAGCCGGGATCTCTCAACTTAGGTGGCATCTTTTCCTTCATAATCTTGATAAGCTCCGAAGATTTAGATGTCATCCTAACTTCACCAACATCCTCCAGTTTCCTCTTCCTTGATAAGATTTCTTTTAAGAACTTCCCATAGGCGGGCATACCTAGAATGGCATCAAGGAAGGGAATGTTAATATGTAGCTTATTCATCAAGTCAAGAAACTTACCGAAGTGCTTGTCTAGATGTGCTCTGGCTCTGGACTGGGGGAATGGAAGTGGTGGTTTATATGCAGGAGGTGGAACATAAGTTTCTGTCGTTCCTCCTACTTTCTGTTGCTCCGCCTCGGTTGGCATCTCGGTCGAGGTGTTCTTCGACTGGATCTGGACCGAGGTGGTCTGCATCGAGCAAGGTACTGGATCTGCAGTTTTGAGTCCACTCCTCGTCGTTATGGCCATGCACTGGCCCTTAGGGTTAGTTTCCGTCTTTGTTGGAAGCTTCCCTGGATCTCTTGGCGCTTCATTCGTCCTATTAGCAAGTTGTTGTTCGAAGGACTTTTGGGCCCTCGAAAATGAAGTCATAGAATTCTCCATAGCGCCAAGCTTGACCAAGATTGCCTCCAGAACTGCGTCCTTCTTTTCCGGCTGAGACGAACTTGATCCTTGCCCTTGGCTCTTTAATGGAGTAAAAGAAGATGAAGGGGAGGAGAGGAAAGGATTAGAGGAATCATTAGAGTTGGAGTTTGAATGATTGTTACCGTGATTTTGGTTATTCGCCCTCCAGTTGTTGCTGTTGGATCCTCTATTGTTGTTATAGTTGTTGTTTCGGGAACCGTTATTGCTGTTACGGTACCCGTTGTTGTTGTTGCTCCTTTGCCCTTGCTCTTCCTTCTTAGTTTGAGCCATCAAGAGCTCTTTTAATTCCTTCACGTCATTCTTCAATGACGTGAGTTGATTGTTGTTGGGTTGAGTCTCTTGAAAGTTGACTCTTTTAACTCCACCTTCAGCTCCTTGGTGGGTATATTTCTCCATGTGTAAGGCTTGCTTCTCAATGAAGTCCCAAGCCTCATCAATCGCCATGTCCATGAAGGTACCGGCGGAGAGTAGTTGGAGATTGAACTGGGTGTTTCCGTCCAGCCCTTTGAAGTAGATCTCCAACAACTCGATCTTTGGAATCCCATGATGTGGGCAATCCAAAAGGATATCCTTGAACCGCTCCCAAGACTTGGACAAGCTCTCCTTGTCCTTCATGATGAAAGCATTGATCTTCCCTCTCATTTCAGCGGTCTTCGAGGGGGGAAAGAATTTGGTTAAGAATTCCGTAGTCATCTCCTCCCATTGTTTGATTTTTCCTGGAGGAAGAGATTGATACCAAGTAAGAGCTCTATCTTTTAAAGAAAAGTAAAAAGGTCTTAGCTTGTAATTGTTATTTTCAATTCTGGAAGGTCGCAAGGTTTCCATCAAGATCTCGTAGTTTTGAAGATGTTGATGTGGCGACTCCTTCTCTAGCCCTCCGAATTGGCATTGGCGAATCATGGATAGAACTTGCGGTCGAAGTTCGTAGTCATGATCTGCTGGATCTCCTAGGTTCACCCCTGGACGCCTCAGCTGTTGATTAGGGTCCATCCTTTGACCTAGGGTTTGCGGGATTCCGGCAAGAAGAACATTTCGGACTGGCATCCGAGGTGGAGGTACATCGACCGGGGCGTCAGGTACTGGAATCTGCCTCGGTCGAGGATCAACTACTGGATCCTGCATCGGTCGAAGTAGAATCTGGTTCCGAATGGCAGCAATCTCAGCTTCGATTGCTGCAGTCCTGGTGCGATTCTCCTCTTTCTCTTGCCTGAGTTCATCCTCGCTGAGACGTAGCAGCTCCTGCGTCTCTTTCAATTGGGCCGCAAGATCGCGATCGTCTTGTTGGGCCATCTTCGCTTCTCTTAAGCGTCGCTTGTATGTCTTTTCTGGTTCGGGATCGTAAGGAACGATTTCCTTCCCAGCGCGGGTTCTTCGCATATACCTAAGAAAGAACCTGCAAAAGTCACTCAAGTAGAGTGATTAGACAAAACGGGGCAAATGCCCCAAGAGCAAACCGTACCGGCTCGGTCTAGACCAAGTCCCCGGCAACGGCGCCAAAAACTTGTTCGCTCCAAACGGTGTGTGCAAGCTTTAAATTTATAACCCTAGACTTAAGCTTAAAACAAGGATGCGAACCCGCAGTGTACGGGTCAATCGTAGTAAAAGCAAGAAAATTCCAGGGGTCGATCACAGGGACTTGGTGAAACAAAGTCGATACGGTGTGCTTATGTCAATACTAACCACAAGAGCAATTAACACAATCAAAGATGAATAAGAAGTCAATAAAGCAAACATGCAATTCTAGGGATTAAAGCATCTAGTTGTGGTTCCAACTCAAGATCTATAGATAAGCGGACAAAGCTGAGATTTTTGCGTGGGGAAGGTGTTACTAAAGTGGAGTAGATCACTGGGTAAGTCTCACTACACACTAATCCTAAACCGTAACTCCTATTACCGGGTAAGTCTCAAGGAATCAAGATAAAGAACTATAACCTCAAACTAACATACCATCTAAGGGAATAGAATCAACCTTTACCGGGTAAGTCTCAGGCTAACTCACAAAGATGGGATGGAAGCACACTCAAACCCCAATAAAGGATAAACCTTTATTACCTACACTTATGATCGTTAATACACAAACTAAGGAATTACCGGGTAAGTCTCATCCTAAGCTTGCATTGAACCAGGAAAGGTGTAATAAGAATAGGATTTAGCAAACTCTAACACTTAACTCTCAGTTACGGATCAAATAAGTCACCTCGGTCAGAAGAATTCCACCCCGGCCGAGATGTTCATCAACCGAACGAGATGCTTAGGGTTAAGGTTAAAGACTCGAACTTTCAGGATCCTACTGGAATCTAAGACTATTCTATCATTGTTTTTCCCACAACCTTCAGCTAATCACCCTAGAATCACACAAGGAAATTAGCCACTCATCATCATAATGAAAGTATTAAATATATGGGAAGAAGGTGAATATTTGAACAAGAAGAATTTAATGAAAAAGACTTCAATAACTGAATCAAATATCACAACAAAGCGTTCCTTGGATAATAATCCAACAAGACAAGACAACAAGGAAAGGATTTGAAGACAATCTTACAAAACCCTCCAAAAAGCTATAAAAGCTATGATCTTCAACCTTCCTTCAACCTTCAAAAAGGTTCTTCAACTCTCTCCAAAATGGAGTATGCCGCTGCTGCTGCTGATAGCGGGATGTTCTAACTGTAAGCGGATGTTGATGATCCGAAGATGGTTGAATTGTGGAAAATCCAACCCTTTTTATAGGAAAATAACCCTCCAAAGATAATAAATCTTAGAAAGATATTTTCCCATAAAAATAGGTAAAATATATATTCTGCATATCTCCTTCCATCCAGGAGCCAAGCCCAAAAATATAAGATCACTTTCCAATTTTAAAAGATCTCTTCCAAGAATAAAATATTCTCGCCGCGTCCTAGGTGTTCGCCTCGGTCGAGTCGGCGTCTCTGGATCACCTCGGTCGAGATGAATCTGTGGTCAACCGAGGTGACTCACAACTGAATGTGAAATCTCTCAAAACTGGTCCAAAGTAAATCTTTAATCCATGGCTATGCTTCCTGGATGGTTCCTTATGTTCCTGAATGTAGCTCCAATGACTCCATAGCTCCTTTTGCTCCTTTTTGATGCAAAACGTGCCATTTTACCTACGATTACAACAAAACTAGGTGTAGACCTCGATTCCCGCAAAGGTAGATGAAATGGCAATATAATCACATAATATACATACAAACATGCAGATTATGAAAGATAAAACGTCCAAACAAACCCCAAAATATAGACTATAATTCATGCTATCAAAATACCCCATACTTAGCCCTTGCTTGTCCCCAAGCAAGTTCCTCATATAGAAAACAAGATAGAATGGATTATAAGTCAAGAAAATCATGAAAAAGCCTTTCAAAAACATTTTATGGTGTGTAACTATCATAGATCACTCTAAGAGAATACTTCTTGGAATTAAAAACTTAATATGATCAAAACATTTTATAAATATAGGAAAGCTGTTCATCTTTGCACAAAATCATAGAATGCATAATAAATCATAATTATCAAAATTAATCATGTATAATCCAGTTTAAACCGCTAAGTCAATCAACAAGCTCAAGGTCTCAAGGGCTTGCCAAAAGAAAAGGTCAAGAAACGTGTAGGGTAGGGATGTATGTAAGGTAATGTGGTGCTAGAATCCGGGAAAAGGATGAACTTCACTTTCACTTTGACTTGCAACATCTTCCACCAATAAGCTTTGCTTATCTCACACTTTTTCTTTTTACTTTACTTTTTGGGATGCATGGACAGAGGTGCACAATAACCGAAGCCTAGGAAATCTGCAATCATCAATTTCTCGAGATGCATCAAACCCTTGATGCACATACCATGACCCGTTAGGAATATCGCTCAATCCGACTTTGGCAAGACACAAACACCCGGCTATGTGAATGGTGCCGAGTTACTCATCTTCATGATTGACTTCCCCAAACCTATTATTGCTTCCTAACACTTTCACCTCCAGCCACTTCTCAACTTTAACTCTACTTGCTTTCACCATTTCGCTTGCTTCCAAATTCCCGGATAGGTAAAGGGAGGCAAAATGTATATGAGGGGCTAAGCATGATCAAGAAGAAGAAGAAGAAGAAGAAGAGAATGAATTGCCTTGGTCTTTCCAAGAAGAAAGTGAGAGAACTTATCCTGCGGTGTCAACCTTCAAATTCAACATAATTTGGATAAAAACAAAGTATTAAACATGCTAAAAATTTCAAACAAAGCATTTAGCAACTTAAACATATTATAAAACCCTTCAAACACATAAAGAATTTAAAACCAGTCAGTAAACAAGATCTTCACTGAGATCATATCCAGATAAGTAACACAAAAATCTTTTTCGAAAACTCTCAGTTAACCCACCTCGGTCGAGATGTTCTTGGTTCAACCGAGGTGAAACACCTCGTTTTGCCAGAACTGCCCCGGTCGAGGTCAAAAAATTTTTTTTATAACCAATTTTTTTCTTCAGTTTCGACGTTTTTCTCAATCAAATAACCTGTAGGTATGCATGTAATATCAGATAATCATATAAAGGCAAATGAAGCATAAATATGAAAATATCCGGTCAATAAAATACATCATAAGTGTCGAATACATCAAGTGGTCACGTAGTCAAATAAGTACATCAAATACCCCATACTTGAGACACACTGTCCCAGTGGGTTAAAATAAGTCTAAGGACAGGATACTCACCGAACATAGCTAAACTGCATGAAGAAGTAAGAAACAGCTCCCAGATAAGACCATCTCGGTTGGCGAAGTACATCTCGGTCGAGGTGTTCTGACAGTACCCGAGATGTATCTCAGTAAAGCTCGTTTCCTCAACTTCTCGAAACTTCATTCTTCTAGTGTAGCTCCTGAACTGTGATCCTTCCTTTTGGAATACCTGGTTGTTGTCTAGAGGAAAACAAAAACAAAGCAACTATCTAAACTAAACTAGAAAAGGGGGAAGAAAGCAATACCTTGGGTTGCCTCCCAAGAAGCGCTTGGTTTAAGGTCGCTAGCTGGACCCTACGGAATGGGATTACTCAATGCACTTCGAATGTCGTGGAGTGCTCATCACATCCGTAAAAATCTTCCAGGAAGGTTCCGGTTCCTAACTTCACCGGCAAATGGTAAGATCTCCCACGTACAAGCTTGTACGGTTTGATTCTCACCGGAATCCTTCTAGCCTTCCTGCACTTCAATTG
This sequence comes from Fagopyrum esculentum, assembly GCA_033239045.1. Lineage (NCBI taxonomy): Eukaryota > Viridiplantae > Streptophyta > Magnoliopsida > Caryophyllales > Polygonaceae > Fagopyrum > Fagopyrum esculentum. Next base: position 23,472,580 of record BSUD01000006.1, on the reverse strand, counting down.
GACATAATCCAGCCTTGCGTCCCATCCTTTCCTGGATCGAGAAAATAGTTTCTCGAGAATCATAGCAGCTTCCCCATCTATAGCTTGGGGATGGTACAGGGTCCTGAGCATGCGAGGGACCCCATACTTGAACAAATAACACTTCGTTGCCTTAGCGGTGAAGCACTTGTTAACTTCACTCCTTATAATCCAAGGAGCATCTTCCTCCAACAATTTCAAGAGAGGTTTCTTCTTGATCTTAGGAGGTTCTTTCGAAAGAGACCTCCAACTCTCCGGTGCCTTCCTGAAAAATTCAGAAATATTAATAGGGAATTCAAATGAAGTAGGAGAATGTACCTTGCAAAATTCTCCAAAACTTGAGACAAGTTTCGTGTTGGGTTGATAATCCACCCACGAAATCTCTCTCAGTTCTGCTGGTCTTTCTTCCACCTTGACCACAATCTCAGTAATTTGGCCAAGGTTCTCTGCATCTTCCACTTCTGGTTTTGCAGATTCTTCTTCCATCTCGGTCGAGGTCTCAACAGTCGGATCGAGATCCTCCACATCCTCCTCTTCCACAAAAACTTCAGGAGAAGCTTCCGGTCCGACCAGAGGAATGCTTGGAAAGTGTAACACTTCCTTATGCTCCTCTTCCGGCTTAGCATAGGATATGGTGCTTTCTTTGAGCTCCTCCACCTTCTTCATCAACTTCTCCAATCTTGATTCGAGAGAGTCTTCGAAAGGTTGCTCATAAATGTTTTTAGGGACATTCTTCTCATCCCATATCGCAAGTTCATGTTGAATGGCCTCTTCTCTTTCCCATTCATTGTTGAACCAATAGAAGGAGTACTTCTCCTCCAAGTATTCATAATGGTCCGCCCTAGCACTTTGTCTTGCTATCCAGGCTGGATCAAACATAGCCATCAGAAATCCTGAAAACTACAAAACTCATAGAAAGAGTAGTTAGTAGCAACAGGGGCAAGTGCCCCGAAAGCAAACCGCAACCGGCTCGGTCTAGACCAAGTCCCCGGCAACGGCGCCAAAAACTTGTTCGCTCCAAACGGTGTGTGCAAGCTTTAAATTTATAACCCTAGACTTAAGCTTAAAACAAGGATGCGAACCCGCAGTGTACGGGTCAATCGTAGTAAAAGCAAGAAAATTCCAGGGGTCGATCACAGGGACTCGGTGAAACAAAGTCAATAACGGTATGCTTATGTCAATACTAACCACAAGAGCAATTAACACAATCAAAGATGAATAAGAAGTCAATAAAGCAAACATGCAATTCTAGGGATTAAAGCATCTAGTTGTGGTTCCAACTCAAGATCTATAGATAAGCGGACAAAGCTGAGATTTTTGCGTGGGGAAGGTGTTACTAAAGTGGAGTAGATCACCGGGTAAGTCTCACTACACACTAATCCTAAACCGTAACTCCTATTACCGGGTAAGTCTCAAGGAATCAAGATAAAGAACTATAACCTCAAACTAACATACCATCTAAGGGAATAGAATCAACCTTTACCGGGTAAGTCTCAGGCTAACTCACAAAGATGGGATGGAAGCACACTCAAACCCCAATAAAGGATAAACCTTTATTACCTACACTTATGATCGTTAATACACAAACTAAGGAATTACCGGGTAAGTCTCATCCTAAGCTTGCATTGAACCAGGAAAGGTGTAATAAGAATAGGATTTAGCAAACTCTAACACTTAACTCTCAGTTACGGATCAAATAAGTCACCTCGGTCAGAAGAATTCCACCCCGGCCGAGATGTTCATCAACCGAACGAGATGCTTAGGGTTAAGGTTAAAGACTCGAACTTTCAGGATCCTACTGGAATCTAAGACTATTCTATCATTGTTTTTCCCACAACCTTCAGCTAATCACCCTAGAATCACACAAGGAAATTAGCCACTCATCATCATAATGAAAGTATTAAATATATGGGAAGAAGGTGATTATTTGAACAAGAAGAATTTAATGAAAAAGACTTCAATAACTGAATCAAATATCACAACAAAGCGTTCCTTGGATAATAATCCAACAAGACAAGACAACAAGGAAAGGATTTGAAGACAATCTTACAAAACCCTCCAAAAAGCTATAAAAGCTATGATCTTCAACCTTCCTTCAACCTTCAAAAAGGTTCTTCAACTCTCTCCAAAATGGAGTATGCCGCTGCTGCTGCTGTTCCTTCAGTGTAGGCGGGATGATAGCGGTGTATGCGGCCTCCTGAATTGTGGAAAATCCGACCCTTTTTATAGGAAAATAACCCTCCAAAGATAATAAATCTTAGAAAGATATTCTCCCATAAATATAGGTAAAATATATATTCTGCATATCTCCTTCCATCCAGAAGCCAAGCCCGAAAATATAAGATCACTTTCCAATTTTAAAAGATCTCTTCCAAGAATAAAATATTCTCGCCGCGTCCTAGGTGTTCGCCTCGGTCGAGTCGGCGTCTCTGGATCACCTCGGTCGAGATGAATCTGTGGTCAACCGAGGTGACTCACAACTGAATGTGAAATCTCTCGAAACTGCTCCAAAGTAAATCTTTAATCCCTGGCTATGCTCCCTGGATGTAGCTCCAAATGACTCATGACTCCTTTTGCTCCTTTTTGATGCAAAACGTACCATATTACCTACGATTACAACAAAACTAGGTGTAGACCTCGATTCTCGCAAAGGTAGATGAAATGGCAGTAAAATCACATAATGCACATACAAACATGCAGATTATGAAAGATAAAACGTCCAAACAAACCCCAAAATATAGACTATAATTCATGCTATCAAAATACCCCATACTTAGCCCTTGCTTGTCCCCAAGCAAGTTCCTCATATAGAAAACAAGATAGAATGGATTATAAGTCAAGAAAATCATGAAAAAGCCTTTCAAAAACATTTTATGGTGTGTAACTATCATAGATCACTCTAAGAGAATACTTCTTGGAAATAAAAACTTAATATGATCAAAACATTTTATAAATATAGGAAAGCTGTTCATCTTTGCACAAAATCATAGAACGCATAATAAATCATAATTATCAAAATTAATCATGTATAATCCAGTTTAAACCGCTAAGTCAATCAACAAGCTCAAGGTCTCAAGGGCTTGCCAAAAGAAAAGGTCAAGAAACGTGCAGGGTAGGGATGTATGTAAGGTAATGTGGTGCTAGAATACGGGAAAAGGATGAACTTCACTTTCACTTTGACTTACAGCATCTTCCACCAATAAGCTTTGCTTATCTCACACTTTTTCTTTTACTTTACTTTTTGGGATGCATGGACAGAGGTGCACAATAACCGAAGCCTAGGAAATCTGCAATCATCAATTTCTCGAGATGCATCAAACCCTTGATGCACATACCATGACCCGTTAGGAATATCGCTCAATCCGACTTTGGCAAGACACAAACACCCGGCTATGTGAATGGTGCCGAGTTACTCATCTTCATGATTGACTTCCCCAAACCTATTTCTTTCTTTCTAACACTTTCACTTCCAGCCACTTCTCAACTTTAACTCTACTTGCTTTCACCACTTCGCTTGCTTCCAAATTCCCGGATAGGTAAAGGGAGGCAAAATGTATATGAGGGGCTAAGCATGATCAAGAAGAAGAAGAAGAAGAGAATGAATTGCCTTGGTCTTTCCAAGAAGAAAGTGAGAGAACTTAACCTGCGGTGTTAACCTTCAAATTCAACATAATTTGGATAAAAACAAAGTATTAAACATGCCAATAATTTCAAACAAAGCATTTAGCAACTTAAACATATTATAAAACCTTTCAAACACATAAAGAATTTAAAACCAGTCAGTAAACAAAATCTTCACTGAGATCATATCCAGATAAGAAGCACAAAAATCGTTTTCGAAAACTTTCTATTACGCACCTCGGTCGAGGTGTTCTTGGTTCAACCGAGGTGAAATACCTCGTTCGGCCAGAATCTCCCCGGTCGAGGTCAAAAAAATTTTTAAAACCATTTTTTTTTCAGTTTCGATTTCGACGTTTTTCTCAATCAAATAACCTGTAGGTATGCATGTAATATCAGATAATCATATAAAGGCAAATGAAGCATAAATACGAAAATATCCGATAAATAAAATACATCAAAGGTATCAAATACATCAAAGGTAGCCACATAGTCAAATAACAAACACCCCATACTTGAGACACACTGTCCCAGTGGGTATAATAAAAGTCTAAACAAGAGAACTCACCGGATAAAAGCCGAACTGCATAAAAAAGATATAATAATAAAATCCTGCAGCTCCTCAGTAGTCTCGATCCGGTGGTGGTGGTGGTATGTAGGGGTACTGAGTCGGATCATAGGGATGGCCCATGATATGCTCAAACTGTAGCTGAGCCATCATGTGCTGATGATGCTGCCGCTCCTGCATCTCGCGGATATCCAGTGAAAGTGCAGCATATGAGTCGATAACCTGATCCGTCAGGTCATCAATCCGTCGGTGTGCAGCTCTATCTCTCACTCCAAGCCTCCTGCGTCTAGCAGGTCGGACTGGAGAAGTCTCAGCTGGCGCCGGCTCAGTGTCCTCCTCGTCATCATCCAAATCAATAATAGGTGGCGCGCTCGTCCCAGCTGTATCTGTCCCTGTGTCCATCGGGACGCCACCTCCTCTCTCGTCTACTGTATCATCATCATCGTCGTCCTCATCCTCAGCCTCAGCAGGGGAAGCTGCTCCCTCTCTGTAATCCTCCATAAGTGGACCCCAAGCGGTCTGCCAGAAATGTGGATCAAAGACAGAGAACTGTGCAGACCATCTGATGCCCTGAGGTGCAGTCAGCTCCCATGGCATAGCGACGTAGGGTGTAGTCAGTCCTCGGGGAACCAGAATCCTCCGAGTAATCATCTCCTGAAGTCCGAGCGGCTTGGCAGCCTCCACCATGGTACACCTACTCAGATCCATATCCTGATACCTAGCGATATGGGTCACTATCCCTCCGCAGCATATATCTCCCTTCCCTTTGGCCTTGATCCTGTGCAGATCCTCTGCCAGCATCAATCCAAAGTCAGGGTATCCACCTATGACCATGCAGTATAAAGCAAACAGCTCCCCCTGTCGGACCTTCTGGGGCGTCTCAGTACGCGCCAGAAGCGTCTCGCTGAAGATCCTGTGTACCAATCGAAAGGCTAGATGAAAAATAAGCTTCGCCCTGGAATCACCAGGGCGCCACCTATCTGCGTGCTCTGTAATGTGGGCGATCTGACCCCAGAACTCTCTAGCTACAGCTCGGGTCGGGAAATCTACAGCAGTGGGGGCAGGGAAGCCAAAAATGTCTCTCCAGTGGTCTAGAGGTACTAAGTAGTTCCGGTTCATCAACCGGTACTTCACAGCCCTCTCTGTGGGGAGGTAAGTGAAGGAACTGACAAACTCGAGGGTCGGCTCTAGGTAGGCTGGGGCTCGGATCTCAGTAAACTGATCCAGCCCGACGGTGGTGATCATCCTCCTAAGATCTCCATCTACGTGGAGACAATCAAAGGCAGAAATGTCCAGAAATCTAGGAGCGATAACAGGACGACTAGCAATACGATCATAATCTACCCGGTGTCTCTCGTGGATCACTGGGATAGAAGGTCGGGATGAGGAAGAAGAAGGGGAAGGAGAGGATCTATCTCTAAGGGCTAACAATCTGTCAGAACTCATCTTCAAACTGCAGTGTCAGACTACCTCGGTCGACTGACAAACTCCAAGAATCACCTCGACCGAGGTGCAGGTCGACTGGACCGAGGCGAAGACAGTCGTGATTTCAACTCTCTAAATTTCAGTTCTTTTCCCCCAAAAATCCCTACCGATGCTTCCTAAGGGGTACTTAAGGTTTTCCTCAACAGAATCAAGGGCAACCAAAGCCCAAATCGAAGTAAACGAGCGAGTTAGGGTTTCGATCGTTTTTACCTCGTTCCGGCCGAATCGCTCGATCTTTCTGCAGATTTGTTGTTGCAATCGACTCCTCTACCCTTCAATCTCGGTTTGGAAGCAGAAAACGTCGAAAACGAGCAAGATTTGAGAGAGAGCGAAGTGGATCTGTCGCCGCGGTCGAGGTGGGTAAAAATGTGAAAAGTAATTTTTCTTTCCCTTTTATACTGTTACTGGATCTGCTGTCACCTCGGTCGAGATGGTCTCGACTGGACCGAGGTGGTATGGACCGAGGCGGTTTTGCAGAAACCCTAGTCGCCTCGGTTGCTCAAGAATCAACTCGGTCGAGGTGCTCTGACAGTAACCGAGGTGCTTCTATCTTCTCAGAATCTCGAACTTCTGTCCTTCCAGATGTGTTCCTTTCTGTTGTCTGTCCAGAACGCCAAAAACAAAGCAAAGCAAAGCAAAAACAAAGACTATCTAAGCTAGACTAGAAAACGGAAAAGAAAGCAATACCTTGGGTTGCCTCCCAAGAAGCGCTTGATTTAAGGTCGCTAGCTGGACCATGATGCGTCTCAAAGGAGGTAGATCGGTGCAACCTCCTCAACCGGCGTTTCCGGTTGGTACTTCTTAAGTCTATGACCGTTGACCTTGAAATTTCCGCTAGTTTCGCCCCATATCTCAACTGCACCATGAGGGAAAACATGTTTCACAACGTAAGGCCCGGTCCATCTAGATTTCAACTTACCTGGAAAAAGACGGAGGCGGGAGTTGAAGAGTAGAACTAAATCTCCCTCGTTAAGCTCCTTTGGAACGATACGCTTGTCATGCCATCTCTTCGTCCTTTCCTTGTAGATTTTGGCATTCTCATAGGCGTTCAAACGCAGCTCTTCCAGCTCGTTAAGTTCCAATAATCGCTTCTCACCAGCCTCTTTGATGTCAAAGTTCAACCATTTGATAGCCCAATACGCCTTGTGCTCCAATTCAACGGGCAAATGGCAAGACTTCCCATATACCAGATTATAAGGGGTGGTTCCTATGGGAGTCTTGAATGCGGTCCTGTACGCCCAAAGAGCATCGTCCAACTTCATGGACCAATCCTTCCTTGTTCTAGAGACGGTCTTTTCCAGAATTGCCTTGATTTCTCTATTCGAGATCTCGACCTGTCCACTAGTTTGAGGGTGATAAGCGGTTGATACCTTGTGGGTTACCCCATACTTCGATAGAAGTGCTTTAAACTTCCGGTTGATGAAATGCGTTCCTCCATCGCTAATGATGATGCGTGAAGTTCCAAACCGTGGAAAGATAGTTCTATTCAAGAACTTCACAACCACCTTGGCATCGTTAGTGGGAGAAGCAATAGCTTCAACCCATCTAGAGACATAATCAACCGCAAGAAGAATGTAGAGGTTTCCCCCGGAGGATGGGAAAGGTCCCATGAAGTCAATCCCCCATACATCAAAGATTTCCACTTCTTGGATGTTATTAAGTGGCATTTCGTTCCTTCTTGATAAGTTCCCTGTTCTTTGGCATGCATCACAAGAGACAACAAAAGATTGCACGTCTTTAAATAACGTAGGCCAAAAGAAACCGGAACGTAATACCTTAGCGCAAGTTTTATCAGTGCTGGCATGCCCTCCACAAGGAAGTGAATGACAATGCCTTATGACGCTATTAACTTCATCTTCCGGGATGCACCTTCGAAGCATCCCATCCGGTCCGCGCTTGAATAGCAGCGGCTCATCCCAGTAGTAATGTCGTACGTCCTTGAAGAATCTCTTCTTTTGAGAGTACGTCAATCCGGGTGGTATTTCCTGGCAAACAAGATAATTCACAATATCAGCATACCAAGGACCTTTATTATCAGAAAGTTGGTGGAGGGAATGATCCGCCAACTGTGGGTGAATGTCAGAGAAGGGAGTAAGAAAATTGTTATTCTCAGCAATCTCAGTTGATATTATCTCGCTGTCGACCTCGGTCGAGGCGCAAAGGCATTGACCGAGGTGTTCTTCAGACGCCTCGCTCTGTCCAGAAGGTGCCTCGGTCGAGGTACCGCAACTGGAACCGAGACTGGAGATCTTCGTCTCCTGGATCAGCTTCTCTGTTATAGCTCCTGGATCCTCTTCCAGTGCCTTCAAGCTTTGTATATCTGCATCACAAGAAGCATCTATACCTTCCTCCATTAAACTGAAACTTATAACTCTTTCGAGTGGATCGTTAATAAGGATAGAGCTCACCAATTCTCTTGATTCTTCTTCATCGTAGATGTTGAAGATATCATCAGGTAGTTGCTCCCCCTTCATGGCTGCAAGTAGTGCGAATTCCACCTCATCGCCACCAACGTTGAATTTCAACTTGGCGTTCTTGCAATCCACGTTGCAACCCGAAGTTACTAGAAATGGCCTCCCGAGAATAATAGGTACTGGATAATCTGCGGGAATGTCAAGTACAACAAAATCTATAGGTAGATAGAAATTACCCAACTTGACCGGAACGTCTTCCAAGATGCCCACGGGATGGGTGATGGAGCGATCCGCCATGTAAAGTCGAATCTTGACCGGTTTGGGCTCTCCAAGACCGATCTTAGTGCATAACTCCAGCGGGATGATGCTCACGCTGGCTCCTAGATCGCAAAGGGCTTCACAAGTGACATCCCCAACTTGAATGGGAATGCAAAATGAGCCGGGATCTCTCAACTTAGGTGGCATCTTTTCCTTCATAATCTTGATAAGCTCCGAAGATTTAGATGTCATCCTAACTTCACCAACATCCTCCAGTTTCCTCTTCCTTGATAAGATTTCTTTTAAGAACTTCCCATAGGCGGGCATACCTAGAATGGCATCAAGGAAGGGAATGTTAATATGTAGCTTATTCATCAAGTCAAGAAACTTACCGAAGTGCTTGTCTAGATGTGCTCTGGCTCTGGACTGGGGGAATGGAAGTGGTGGTTTATATGCAGGAGGTGGAACATAAGTTTCTGTCGTTCCTCCTACTTTCTGTTGCTCCGCCTCGGTTGGCATCTCGGTCGAGGTGTTCTTCGACTGGATCTGGACCGAGGTGGTCTGCATCGAGCAAGGTACTGGATCTGCAGTTTTGAGTCCACTCCTCGTCGTTATGGCCATGCACTGGCCCTTAGGGTTAGTTTCCGTCTTTGTTGGAAGCTTCCCTGGATCTCTTGGCGCTTCATTCGCCCTATTAGCAAGTTGTTGTTCGAAGGACTTTTGGGCCCTCGAAAATGAAGTCATAGAATTCTCCATAGCGCCAAGCTTGACCAAGATTGCCTCCAGAACTGCGTCCTTCTTTTCCGGCTGAGACGAACTTGATCCTTGCCCTTGGCTCTTTAATGGAGTAAAAGAAGATGAAGGGGAGGAGAGGAAAGGATTAGAGGAATCATTAGAGTTGGAGTTTGAATGATTGTTACCGTGATTTTGGTTATTCGCCCTCCAGTTGTTGCTGTTGGATCCTCTATTGTTGTTATAGTTGTTGTTTCGGGAACCGTTATTGCTGTTACGGTACCCGTTGTTGTTGTTGCTCCTTTGCCCTTGCTCTTCCTTCTTAGTTTGAGCCATCAAGAGCTCTTTTAATTCCTTCACGTCATTCTTCAATGACGTGAGTTGATTGTTGTTGGGTTGAGTCTCTTGAAAGTTGACTCTTTTAACTCCACCTTCAGCTCCTTGGTGGGTATATTTCTCCATGTGTAAGGCTTGCTTCTCAATGAAGTCCCAAGCCTCATCAATCGCCATGTCCATGAAGGTACCGGCGGAGAGTAGTTGGAGATTGAATTGGGTGTTTCCGTCCAGCCCTTTGAAGTAGATCTCCAACAACTCGATCTTTGGAATCCCATGATGTGGGCAATCCAAAAGGATATCCTTGAACCGCTCCCAAGACTTGGACAAGCTCTCCTTGTCCTTCATGATGAAAGCATTGATCTTCCCTCTCATTTCAGCGGTCTTCGAGGGGGGAAAGAATTTGGTTAAGAATTCCGTAGTCATCTCCTCCCATGTGTTGATTTTTCCTGGAGGAAGAGATTGATACCAAGTAAGAGCTCTATCTTTTAAAGAAAAGTAAAAAGGTCTTAGCTTGTAATTGTTATTTTCAATTCTGGAAGGTCGCAAGGTTTCCATCAAGATCTCGTAGTTTTGAAGATGTTGATGTGGCGACTCCTTCTCTAGCCCTCCGAATTGGCATTGGCGAATCATGGATAGAACTTGCGGTCGAAGTTCGTAGTCATGATCTGCTGGATCTCCTAGGTTCACCCCTGGACGCCTCAGCTGTTGATTAGGGTCCATCCTTTGACCTAGGGTTTGCGGGATTCCGGCAAGAAGAACATTTCGGACTGGCATCCGAGGTGGAGGTACATCGACCGGGGCGTCAGGTACTGGAATCTGCCTCGGTCGAGGATCAACTACTGGATCCTGCATCGGTCGAAGTAGAATCTGGTTCCGAATGGCAGCAATCTCAGCTTCGATTGCTGCAGTCCTGGTGCGATTCTCCTCTTTCTCTTGCCTGAGTTCATCCTCGCTGAGACGTAGCAGCTCCTGCGTCTCTTTCAATTGGGCCGCAAGATCGCGATCGTCTTGTTGGGCCATCTTCGCTTCTCTTAAGCGTCGCTTGTATGTCTTTTCTGGTTCGGGATCGTAAGGAACGATTTCCTTCCCAGCGCGGGTTCTTCGCATATACCTAAGAAAGAACCTGCAAAAGTCACTCAAGTAGAGTGATTAGACAAAACGGGGCAAATGCCCCAAGAGCAAACCGTACCGGCTCGGTCTAGACCAAGTCCCCGGCAACGGCGCCAAAAACTTGTTCGCTCCAAACGGTGTGTGCAAGCTTTAAATTTATAACCCTAGACTTAAGCTTAAAACAAGGATGCGAACCCGCAGTGTACGGGTCAATCGTAGTAAAAGCAAGAAAATTCCAGGGGTCGATCACAGGGACTTAGTGAAACAAAGTCAACACGGTATGCTACGTTAATTCTAACCACAAGAGCGATTAACACAATCAAAGATGAATAAGATGTCAAATAAGCAAACATGCAATTCTAGGGATTAAAGCATCAAGTTGTGGTTCCAACTCAAGATCAATAGATAAGCGGACAAAGCTGAGATTTTTGCATGGGGAAGGTGTTACTAAAGTGGAGTAGATCACCGGGTAAGTCTCACTACACACTAATCCTAAACCGTAACTCCTATTACCGGGTAAGTCTCAAGGAATCAAGATAAAGAACTATAACCTCAAACTAACATACCATCTAAGGGAATAGAATCAACCTTTACCGGGTAAGTCTCAGGCTAACTCACAAAGATGGGATGGAAGCACACTCAAACCCCAATAAAGGATAAACCTTTATTACCTACACTTATGATCGTTAATACACAAACTAAGGAATTACCGGGTAAGTCTCATCCTAAGCTTGCATTGAACCAGGAAAGGTGTAATAAGAATAGGATTTAGCAAACTCTAACACTTAACTTTCTGTTTTAGATCGGATAAGTCACCTCGGTCAGAAGAATTCCACCCCGGCCGAGATGTTCATCAACCGAACGAGATGCTTAGGGTTAAGGTTAAAGACTCGAACTTTCAGGATCCTACTGGAATCTAAGATTATTCTATCATTGTTTTTCCCACAACCTTCAGCTAATCACCCTAGAATCACACAAGGAAATTAGCCACTCATCATCATAATGAAAGTATTAAATATATGGGAAGAAGGTGAATATTTGAGCAAAGAAGAATTTAATGAAAACACTTCAATAACTGAATCAAATATCACAAACAAAAGCGTTCCTTGGATAGCAATCCAACAAGACAAGACAATCAATGAGGGAATTGAAGACAATCTTACAAAACCCTTCAAAAAGCTATAAAAGCTATAGTCTTCAATCTTCCTTCAACCTTCAAAAAGGTTCTTCAACAACTCCCAATCTTGGAGTAGGATGCGGCTGCTGCGTACGTAGGGTGTAAGCGGTTTGTATGCAGCCTCGATCGACGGTATAGCGTGATGTGGAATTGTGAAAATCCAACCCTTTTTATAGGAAAAATAAACCTCCAAAGATAATCAATCTTAAGAAGATATTATCCCATAAATATAGGTAAAATATATGATTCTGCATATCTCCTTCCTTCCAGAAGCTCAGCCCAAAAATATAAGATCACTTTCCAAAATTAAAAGATCTCTTCCAAGAATAAAATATTCTCGCCGCGTCCTAGGTATTCGCCTCGGTCGAGTCGGTGTCTCTGGATCGCCTCGGTCGAGGTGAATCTCTGGTCAACCGAGGTGACTCGTAACTGAATGTAGAATCTCTCAAAACTGGTCCAAAGTAAATCTTTAATCCATGGTTGTGCTTCCTGAATGTAGCTCCAAATGACTCATGACTCCTTTTGCTCCTTTTTGATGCAAAACGTACCATATTACCTGCAATTACAACGAAACTAGGTGTAGACCTCGATTCTCGCAAAGGTAGATGAAATGGCAGTAAAATCACATAATGCACATACAAACATGCAGATTATGAAAGATAAAACGTCCAAACAAACCCCAAAATATAGACTATAATTCATGCTATCAAAATACCCCATACTTAGCCCTTGCTTGTCCCCAAGCAAGTTCCAAATCTTAGACACAAGATAGAATGGATTAATAGTCAAGAAAATCAATGAAAAAGTCTTTCAAAAACATTTTATGGTGTGCAACTATCATAGATCACTCTAAGAGAATACTTCCTGGAATTAAAAACTTAATATGATCAAAACATTTTATAAATATAGGAAAGTTGTTCATCTTTGCATAAAATCATAGAATGCATAATAAATCATAATTATCAAAATTAATCATGTATAATCCAATTTAAACCGCTAAGTCAATCAACAAGCTCAAGGTCTCAAGGGCTTCCCAAAAGAAAAGGTCAAGAAACGTGTAGGGTAGGGATGTATGTAAGGTAATGTGGTGCTAGAATACGGGAAAAGGATGAACTTCACTTTCACTTTGACTTGCAGCATCTTCCACCAATAAGCTTTGCTTATCTCACACTTTTTCTTTTACTTTACTTTTTGGGATGCATGGACAGAGGTGCACAATAACCGAAGCCTAGGAAATCTGCAATCATCAATTTCTCGAGATGCATCAAACCCTTGATGCACATACCATGACCCGTTAGGAATATCGCTCAATCCGACTTTGGCAAGACACAAACACCCGGCTATGTGAATGGTGCCGAGTTACTCATCTTCATGATTGACTTCCCCAAACCTAAAATTACTTTCTAGCGTTTCACTTCCAGCCAACTCTTCAACTTTAATTTGCTTTCACCACTTCGCTTGCTTCCAAATTCCCGGATAGGTAAAGGGAGGCAAAATGTATATGAGGGGCTAAGCATGATCAAGAAGAAGAAGAAGAAGAGAATGAATTGCCTTGGTCTTTCCAAGAAGAAAGTGAGAGAACTTAACCTGCGGTGTTAACCTTCAAATTCAACATAATTTGGATAAAAACAAAGTATTAAACATGCCAATAATTTCAAACAAAGCATTTAGCAACTTAAACATATTATAAAACCTTTCAAACACATAAAGAATTTAAAACCAGTCAGTAAACAAAATCTTCACTGAGATCATATCCAGATAAGAAGCACAAAAATCGTTTTCGAAAACTTTCTATTACGCACCTCGGTCGAGGTGTTCTTGGTTCAACCGAGGTGAAATACCTCGTTCGGCCAGAATCTCCCCGGTCGAGGTCAAAAAAATTTTTAAAACCATTTTTTTTTCAGTTTCGATTTCGACGTTTTTCTCAATCAAATAACCTGTAGGTATGCATGTAATATCAGATAATCATATAAAGGCAAATGAAGCATAAATAC
>BSUD01000006.1:23438413-23454377 GCA_033239045.1 Fagopyrum esculentum | reverse complement strand
AACCGGCTCGGTCTAGACCAAGTCCCCGGCAACGGCGCCAAAAACTTGTTCGCTCCAAACGGTGTGTGCAAGCTTTAAATTTATAACCCTAGACTTAAGCTTAAAACAAGGATGCGAACCCGCAGTGTACGGGTCAATCGTAGTAAAAGCAAGAAAATTCCAGGGGTCGATCACAGGGACTTGGTGAAACAAAGTCCAGTACAGTATGCTAATGTCAATGCTAACCACAAGAGCAAGTAATACAATCAAAGATGAATAAGATGTCAAATAAAGCAAACATGCAATTCTAGGGATTAAAGCATCTAGTTGTGGTTCCAACTCAAGATCTATAGATAAGCGGACAAAGCTGAGATTTTTGCGTGGGGAAGGTGTTACTAAAGTGGAGTAGATCACCGGGTAAGTCTCACTACACACTAATCCTAAACCGTAACTCCTATTACCGGGTAAGTCTCAAGGAATCAAGATAAAGAACTATAACCTCAAACTAACATACCATCTAAGGGAATAGAATCAACCTTTACCGGGTAAGTCTCAGGCTAACTCACAAAGATGGGATGGAAGCACACTCAAACCCCAATAAAGGATAAACCTTTATTACCTACACTTATGATCGTTAATACACAAACTAAGGAATTACCGGGTAAGTCTCATCCTAAGCTTGCATTGAACCAGGAAAGGTGTAATAAGAATAGGATTTAGCAAACTCTAACACTTAACTCTCAGTTACGGATCAAATAAGTCACCTCGGTCAGAAGAATTCCACCCCGGCCGAGATGTTCATCAACCAAACGAGATGCTTAGGGTTAAGGTTAAAGACTCGAACTTTCAGGATCCTACTGGAATCTAAGACTATTCTATCATTGTTTTTCCCACAACCTTCAGCTAATCACCCTAGAATCACACAAGGAAATTAGCCACTCATCATCATAATGAAATTATTAAATATATGGGAAGAAGGTGATTATTTGAACAAGAAGAATTTAATGAAAAAGACTTCAATAACTGAATCAAATATCACAACAAAGCGTTCCTTGGATAATAATCCAACAAGACAAGACAACAAGGAAAGGAATTGAAGACAATCTTACAAAACCCTCCAAAAATCTATAAAAGCTATGATGATCTTCAACCTTCCTTCAACCTTCAAAAAGGTTCTTCAACTCTCTCCAAAATGGAGTATGCCGCTGCTGCTGCTGTTCCTTCAGTGTAGGCGGGATGATAGCGGTGTATGCGACCTCCTGAATTGTGGAAAATCCGACCCTTTTTATAGGAAAATAACCCTCCAAAGATAATAAATCTTAGAAAGATATTCTCCCATAAATATAGGTAAAATATATATTCTGCATATCTCCTTCCATCCAGAAGCCAAGCCCAAAAATATAAGATCACTTTCCAATTTTAAAAGATCTCTTCCAAGAATAAAATATTCTCGCCGCGTCCTAGGTGTTCGCCTCGGTCGAGTCGGCGTCTCTGGATCACCTCGGTCGAGATGAATCTGTGGTCAACCGAGGTGACTCACAACTGAATGTGAAATCTCTCGAAACTGCTCCAAAGTAAATCTTTAATCCCTGGCTATGCTCCCTGGATGTAGCTCCAAATGACTCATGACTCATTTTGCTCCTTTTTGATGCAAAACGTACCATATTACCTACGATTACAACAAAACTAGGTGTAGACCTCGATTCTCGCAAAGGTAGATGAAATGGCAGTAAAATCACATAATGCACATACAAACATGCAGATTATGAAAGATAAAACGTCCAAACAAACCCCAAAATATAGACTATAATTCATGCTATCAAAATACCCCATACTTAGCCCTTGCTTGTCCCCAAGCAAGTTCCACATATAGAAAACAAGATAGAATGGATTATAAGTCAAGAAAATCATGAAAAAGCCTTTCAAAAACATTTTATGGTGTGTAACTATCATAGATCACTCTAAGAGAATACTTCCTGGAATTAAAAACTTAATATGATCAAAACATTTTATAAATATAGGAAAGTTGTTCATCTTTGCACAAAATCATAGAACGCATAATAAATCATAATTATCAAAATTAATCATGTATAATCCAGTTTAAACCGCTAAGTCAATCAACAAGCTCAAGGTCTCAAGGGCTTGCCAAAAGAAAAGGTCAAGAAACGTGTAGGGTAGGGATGTATGTAAGGTAATGTGGTGCTAGAATACGGGAAAAGGATGAACTTCACTTTCACTTTGACTTGCAGCATCTTCCACCAATAAGCTTTGCTTATCTCACACTTTTTCTTTTACTTTACTTTTTGGGATGCATGGACAGAGGTGCACAATAACCGAAGCCTAGGAAATCTGCAATCATCAATTTCTCGAGATGCATCAAACCCTTGATGCACATACCATGACCCGTTAGGAATATCGCTCAATCCGACTTTGGCAAGACACAAACACCCGGCTATGTGAATGGTGCCGAGTTACTCATCATCAAGATTGACTTCCCCAAACCTATTATTGCTTTCTAACACTTCACTTCCAGCCCACTCTTCAACTTTAACTTGCTTTCACCACTTCGCTTGCTTCCAAATTCCCGGATAGGTAAAGGGAGGCAAAATGTATATGAGGGGCTAAGCATGATCAAGAAGAAGAAGAAGAAGAAAAATGAATTGCCTTGGTCTTTCCAAGAAGAAAGTGAGAGAACTTAACCTGCGGTGTCAACCTTCAAATTCAACATAATTTGGATAAAAATTAAGTATTAAACATGCCAATAATTTCAAACAAAGCATTTAGCAACTTAAACATATTATAAAACCTTTCAAACACACAAAGAATTTAAAATCAGTAAGTAAACAAAATCTTCACTGAGATCATATCCAGATAAGTAACACAAAATCGTTTTCGAAAACTTTCTGTTACGCACCTCGGTCGAGATGTTCTTGGTTCAACCGAGGTGAAATGCCTCGTTTTGCCAGAATCTCCCCGGTCGAGGTCTAAAAATTTTTTTTTTTTTTTCGGTTTCGACGTTTTTCTCAATCAATTAACCTGTAGGTATGCATGTAATATCAGATAATCATATAAAGGCAAATGAAGCATAAATACGAAAATATCCGATAAATAAAATACATCAAAGGTATCAAATACATCAAAGGTAGCCACATAGTCAAATAACAAACACCCCATACTTGAGACACACTGTCCCAGTGGGTATAATAAAAGTCTAAATAAGAGAACTCACCGGATAAAAGCCGAACTGCATAAAAAAGATATAATAATAAAATCCTGCAGCTCCTCAGTAGTCTCGATCCGGTGGTGGTGGTGGTATGTAGGGGTACTGAGTCGGATCATAGGGATGGCCCATGATACGCTCAAACTGTAGCTGAGCCATCATGTGCTGATGATGCTGCCGCTCCTGCATCTCGCGGATATCCAGTGAAAGTGCAGCATATGAGTCGATAACCTGATCCGTCAGGTCATCGATCCGTCGGTGTGCAGCTCTGTCTCTCACTCCACGCCTCCTGCGTCTAGCAGGTCTGACTGGAGAAGTCTCAGCTGGCGCCGGCTCAGTGTCCTCCTCGTCATCATCCAAATCAATAATAGGTGGCGCGCTCGTCCCAGCTGTATCTGTCCCTGTGTCCATCGGGACGCCACCTCCTCTCTCGTCTACTGTATCATCATCATCGTCGTCCTCATCCTCAGCCTCCTCCTCAGCCTCAGCAGGGGAAGCTGCTCCCTCTCTGTAATCCTCCATAAGTGGACCCCAAGCGGTCTGCCAGAAATGTGGATCAAAGACAGAGAACTGTGCAGACCATCTGATGCCCTGAGGTGCAGTCAGCTCCCATGGCATAGCGACGTAGGGTGTAGTCAGTCCTCGGGGAACCAGAATCCTCCGAGTAATCATCTCCTGAAGTCCGAGCGGCTTGGCAGCCGCCACCATGGTACACCTACTCAGATCCATATCCTGATACCTAGCGATATGGGTCACTATCCCTCCGCAGCATATATCCCCCTTCCCCTTGGCCTTGATCCTGTGCAGATCCTCTGCCAGCATCAATCCAAAGTCAGGGTATCCACCTGTGACCATGCAGTATAAAGCAAACAGCTCCCCCTGTCGGACCTTCTGGGGCGTCTCAGTACGCGCCAGAAGCGTCTCGCTGAAGATCCTGTGTACCAATCGAAAGGCTAGATGAAAAATAAGCTTCGCCCTGGAATCACCAGGGCGCCACCTATCTGCGTGCTCTGTAATGTGGGCGATCTGACCCCAGAACTCTCTAGCTACAGCTCGGGTCGGGAAATCTACAGCAGTGGGGGCAGGGAAGCCAAAAATGTCTCTCCAGTGGTCTAGAGGTACTAAGTAGTTCCGGTTCATCAACCGGTACTTCACAGCCCTCTCTGTGGGGAGGTAAGTGAAGGAACTGACAAACTCGAGGGTCGGCTCTAGGTAGGCTGGGGCTCGGATCTCAGTAAACTGATCCAGCCCGACGGTGGTGATCATCCTCCTAAGATCTCCATCTACGTGGAGACAATCAAAGGCAGAAATGTCCAGAAATCTAGGAGCGATAACTGGACGACTAGCAATACGATCATAATCTACCCGGTGTCTCTCGTGGATCACTGGGATAGAAGGTCGGGATGAGGAAGAAGAAGGGGAAGGAGAGGATCTATCTCTAAGGGCTAACAATCTGTCAGAACTCATCTTCAAAATACACTGTCAGACTACCTCGGTCGACTGACAACTCCAAGAATCACCTCGACCGAGGTGCAGAACGACTGGACCGAGGCGAAGACAGTTCGATTTCCACTCTCTGATTTTCAGTTCTTTTCCCCCTAAAATCACTACCGATGCTTCCTAAGGGGTACTTATGGTTTTCCTCAACAGAATCAAGGGCAACCAAAGCCCAAATTGCAGTAAACGAACGAGTTAGGTTTTTCGAACGTTTTTACCTCGTTTCGGTCGAAACACTCAAATTTCTTGCAGATCTGTAGTTGCAATCGATTCCTCTACCCTTCAATCGCAGTTTGGAAGCAGAAATCGTCGGAAACGAGTGAGAAATGGGAGAGCGAGGTGCTGCTGTTCCGCCGCGGTCGAAATGGGTAAATAAAAAGTGAAAAGTAATTTTTCCCTTTTTATACTGTTACTGGATCTGCTGTCACCTCGGTCGAGATGGTCTCGACTGGCCCGAGGTGGTATGGACCGAGGCGGTTCTGCAGAAACCCTAGTCGCCTCGGTTGCTCAAGAATCAACTCGGTCGAGGTGCTCTGACAGTAACCGAGGTGCTTCTATCTTCTCAGAATCTCGAACTTCTGTCCTTCCAGATGTGCTCCTTTCTGTTGTCTGTCCAGAACGCCAAAAACAAAGCAAAGCAAAGCAAAAACAAAGACTATCTAAGCTAGACTAGAAAACGGAAAAGAAAGCAATACCTTGGGTTGCCTCCCAAGAAGCGCTTGATTTAAGGTCGCTAGCTGGACCATGATGCGTCTCAAAGGAGGTAGATCGGTGCAACCTCCTCAACCGGCGTTTCCGGTTGGTACTTCTTAAGTCTATGACCGTTGACCTTGAAATTTCCGCTAGTTTCGCCCCATATCTCAACTGCACCATGAGGGAAAACATGTTTCACAACGTAAGGCCCGGTCCATCTAGATTTCAACTTACCTGGAAAAAGACGGAGGCGGGAGTTGAAGAGTAGAACTAAATCTCCCTCGTTAAGCTCCTTTGGAACGATACGCTTGTCATGCCATCTCTTCGTCCTTTCCTTGTAGATTTTGGCATTCTCATAGGCGTTCAAACGCAGCTCTTCCAGCTCGTTAAGTTCCAATAATCGCTTCTCACCAGCCTCTTTGATGTCAAAGTTCAACCATTTGATAGCCCAATACGCCTTGTGCTCCAATTCAACGGGCAAATGGCAAGACTTCCCATATACCAGATTATAAGGGGTGGTTCCTATGGGAGTCTTGAATGCGGTCCTGTACGCCCAAAGAGCATCGTCCAACTTCATGGACCAATCCTTCCTTGTTCTAGAGACGGTCTTTTCCAGAATTGCCTTGATTTCTCTATTCGAGATCTCGACCTGTCCACTAGTTTGAGGGTGATAAGCGGTTGATACCTTGTGGGTTACCCCATACTTCGATAGAAGTGCTTTAAACTTCCGGTTGATGAAATGCGTTCCTCCATCGCTAATGATGATGCGTGAAGTTCCAAACCGTGGAAAGATAGTTCTATTCAAGAACTTCACAACCACCTTGGCATCGTTAGTGGGAGAAGCAATAGCTTCAACCCATCTAGAGACATAATCAACCGCAAGAAGAATGTAGAGGTTTCCCCCGGAGGATGGGAAAGGTCCCATGAAGTCAATCCCCCATACATCAAAGATTTCCACTTCTTGGATGTTATTAAGTGGCATTTCGTTCCTTCTTGATAAGTTCCCTGTTCTTTGGCATGCATCACAAGAGACAACAAAAGATTGCACGTCTTTAAATAACGTAGGCCAAAAGAAACCGGAACGTAATACCTTAGCGCAAGTTTTATCAGTGCTGGCATGCCCTCCACAAGGAAGTGAATGACAATGCCTTATGACGCTATTAACTTCATCTTCCGGGATGCACCTTCGAAGCATCCCATCCGGTCCGCGCTTGAATAGCAGCGGCTCATCCCAGTAGTAATGTCGTACGTCCTTGAAGAATCTCTTCTTTTGAGAGTACGTCAATCCGGGTGGTATTTCCTGGCAAACAAGATAATTCACAATATCAGCATACCAAGGACCTTTATTATCAGAAAGTTGGTGGAGGGAATGATCCGCCAACTGTGGGTGAATGTCAGAGAAGGGAGTAAGAAAATTGTTATTCTCAGCAATCTCAGTTGATATTATCTCGCTGTTGACCTCGGTCGAGGCGCAAAGGCATTGACCGAGGTGTTCTTCAGACGCCTCGCTCTGTCCAGAAGGTGCCTCGGTCGAGGTACCGCGACTGGAACCGAGACTGGAGATCTTCGTCTCCTGGATCAGCTTCTCTGTTATAGCTCCTGGATCCTCTTCCAGTGCCTTCAAGCTTCGTATATCTGCATCACAAGAAGCATCTATACCTTCCTCCATTAAACTGAAACTTATAACTCTTTCGAGTGGATCGTTAATAAGGATAGAGCTCACCAATTCTCTTGATTCTTCTTCATCGTAGATGTTGAAGATATCATCAGGTAGTTGCTCCCCCTTCATGGCTGCAAGTAGTGCGAATTCCACCTCATCGCCACCAACGTTGAATTTCAACTTGGCGTTCTTGCAATCCACGTTGCAACCCGAAGTTGCTAGAAATGGCCTCCCGAGAATAATAGGTACTGGATAATCTGCGGGAATGTCAAGTACAACAAAATCTATAGGTAGATAGAAATTACCCAACTTGACCGGAACGTCTTCCAAGATGCCCACGGGATGGGTGATGGAGCGATCCGCCATGTAAAGTCGAATCTTGACCGGTTTGGGCTCTCCAAGACCGATCTTAGTGCATAACTCCAGCGGGATGATGCTCACGCTGGCTCCTAGATCGCAAAGGGCTTCACAAGTGACATCCCCAACTTGAATGGGAATGCAAAATGAGCCGGGATCTCTCAACTTAGGTGGCATCTTTTCCTTCATAATCTTGATAAGCTCCGAAGATTTAGATGTCATCCTAACTTCACCAACATCCTCCAGTTTCCTCTTCCTTGATAAGATTTCTTTTAAGAACTTCCCATAGGCGGGCATACCTAGAATGGCATCAAGGAAGGGAATGTTAATATGTAGCTTATTCATCAAGTCAAGAAACTTACCGAAGTGCTTGTCTAGATGTGCTCTGGCTCTGGACTGGGGGAATGGAAGTGGTGGTTTATATGCAGGAGGTGGAACATAAGTTTCTGTCGTTCCTCCTACTTTCTGTTGCTCCGCCTCGGTTGGCATCTCGGTCGAGGTGTTCTTCGACTGGATCTGGACCGAGGTGGTCTGCATCGAGCAAGGTACTGGATCTGCAGTTTTGAGTCCACTCCTCGTCGTTATGGCCATGCACTGGCCCTTAGGGTTAGTTTCCGTCTTTGTTGGAAGCTTCCCTGGATCTCTTGGCGCTTCATTCGCCCTATTAGCAAGTTGTTGTTCGAAGGACTTTTGGGCCCTCGAAAATGAAGTCATAGAATTCTCCATAGCGCCAAGCTTGACCAAGATTGCCTCCAGAACTGCGTCCTTCTTTTCCGGCTGAGACGAACTTGATCCTTGCCCTTGGCTCTTTAATGGAGTAAAAGAAGATGAAGGGGAGGAGAGGAAAGGATTAGAGGAATCATTAGAGTTGGAGTTTGAATGATTGTTACCGTGATTTTGGTTATTCGCCCTCCAGTTGTTGCTGTTGGATCCTCTATTGTTGTTATAGTTGTTGTTTCGGGAACCGTTATTGCTGTTACGGTACCCGTTGTTGTTGTTGCTCCTTTGCCCTTGCTCTTCCTTCTTAGTTTGAGCCATCAAGAGCTCTTTTAATTCCTTCACGTCATTCTTCAATGACGTGAGTTGATTGTTGTTGGGTTGAGTCTCTTGAAAGTTGACTCTTTTAACTCCACCTTCAGCTCCTTGGTGGGTATATTTCTCCATGTGTAAGGCTTGCTTCTCAATGAAGTCCCAAGCCTCATCAATCGCCATGTCCATGAAGGTACCGGCGGAGAGTAGTTGGAGATTGAACTGGGTGTTTCCGTCCAGCCCTTTGAAGTAGATCTCCAACAACTCGATCTTTGGAATCCCATGATGTGGGCAATCCAAAAGGATATCCTTGAACCGCTCCCAAGACTTGGACAAGCTCTCCTTGTCCTTCATGATGAAAGCATTGATCTTCCCTCTCATTTCAGCGGTCTTCGAGGGGGGAAAGAATTTGGTTAAGAATTCCGTAGTCATCTCCTCCCATGTGTTGATTTTTCCTGGAGGAAGAGATTGATACCAAGTAAGAGCTCTATCTTTTAAAGAAAAGTAAAAAGGTCTTAGCTTGTAATTGTTATTTTCAATTCTGGAAGGTCGCAAGGTTTCCATCAAGATCTCGTAGTTTTGAAGATGTTGATGTGGCGACTCCTTCTCTAGCCCTCCGAATTGGCATTGGCGAATCATGGATAGAACTTGCGGTCGAAGTTCGTAGTCATGATCCGCTGGATCTCCTAGGTTCACCCCTGGACGCCTCAGCTGTTGATTAGGGTCCATCCTTTGACCTAGGGTTTGCGGGATTCCTGCAAGAAGAACATTTCGGACTGGCATCCGAGGTGGAAGTACATCGACCGGGGCGTCAGGTACTGGAATCTGCCTCGGTCGAGGATCAACTACTGGATCCTGCATCGGTCGAAGTAGAATCTGGTTCCGAATGGCAGCAATCTCAGCTTCGATTGCTGCAGTCCTGGTGCGATTCTCCTCTTTCTCTTGCCTGAGTTCATCCTCGCTGAGACGTAGCAGCTCCTGCGTCTCTTTCAATTGGGCCGCAAGATCGCGATCGTCTTGTTGGGCCATCTTCGCTTCTCTTAAGCGTCGCTTGTATGTCTTTTCTGGTTCGGGATCGTAAGGAACGATTTCCTTCCCAGCGCGGGTTCTTCGCATATACCTAAGAAAGAACCTGCAAAATCGTCACTCAAGTAGAGTGGTTAGATGAAACGGGGCAAGCGCCCCAAGAG
Source organism: Fagopyrum esculentum (assembly GCA_033239045.1). Classification (NCBI taxonomy): domain Eukaryota; kingdom Viridiplantae; phylum Streptophyta; class Magnoliopsida; order Caryophyllales; family Polygonaceae; genus Fagopyrum; species Fagopyrum esculentum. The sequence continues at coordinate 23,444,752 of BSUD01000006.1, read as the reverse complement.
CAAACCGTACCGGCTCGGTCTAGACCAAGTCCCCGGCAACGGCGCCAAAAACTTGTTCGCTCCAAACGGTGTGTGCAAGCTTTAAATTTATAACCCTAGACTTAAGCTTAAAACAAGGATGCGAACCCGCAGTGTACGGGTCAATCGTAGTAAAAACAAGAAAATTTCAGGGGTCGATCACAGGGACTCGGTGAAACAAAGTCAATACGGTATGCTAATGTCAATACTAACCACAAGAGCAATTAACACAATCAAAGATGAATAAGAAGTCAATAAAGCAAACATGCAATTCTAGGGATTAAAGCATCTAGTTGTGGTTCCAACTCAAGATCTATAGATAAGCGGACAAAGCTGAGATTTTTGCGTGGGGAAGGTGTTACTAAAGTGGAGTAGATTACCGGGTAAGTCTCTCTACACACTAATTCTAAACCGTAACTCCTATTACCGGGTAAGTCTCAAGGAATCAAGATAAAGAACTATAACCTCAAACTAACACACCATCTAAGGGAATAGAATTAACCTTTACCAGGTAAGTCTCAGGCTAACTCACAAAGATGGGATGGAAGCACACTCAAACCCCAATAAAGGATAAACCTTTATTACCTACACTTATGATCTTAGGTACACAAACTAAGGAATTACCGGGTAAGTCTCATCCTAAGCTTGCATTGAACCAGGAAGGTATAATAAGAATAGGATTTAGCAAACTCTAACACTTAACTCTCAGTTTAAGGTCGGATAAGTCACCTCGGTCAGAAGAATTCCACCCCGGCCGAGATGTTCATCAACCGAGCGAGATGCTTAGGGTTAAGGTTAAAGACTCGAACTTTCAGGATCCTACTGGAATCTAAGATTATTCTATCATTGTTTTTCCCACAACCTTCAGCTAATCACCCTAGAATCACACAAGGAAATTAGCCACTCGTCATCATAATGAAAGTATTAAAATATATGGGAAGAAGGTGAATATTTGAACAAAGAAGAATTTAATGAAAAGACTTCAATAACTGAATCAAATATCACAACAAAGCGTTCCTTGGATAGCAATCCAACAAGACAAGACAACAATTGAGGGAATTGAAGACAATCTTACAAAACCCTTCAATAAAGCTATAAAAGCTATGGTCTTCAATCTTCCTTCAACCTTCAAAAAGGTTCTTCGAAAACTCCTAACTTGGAGTATGCTGCTGCTGCTGCTGCGTGTGTGTAAACCCTGATCGACGGTATAGCGTGATGTTGGAATTGTGGAAATCCAACCCTTTTTATAGGAAAATAAACCTCCAAAGATAATAAATCTTAGAAAGATATCTTCCCATAAAAATAGGTAAAATATATATTCTGCATATCTCCTTCCTTCCAGAAGCCAAGCCCAAAAATATAAGATCACTTTCCAAATTTAAAAGATCTCCTCCAAGAATAAAATATTCTCGCCGCGTCCTAGGCGTTCGCCTCGGTCGAGTCGGCGTCTCTGGATCGCCTCGGTCGAGGTGAATCTACGGTCAACCGAGGTGACTCACAACTGAATGTGAAATCTCTCAAAACTGGTCCAAAGTGAATCTTTAATCCATGGCTATGCTCCCTGGATGTAGCTCCAAATTGACTCATGACTCCTTTTGCTCCTTTTTGATGCAAAACGTACCATATTACCTGCAATTACAACGAAACTAGGTGTAGACCTCGATTCTCGCAAAGGTAGATGAAATGGTAGTAAAATCACATAATGTACATACAAACATGCAGATTATGAAAGATAAAACGTCCAAACAAACCCTAAAATATAGACTATAATTCATGCTATCAAAATACCCCATACTTAGCCCTTGCTTGTCCCTAAGCAAGTTCCTCATATAGAAATCAAGATAGAATGGATTAATAGTCAAGAAAATCAATGAAAAGTCTTTCAAAAACATTTTATGGTGTGCAACTATCATAGATCACTCTAAGAGAGTACTTCCTGGAAATTAAAAACTCAATATGATCAAAACATTTTATAAATATAGGAAAGTTGTTCATCTTTGCATAAAATCATAGAATGCATAATAAATCATAATTATCAAAATTAATCATGTATAATCCAGTTTAAACCGCTAAGTCAATCAACAAGCTCAAGGTCTCAAGGGCTTCCCAAAAGAAAAGGTCAAGAAACGTGTAGGGTAGGGATGTATGTAAGGTAATGTGGTGCTAGAATCCGGGAAAATGATGAACTTCACTTTCACTTTGACTTGCAACATCTTCCACCAATAAGCTTTGCTTATTTCACACTTTTTCTTTTTACTTTACTTTTTGGGATGCATGGACAGAGGTGCACAATAACCGAAGCCTAGGAAATCTGCAATCATCAATTTCTCGAGATGCATCAAACCCTTGATGCACATACCATGACCCGTTAGGAATATCGCTCAATCCGACTTTGGCAAGACACAAACACCCGGCTATGTGAATGGTGCCGAGTTACTCATCTTCATGATTGACTTCCCCAAACCTATTATTGCTTTCTAACACTTTCACTTCCAGCCACTTCTCAACTTTAACTTCACTTGCTTTCACCACTTCGCTTGCTTCCAAATTCCCGGATAGGTAAAGGGAGGCAAAATGTATATGAGGGGCTAAGCATGATCAAGAAGAAGAAGAAGAAGAAGAGAATGAATTGCCTTGGTCTTTCCAAGAAGAAAGTGAGAGAACTTAACCTGCGGTGTTAACCTTCAAATTCAACATAATTTGGATAAAAACAAAGTATTAAACATGCCAATAATTTCAAACAAAGCATTTAGCAACTTAAACATATTATAAAACCTTTCAAACACATAAAGAATTTAAAACCAGTCAGTAAACAAAATCTTCACTGAGATCATATCCAGATAAGAAGCACAAAAATCGTTTTCGAAAACTTTCTATTACGCACCTCGGTCGAGGTGTTCTTGGTTCAACCGAGGTGAAATACCTCGTTCGGCCAGAATCTCCCCGGTCGAGGTCAAAAAAATTTTTAAAACCATTTTTTTTTCAGTTTCGATTTCGACGTTTTTCTCAATCAAATAACCTGTAGGTATGCATGTAATATCAGATAATCATATAAAGGCAAATGAAGCATAAATACGAAAATATCCGATAAATAAAATACATCAAAGGTATCAAATACATCAAAGGTAGCCACATAGTCAAATAACAAACACCCCATACTTGAGACACACTGTCCCAGTGGGTATAATAAAAGTCTAAATAAGAGAACTCACCGGATAAAAGCCGAACTGCATAAAAAAGATATAATAATAAAATCCTGCAGCTCCTCAGTAGTCTCGATCCGGTGGTGGTGGTGGTATGTAGGGGTACTGAGTCGGATCATAGGGATGGCTCATGATATGCTCAAACTGTAGCTGAGCCATCATGTGCTGATGATGCTGCCGCTCCTGCATCTCGCGGATATCCAGTGAAAGTGCAGCATATGAGTCGATAACCTGATCCGTCAGGTCATCGATCCGTCGGTGTGCAGCTCTATCTCTCACTCCACGCCTCCTGCGTCTAGCAGGTCGGACTGGAGAAGTCTCAGCTGGCGCCGGCTCAGTGTCCTCCTCGTCATCATCCAAATCAATAATAGGTGGCGCGCTCGTCCCAGCTGTATCTGTCCCTGTGTCCATCGGGACGCCACCTCCTCTCTCGTCTACTGTATCATCATCATCGTCGTCCTCATCCTCAGCCTCCTCCTCAGCCTCAGCAGGGGAAGCTGCTCCCTCTCTGTAATCCTCCATAAGTGGACCCCAAGCGGTCTGCTAGAAATGTGGATCAAAGACAGAGAACTGTGCAGACCATCTGATGCCCTGAGGTGCAGTCAGCTCCCATGGCATAGCGACGTAGGGTGTAGTCAGTCCTCGGGGAACCAGAATCCTCCGAGTAATCATCTCCTGAAGTCCGAGCGGCTTGGCAGCCGCCACCATGGTACACCTACTCAGATCCATATCCTGATACCTAGCGATATGGGTCACTATCCCTCCGCAGCATATATCTCCCTTCCCTTTGGCCTTGATCCTGTGCAGATCCTCTGCCAGCATCAATCCAAAGTCAGGGTATCCACCTATGACCATGCAGTATAAAGCAAACAGCTCCCCCTGTCGGACCTTCTGGGGCGTCTCAGTACACGCCAGAAGCGTCTCGCTGAAGATCCTGTGTACCAATCGAAAGGCTAGATGAAAAATAAGCTTCGCCCTGGAATCACCAGGGCGCCACCTATCTGCGTGCTCTGTAATGTGGGCGATCTGACCCCAGAACTCTCTAGCTACAGCTCGGGTCGGGAAATCTACAGCAGTGGGGGCAGGGAAGCCAAAAATGTCTCTCCAGTGGTCTAGAGGTACTAAGTAGTTCCGGTTCATCAACCGGTACTTCACAGCCCTCTCTGTGGGGAGGTAAGTGAAGGAACTGACAAACTCGAGGGTCGGCTCTAGGTAGGCTGGGGCTCGGATCTCAGTAAACTGATCCAGCCCGACGGTGGTGATCATCCTCCTAAGATCTCCATCTACGTGGAGACAATCAAAGGCAGAAATGTCCAGAAATCTAGGAGCGATAACAGGACGACTAGCAATACGATCATAATCTACCCGGTGTCTCTCGTGGATCACTGGGATAGAAGGTCGGGATGAGGAAGAAGAAGGGGAAGGAGAGGATCTATCTCTAAGGGCTAACAATCTGTCAGAACTCATCTTCAAAATGCACTGTCAGACTACCTCGGTCGACTGACAAACTCCAAGAATCACCTCGACCGAGGTGCAGGTCGACTGGACCGAGGCGAAGACAGTCGTGATTTCAACTCTCTAAATTTCAGTTCTTTTCCCCCAAAAATCACTACCGATGCTTCCTAAGGGGTACTTAAGGTTTTCCTCAACAGAATCAAGGGCAACCAAAGCCCAAATCGAAGTAAACGAGCGAGTTAGGGTTTCGATCGTTTTTACCTCGTTCCGGCCGAATCGCTCGATCTTTCTGCAGATTTGTTGTTGCAATCGACTCCTCTACCCTTCAATCTCGGTTTGGAAGCAGAAAACGTCGAAAACGAGCAAGATTTGAGACAGAGCGAAGTGGACCTGTCGCCGCGGTCGAGGTGGGTAAAAATGTGAAAAGTAATTTTTCTTTCCCTTTTATACTGTTACTGGATCTGCTGTCACCTCGGTCGAGATGGTCTCGACTGGACCGAGGTGGTATGGACCGAGGCGGTTTTGCAGAAACCCTAGTCGCCTCGGTTGCTCAAGAATCAACTCGGTCGAGGTGCTCTGACAGTAACCGAGGTGCTTCTATCTTCTCAGAATCTCGAACTTCTGTCCTTCCAGATGTGTTCCTTTCTGTTGTCTGTCCAGAACGCCAAAAACAAAGCAAAGCAAAGCAAAAACAAAGACTATCTAAGCTAGACTAGAAAACGGAAAAGAAAGCAATACCTTGGGTTGCCTCCCAAGAAGCGCTTGATTTAAGGTCGCTAGCTGGACCATGATGCGTCTCAAAGGAGGTAGATCGGTGCAACCTCCTCAACCGGCGTTTCCGGTTGGTACTTCTTAAGTCTATGACCGTTGACCTTGAAATTTCCGCTAGTTTTGCCCCATATCTCAACTGCACCATGAGGGAAAACATGTTTCACAACGTAAGGCCCGGTCCATCTAGATTTCAACTTACCTGGAAAAAGACGGAGGCGGGAGTTGAAGAGTAGAACTAAATCTCCCTCGTTAAGCTCCTTTGGAACGATACGCTTGTCATGCCATCTCTTCGTCCTTTCCTTGTAGATTTTGGCATTCTCATAGGCGTTCAAACGCAGCTCTTCTAGCTCGTTAAGTTCCAATAATCGCTTCTCACCAGCCTCTTTGATGTCAAAGTTCAACCATTTGATAGCCCAATACGCCTTGTGCTCCAATTCAACGGGCAAATGGCAAGACTTCCCATATACCAGATTATAAGGGGTGGTTCCTATGGGAGTCTTGAATGCGGTCCTGTACGCCCAAAGAGCATCGTCCAACTTCATGGACCAATCCTTCCTTGTTCTAGAGACGGTCTTTTCCAGAATTGCCTTGATTTCTCTATTCGAGATCTCGACCTGTCCACTAGTTTGAGGGTGATAAGCGGTTGATACCTTGTGGGTTACCCCATACTTCGATAGAAGTGCTTTAAACTTCCGGTTGATGAAATGCGTTCCTCCATCGCTAATGATGATGCGTGAAGTTCCAAACCGTGGAAAGATAGTTCTATTCAAGAACTTCACAACCACCTTGGCATCGTTAGTGGGAGAAGCAATAGCTTCAACCCATCTAGAGACATAATCAACCGCAAGGAGAATGTAGAGGTTTCCCCCGGAGGATGGGAAAGGTCCCATGA
>BSUD01000006.1:23396300-23434605 GCA_033239045.1 Fagopyrum esculentum | reverse complement strand
CCCGGTCCATCTAGATTTCAACTTACCTGGAAAAAGACGGAGGCGGGAGTTGAAGAGTAGAACTAAATCTCCCTCGTTAAGCTCCTTTGGAACGATACGCTTGTCATGCCATCTCTTCGTCCTTTCCTTGTAGATTTTGGCATTCTCATAGGCGTTCAAACGCAGCTCTTCCAGCTCGTTAAGTTCCAATAATCGCTTCTCACCAGCCTCTTTGATGTCAAAGTTCAACCATTTGATAGCCCAATACGCCTTGTGCTCCAATTCAACGGGCAAATGGCAAGACTTCCCATATACCAGATTATAAGGGGTGGTTCCTATGGGAGTCTTGAATGCGGTCCTGTACGCCCAAAGAGCATCGTCCAACTTCATGGACCAATCCTTCCTTGTTCTAGAGACGGTCTTTTCCAGAATTGCCTTGATTTCTCTATTCGAGATCTCGACCTGTCCACTAGTTTGAGGGTGATAAGCGGTTGATACCTTGTGGGTTACCCCATACTTCGATAGAAGTGCTTTAAACTTCCGGTTGATGAAATGCGTTCCTCCATCGCTAATGATGATGCGTGAAGTTCCAAACCGTGGAAAGATAGTTCTATTCAAGAACTTCACAACCACCTTGGCATCGTTAGTGGGAGAAGCAATAGCTTCAACCCATCTAGAGACATAATCAACCGCAAGAAGAATGTAGAGGTTTCCCCCGGAGGATGGGAAAGGTCCCATGAAGTCAATCCCCCATACATCAAAGATTTCCACTTCTTGGATGTTATTAAGTGGCATTTCGTTCCTTCTTGATAAGTTCCCTGTTCTTTGGCATGCATCACAAGAGACAACAAAAGATTGCACGTCTTTAAATAACGTAGGCCAAAAGAAACCGGAACGTAATACCTTAGCGCAAGTTTTATCAGTGCTGGCATGCCCTCCACAAGGAAGTGAATGACAATGCCTTATGACGCTATTAACTTCATCTTCCGGGATGCACCTTCGAAGCATCCCATCCGGTCCGCGCTTGAATAGCAGCGGCTCATCCCAGTAGTAATGTCGTACGTCCTTGAAGAATCTCTTCTTTTGAGAGTACGTCAATCCGGGTGGTATTTCCTGGCAAACAAGATAATTCACAATATCAGCATACCAAGGACCTTTATTATCAGAAAGTTGGTGGAGGGAATGATCCGCCAACTGTGGGTGAATGTCAGAGAAGGGAGTAAGAAAATTGTTATTCTCAGCAATCTCAGTTGATATTATCTCGCTGTTGACCTCGGTCGAGGCGCAAAGGCATTGACCGAGGTGTTCTTCAGACGCCTCGCTCTGTCCAGAAGGTGCCTCGGTCGAGGTACCGCGACTGGAACCGAGACTGGAGATCTTCGTCTCCTGGATCAGCTTCTCTGTTATAGCTCCTGGATCCTCTTCCAGTGCCTTCAAGCTTCGTATATCTGCATCACAAGAAGCATCTATACCTTCCTCCATTAAACTGAAACTTATAACTCTTTCGAGTGGATCGTTAATAAGGATAGAGCTCACCAATTCTCTTGATTCTTCTTCATCGTAGATGTTGAAGATATCATCAGGTAGTTGCTCCCCCTTCATGGCTGCAAGTAGTGCGAATTCCACCTCATCGCCACCAACGTTGAATTTCAACTTGGCGTTCTTGCAATCCACGTTGCAACCCGAAGTTGCTAGAAATGGCCTCCCGAGAATAATAGGTACTGGATAATCTGCGGGAATGTCAAGTACAACAAAATCTATAGGTAGATAGAAATTACCCAACTTGACCGGAACGTCTTCCAAGATGCCCACGGGATGGGTGATGGAGCGATCCGCCATGTAAAGTCGAATCTTGACCGGTTTGGGCTCTCCAAGACCGATCTTAGTGCATAACTCCAGCGGGATGATGCTCACGCTGGCTCCTAGATCGCAAAGGGCTTCACAAGTGACATCCCCAACTTGAATGGGAATGCAAAATGAGCCGGGATCTCTCAACTTAGGTGGCATCTTTTCCTTCATAATCTTGATAAGCTCCGAAGATTTAGATGTCATCCTAACTTCACCAACATCCTCCAGTTTCCTCTTCCTTGATAAGATTTCTTTTAAGAACTTCACATAGGCGGGCATACCTAGAATGGCATCAAGGAAGGGAATGTTAATATGTAGCTTATTCATCAAGTCAAGAAACTTACCGAAGTGCTTGTCTAGATGTGCTCTGGCTTTGGACTGGGGGAATGGAAGTGGTGGTTTATATGCAGGAGGTGGAACATAAGTTTCTGTCGTTCCTCCTACTTTCTGTTGCTCCGCCTCGGTTGGCATCTCGGTCGAGGTGTTCTTCGACTGGATCTGGACCGAGGTGGTCTGCATCGAGCAAGGTACTGGATCTGCAGTTTTGAGTCCACTCCTCGTCGTTATGGCCATGCACTGGCCCTTAGGGTTAGTTTCCGTCTTTGTTGGAAGCTTCCCTGGATCTCTTGGCGCTTCATTCGCCCTATTAGCAAGTTGTTGTTCGAAGGACTTTTGGGCCCTCGAAAATGAAGTCATAGAATTCTCCATAGCGCCAAGCTTGACCAAGATTGCCTCCAGAACTGCGTCCTTCTTTTCCGGCTGAGACGAACTTGATCCTTTCCCTTGGCTCTTTAATGGAGTAAAAGAAGATGAAGGGGAGGAGAGGAAAGGATTAGAGGAATCATTAGAGTTGGAGTTTGAATGATTGTTACCGTGATTTTGGTTATTCGCCCTCCAGTTGTTGCTGTTGGATCCTCTATTGTTGTTATAGTTGTTGTTTCGGGAACCGTTATTGCTGTTACGGTACCCGTTGTTGTTGTTGCTCCTTTGCCCTTGCTCTTCCTTCTTAGTTTGAGCCATCAAGAGCTCTTTTAATTCCTTCACGTCATTCTTCAATGACGTGAGTTGATTGTTGTTGGGTTGAGTCTCTTGAAAGTTGACTCTTTTAACTCCACCTTCAGCTCCTTGGTGGGTATATTTCTCCATGTGTAAGGCTTGCTTCTCAATGAAGTCCCAAGCCTCATCAATCGCCATGTCCATGAAGGTACCGGCGGAGAGTAGTTGGAGATTGAACTGGGTGTTTCCGTCCAGCCCTTTGAAGTAGATCTCCAACAACTCGATCTTTGGAATCCCATGATGTGGGCAATCCAAAAGGATATCCTTGAACCGCTCCCAAGACTTGGACAAGCTCTCCTTGTCCTTCATGATGAAAGCATTGATCTTCCCTCTCATTTCAGCGGTCTTCGAGGGGGGAAAGAATTTGGTTAAGAATTCCGTAGTCATCTCCTCCCATGTGTTGATTTTTCCTGGAGGAAGAGATTGATACCAAGTAAGAGCTCTATCTTTTAAAGAAAAGTAAAAAGGTCTTAGCTTGTAATTGTTATTTTCAATTCTGGAAGGTCGCAAGGTTTCCATCAAGATCTCGTAGTTTTGAAGATGTTGATGTGGCGACTCCTTCTCTAGCCCTCCGAATTGGCATTGGCGAATCATGGATAGAACTTGCGGTCGAAGTTCGTAGTCATGATCTGCTGGATCTCCTAGGTTCACCCCTGGACGCCTCAGCTGTTGATTAGGGTCCATCCTTTGACCTAGGGTTTGCGGGATTCCGGCAAGAAGAACATTTCGGACTGGCATCCGAGGTGGAGGTACATCGACCGGGGCGTCAGGTACTGGAATCTGCCTCGGTCGAGGATCAACTACTGGATCCTGCATCGGTCGAAGTAGAATCTGGTTCCGAATGGCAGCAATCTCAGCTTCGATTGCTGCAGTCCTGGTGCGATTCTCCTCTTTCTCTTGCCTGAGTTCATCCTCGCTGAGACGTAGCAGCTCCTGCGTCTCTTTCAATTGGGCCGCAAGATCGCGATCGTCTTGTTGGGCCATCTTCGCTTCTCTTAAGCGTCGCTTGTATGTCTTTTCTGGTTCGGGATCGTAAGGAACGATTTCCTTCCCAGCGCGGGTTCTTCGCATATACCTAAGAAAGAACCTGCAAAAGTCACTCAAGTAGAGTGATTAGACAAAACGGGGCAAATGCCCCAAGAGCAAACCGTACCGGCTCGGTCTAGACCAAGTCCCCGGCAACGGCGCCAAAAACTTGTTCACTCCAAACGGTGTGTGCAAGCTTTAAATTTATAACCCTAGACTTAAGCTTAAAACAAGGATGCGAACCCGCAGTGTACGGGTCAATCGTAGTAAAAGCAAGAAAATTCCAGGGGTCGATCACAGGGACTTGGTGAAACAAAGTCGATACGGTGTGCTTATGTCAATACTAACCACAAGAGCAATTAACACAATCAAAGATGAATAAGAAGTCAATAAAGCAAACATGCAATTCTAGGGATTAAAGCATCTAGTTGTGGTTCCAACTCAAGATCTATAGATAAGCGGACAAAGCTGAGATTTTTGCGTGGGGAAGGTGTTACTAAAGTGGAGTAGATCACCGGGTAAGTCTCACTACACACTAATCCTAAACCGTAACTCCTATTACCGGGTAAGTCTCAAGGAATCAAGATAAAGAACTATAACCTCAAACTAACATACCATCTAAGGGAATAGAATCAACCTTTACCGGGTAAGTCTCAGGCTAACTCACAAAGATGGGATGGAAGCACACTCAAACCCCAATAAAGGATAAACCTTTATTACCTACACTTATGATCGTTAATACACAAACTAAGGAATTACCGGGTAAGTCTCATCCTAAGCTTGCATTGAACCAGGAAAGGTGTAATAAGAATAGGATTTAGCAAACTCTAACACTTAACTCTCAGTTACGGATCAAATAAGTCACCTCGGTCAGAAGAATTCCACCCCGGCCGAGATGTTCATCAACCAAACGAGATGCTTAGGGTTAAGGTTAAAGACTCGAACTTTCAGGATCCTACTGGAATCTAAGACTATTCTATCATTGTTTTTCCCACAACCTTCAGCTAATCACCCTAGAATCACACAAGGAAATTAGCCACTCATCATCATAATGAAATTATTAAATATATGGGAAGAAGGTGATTATTTGAACAAGAAGAATTTAATGAAAAAGACTTCAATAACTGAATCAAATATCACAACAAAGCGTTCCTTGGATAATAATCCAACAAGACAAGACAACAAGGAAAGGAATTGAAGACAATCTTACAAAACCCTCCAAAAAGCTATAAAAGCTATGATCTTCAACCTTCCTTCAACCTTCAAAAAGGTTCTTCAACTCTCTCCAAAATGGAGTATGCCGCTGCTGCTGTTCCTTCAGTGTAGGCGGGATGATAGCGGTGTATGCGGCCTCCTGAATTGTGGAAAATCCGACCCTTTTTATAGGAAAATAACCCTCCAAAGATAATAAATCTTAGAAAGATATTCTCCCATAAATATAGGTAAAATATATATTCTGCATATCTCCTTCCATCCAGAAGCCAAGCCCAAAAATATAAGATCACTTTCCAATTTTAAAAGATCTCTTCCAAGAATAAAATATTCTCGCCGCGTCCTAGGTGTTCGCCTCGGTCGAGTCGGCGTCTCTGGATCACCTCGGTCGAGATGAATCTGTGGTCAACCGAGGTGACTCACAACTGAATGTGAAATCTCTCGAAACTGCTCCAAAGTAAATCTTTAATCCCTGGCTATGCTCCCTGGATGTAGCTCCAAATGACTAATGACTCCTTTTGCTCCTTTTTGATGCAAAACGTACCATATTACCTACGATTACAACAAAACTAGGTGTAGACCTCGATTCTCGCAAAGGTAGATGAAATGGCAGTAAAATCACATAATGCACATACAAACATGCAGATTATGAAAGATAAAACGTCCAAACAAACCCCAAAATATAGACTATAATTCATGCTATCAAAATACCCCATACTTAGCCCTTGCTTGTCCCCAAGCAAGTTCCTCATATAGAAAACAAGATAGAATGGATTATAAGTCAAGAAAATCATGAAAAAGCCTTTCAAAAACATTTTATGGTGTGTAACTATCATAGATCACTCTAAGAGAATACTTCCTGGAATTAAAAACTTAATATGATCAAAACATTTTATAAATATGGGAAAGTTGTTCATCTTTGCACAAAATCATAGAACGCATAATAAATCATAATTATCAAAATTAATCATGTATAATCCAGTTTAAACCGCTAAGTCAATCAACAAGCTCAAGGTCTCAAGGGCTTGCCAAAAGAAAAGGTCAAGAAACGTGCAGGGTAGGGATGTATGTAAGGTAATGTGGTGCTAGAATACGGGAAAAGGATGAACTTCACTTTCACTTTGACTTGCAGCATCTTCCACCAATAAGCTTTGCTTATCTCACACTTTTTCTTTTACTTTACTTTTTGGGATGCATGGACAGAGGTGCACAATAACCGAAGCCTAGGAAATCTGCAATCATCAATTTCTCGAGATGCATCAAACCCTTGATGCACATACCATGACCCGTTAGGAATATCGCTCAATCCGACTTTGGCAAGACACAAACACCCGGCTATGTGAATGGTGCCGAGTTACTCATCTTCATGATTGACTTCCCCAAACCTATTTCTTTCTTTCTAACACTTTCACTTCCAGCCACTTCTCAACTTTAACTCTACTTGCTTTCACCACTTCGCTTGCTTCCAAATTCCCGGATAGGTAAAGGGAGGCAAAATGTATATGAGGGGCTAAGCATGATCAAGAAGAAGAAGAAGAAGAAGAGAATGAATTGCCTTGGTCTTTCCAAGAAGAAAGTGAGAGAACTTAACCTGCGGTGTTAACCTTCAAATTCAACATAATTTGGATAAAAACAAAGTATTAAACATGCCAATAATTTCAAACAAAGCATTTAGCAACTTAAACATATTATAAAACCTTTCAAACACATAAAGAATTTAAAACCAGTCAGTAAACAAAATCTTCACTGAGATCATATCCAGATAAGAAGCACAAAAATCGTTTTCGAAAACTTTCTATTACGCACCTCGGTCGAGGTGTTCTTGGTTCAACCGAGGTGAAATACCTCGTTCGGCCAGAATCTCCCCGGTCGAGGTCAAAAAAATTTTTAAAACCATTTTTTTTTCAGTTTCGATTTCGACGTTTTTCTCAATCAAATAACCTGTAGGTATGCATGTAATATCAGATAATCATATAAAGGCAAATGAAGCATAAATACAAAAATATCCGATAAATAAAATACATCAAAGGTATCAAATACATCAAAGGTAGCCACATAGTCAAATAACAAACACCCCATACTTGAGACACACTGTCCCAGTGGGTATAATAAAAGTCTAAACAAGAGAACTCACCGGATAAAAGCCGAACTGCATAAAAAAGATATAATAATAAAATCCTGCAGCTCCTCAGTAGTCTCGATCCGGTGGTGGTGGTGGTATGTAGGGGTACTGAGTCGGATCATAGGGATGGCCCATGATATGCTCAAACTGTAGCTGAGCCATCATGTGCTGATGATGCTGCCGCTCCTGCATCTCGTGGATATCCAGTGAAAGTGCAGCATATGAGTCGATAACCTGATCCGTCAGGTCATCGATCCGTCGGTGTGCAGCTCTATCTCTCACTCCACGCCTCCTGCGTCTAGCAGGTCGGACTGGAGAAGTCTCAGCTGGCGCCGGCTCAGTGTCCTCCTCGTCATCATCCAAATCAATAATAGGTGGCGCGCTCGTCCCAGCTGTATCTGTCCCTGTGTCCATCGGGACGCCACCTCCTCTCTCGTCTACTGTATCATCATCATCGTCGTCCTCATCCTCAGCCTCCTCCTCAGCCTCAGCAGGGGAAGCTGCTCCCTCTCTGTAATCCTCCATAAGTGGACCTCAAGCGGTCTGCCAGAAATGTGGATCAAAGACAGAGAACTGTGCAGACCATCTGATTCCCTGAGGTGCAGTCAGCTCCCATGGCATAGCGACGTAGGGTGTAGTCAGTCCTCGGGGAACCAGAATCCTCCGAGTAATCATCTCCTGAAGTCCGAGCGGCTTGGCAGCCGCCACCATGGTACACCTACTCAGATCCATATCCTGATACCTAGCGATATGGGTCACTATCCCTCCGCAGCATATATCTCCCTTCCCTTTGGCCTTGATCCTGTGCAGATCCTCTGCCAGCATCAATCCAAAGTCAGGGTATCCACCTGTGACCATGCAGTATAAAGCAAACAGCTCCCCCTGTTGGACCTTCTGGGGCGTCTCAGTACGCGCCAGAAGCGTCTCGCTGAAGATCCTGTGTACCAATCGAAAGGCTAGATGAAAAATAAGCTTCGCCCTGGAATCACCAGGGCGCCACCTATCTGCGTGCTCTGTAATGTGGGCGATCTGACCCTAGAACTCTCTAGCTACAGCTCGGGTCGGGAAATCTACAGCAGTGGGGGCAGGGAAGCCAAAAATGTCTCTCCAGTGGTCTAGAGGTACTAAGTAGTTCCGGTTCATCAACCGGTACTTCACAGCCCTCTCTGTGGGGAGGTAAGTGAAGGAACTGACAAACTCGAGGGTCGGCTCTAGGTAGGTTGGGGCTCGGATCTCAGTAAACTGATCCAGCCCGACGGTGGTGATCATCCTCCTAAGATCTCCATCTACGTGGAGACAATCAAAGGCAGAAATGTCCAGAAATCTAGGAGCGATAACAGGACGACTAGCAATACGATCATAATCTACCCGGTGTCTCTCGTGGATCACTGGGATAGAAGGTCGGGATGAGGAAGAAGAAGGGGAAGGAGAGGATCTATCTCTACGGGCTAACAATCTGTCAGAACTCATCTTCAAACTGCACTGTCAGACTACCTCGGTCGACTGACAAACTCCAAGAATCACCTCGACCGAGGTGCAGGTCGACTGGACCGAGGCGAAGACAGTCGTGATTTCAACTCTCTAAATTTCAGTTCTTTTCCCCCAAAAATCACTACCGATGCTTCCTAAGGGGTACTTAAGGTTTTCCTCAACAGAATCAAGGGCAACCAAAGCCCAAATCGAAGTAAACGAGCGAGTTAGGGTTTCGATCGTTTTTACCTCGTTCCGGCCGAATCGCTCGATCTTTCTGCAGATTTGTTGTTGCAATCGACTCCTCTACCCTTCAATCTCGGTTTGGAAGCAGAAAACGTCGAAAACGAGCAAGATTTGAGAGAGAGCGAAGTGGACCTGTCGCCGTGGTCGAGGTGGGTAAAAATGTGAAAAGTAATTTTTCTTTCCCTTTTATACTGTTACTGGATCTGCTGTCACCTCGGTCGAGATGGTCTCGACTGGACCGAGGTGGTATGGACCGAGGCGGTTTTGCAGAAACCCTAGTCGCCTCGGTTGCTCAAGAATCAACTCGGTCGAGGTGCTCTGACAGTAACCGAGGTGCTTCTATCTTCTCAGAATCTCGAACTTCTGTCCTTCCAGATGTGTTCCTCTCTGTTGTCTGTCCAGAACGCCAAAAACAAAGCAAAGCAAAGCAAAAACAAAGACTATCTAAGCTAGACTAGAAAACGGAAAAGAAAGCAATACCTTGGGTTGCCTCCCAAGAAGCGCTTGATTTAAGGTCGCTAGCTGGACCATGATGCGTCTCAAAGGAGGTAGATCGGTGCAACCTCCTCAACCGGCGTTTCCGGTTGGTACTTCTTAAGTCTATGACCGTTGACCTTGAAATTTCCGCTAGTTTCGCCCCATATCTCAACTGCACCATGAGGGAAAACATGTTTCACAACGTAAGGCCCGGTCCATCTAGATTTCAACTTACTTGGAAAAAGACGGAGGCGGGAGTTGAAGAGTAGAACTAAATCTCCCTCGTTAAGCTCCTTTGGAACGATACGCTTGTCATGCCATCTCTTCGTCCTTTCCTTGTAGATTTTGGCATTCTCATAGGCGTTCAAACGCAGCTCTTCCAGCTCGTTAAGTTCCAATAATCGCTTCTCACCAGCCTCTTTGATGTCAAAGTTCAACCATTTGATAGCCCAATACGCCTTGTGCTCCAATTCAACGGGCAAATGGCAAGACTTCCCATATACCAGATTATAAGGGGTGGTTCCTATGGGAGTCTTGAATGCGGTCCTGTACGCCCAAAGAGCATCGTCCAACTTCATGGACCAATCCTTCCTTGTTCTAGAGACGGTCTTTTCCAGAATTGCCTTGATTTCTCTATTCGAGATCTCGACCTGTCCACTAGTTTGAGGGTGATAAGCGGTTGATACCTTGTGGGTTACCCCATACTTCGATAGAAGTGCTTTAAACTTCCGGTTGATGAAATGCGTTCCTCCATCGCTAATGATGATGCGTGAAGTTCCAAACCGTGGAAAGATAGTTCTATTCAAGAACTTCACAACCACCTTGGCATCGTTAGTGGGAGAAGCAATAGCTTCAACCCATCTAGAGACATAATCAACCGCAAGAAGAATGTAGAGGTTTCCCCCGGAGGATGGGAAAGGTCCCATGACGTCAATCCCCCATACATCAAAGATTTCCACTTCTTGGATGTTATTAAGTGGCATTTCGTTCCTTCTTGATAAGTTCCCTGTTCTTTGACATGCATCACAAGAGACAACAAAAGATTGCACGTCTTTAAATAACGTAGGCCAAAAGAAACCGGAACGTAATACCTTAGCGCAAGTTTTATCAGTGCTGGCATGCCCTCCACAAGGAAGTGAATGGCAATGCCTTATGACGCTATTAACTTCATCTTCCGGGATGCACCTTCGAAGCATCCCATCCGGTCCGCGCTTGAATAGCAGCGGCTCATCCCAGTAGTAATGTCGTACGTCCTTGAAGAATCTCTTCTTTTGAGAGTACGTCAATCCGGGTGGTATTTCCTGGCAAACAAGATAATTCACAATATCAGCATACCAAGGACCTTTATTATCAGAAAGTTGGTGGAGGGAATGATCCGCCAACTGTGGGTGAATGTCAGAGAAGGGAGTAAGAAAATTGTTATTCTCAGCAATCTCAGTTGATATTATCTCGTTGTCGACCTCGGTCGAGGCGCAAAGGCATTGACCGAGGTGTTCTTCAGACGCCTCGCTCTGTCCAGAAGGTGCCTCGGTCGAGGTACCGCGACTGGAACCGAGACTGGAGATCTTCGTCTCCTGGATCAGCTTCTCTGTTATAGCTCCTGGATCCTCTTCCAGTGCCTTCAAGCTTCGTATATCTGCATCACAAGAGGCATCTATACCTTCCTCCATTAACCTGAAACTTATAACTCTTTCGAGTGGATCCTTAATAAGGATAGAGCTCACCAATTCTCTTGATTCTTCTTCATCGTAGATGTTGAAGATATCATCAGGTAGTTGCTCCCCCTTCATGGCTGCAAGTAGTGCGAATTCCACCTCATCGCCACCAACGTTGAATTTCAACTTGGCGTTCTTGCAATCCACGTTGCAACCCGAAGTTGCTAGAAATGGCCTCCCGAGAATAATAGGTACTGGATAATCTGCGGGAATGTCAAGTACAACAAAATCTATAGGTAGATAGAAATTACCCAACTTGACCGGAACGTCTTCCAAGATGCCCACGGGATGGGTGATGGAGCGATCCGTCATGTAAAGTCGAATCTTGACCGGTTTGGGCTCTCCAAGACCGATCTTAGTGCATAACTCCAGCGGGATGATGCTCACGCTGGCTCCTAGATCGCAAAGGGCTTCACAAGTGACATCCCCAACTTGAATGGGAATGCAAAATGAGCCGGGATCTCTCAACTTAGGTGGCATCTTTTCCTTCATAATCTTGATAAGCTCCGAAGATTTAGATGTCATCCTAACTTCACCAACATCCTCCAGTTTCCTCTTCCTTGATAAGATTTCTTTTAAGAACTTCCCATAGGCGGGCATACCTAGAATGGCATCAAGGAAGGGAATGTTAATATGTAGCTTATTCATCAAGTCAAGAAACTTACCGAAGTGCTTGTCTAGATGTGCTCTGGCTCTGGACTGGGGGAATGGAAGTGGTGGTTTATATGCAGGAGGTGGAACATAAGTTTCTGTCGTTCCTCCTACTTTCTGTTGCTCCGCCTCGGTTGGCATCTCGGTCGAGGTGTTCTTCGACTGGATCTGGACCAAGGTGGTCTGCATCGAGCGAGGTACTGGATCTGCAGTTTTGAGTCCACTCCTCGTCGTTATGGCCATGCACTGGCCCTTAGGGTTAGTTTCCGTCTTTGCTGGAAGCTTCCCTGGATCTCTTGGCGCTTCATTCGCCCTATTAGCAAGTTGTTGTTCGAAGGACTTTTGGGCCCTCGAAAATGAAGTCATAGAATTCTCCATAGCGCCAAGCTTGACCAAGATTGCCTCCAGAACTGCGTCCTTCTTTTCCGGCTGAGACGAACTTGATCCTTGCCCTTGGCTCTTTAATGGAGTAAAAGAAGAAGAAAGGGAGGAGAGGAAAGGATTAGAGGAATCATTAGAGTTGGAGTTTGAATGATTGTTACCGTGATTTTGGTTATTCGCCCTCCAGTTGTTGCTGTTGGATCCTCTATTGTTGTTATAGTTGTTGTTTCGGGAACCGTTATTGCTGTTACGGTACCCGTTGTTGTTGTTGCTCCTTTTCCCTTGCTCTTCCTTCTTAGTTTGAGCCATCAAGAGCTCTTTTAATTCCTTCACGTCATTCTTCAATGACGTGAGTTGATTGTTGTTGGGTTGAGTCTCTTGAAAGTTGACTCTTTTAACTCCACCTTCAGCTCCTTGGTGGGTATATTTCTCCATGTGTAAGGCTTGCTTCTCAATGAAGTCCCAAGCCTCATCAATCGCCATGTCCATGAAGGTACCGGCGGAGAGTAGTTGGAGATTGAACTGGGTGTTTCCGTCCAGCCCTTTGAAGTAGATCTCCAACAACTCGATCTTTGGAATCCCATGATGTGGGCAATCCAAAAGGATATCCTTGAACCGCTCCCAAGACTTGGACAAGCTCTCCTTGTCCTTCATGATGAAAGCATTGATCTTCCCTCTCATTTCAGCGGTCTTCGAGGGGGGAAAGAATTTGGTTAAGAATTCCGTAGTCATCTCCTCCCATGTGTTGATTTTTCCTGGAGGAAGAGATTGATACCAAGTAAGAGCTCTATCTTTTAAAGAAAAGTAAAAAGGTCTTAGCTTGTAATTGTTATTTTCAATTCTGGAAGGTCGCAAGGTTTCCATCAAGATCTCGTAGTTTTGAAGATGTTGATGTGGCGACTCCTTCTCTAGCCCTCCGAATTGGCATTGGCGAATCATGGATAGAACTTGCGGTCGAAGTTCGTAGTCATGATCTGCTGGATCTCCTAGGTTCACCCCTGGACGCCTCAGCTGTTGATTAGGGTCCATCCTTTGACCTAGGGTTTGCGGGATTCCGGCAAGAAGAACATTTCGGACTGGCATCCGAGGTGGAGGTACATCGACCGGGGCGTCAGGTACTGGAATCTGCCTCGGTCGAGGATCAACTACTGGATCCTGCATCGGTCGAAGTAGAATCTGGTTCCGAATGGCAGCAATCTCAGCTTCGATTGCTGCAGTCCTGGTGCGATTCTCCTCTTTCTCTTGCCTGAGTTCATCCTCGCTGAGACGTAGCAGCTCCTGCGTCTCTTTCAATTGGGCCGCAAGATCGCGATCGTCTTGTTGGGCCATCTTCGCTTCTCTTAAGCGTCGCTTGTATGTCTTTTCTGGTTCGGGATCGTAAGGAACGATTTCCTTCCCAGCGCGGGTTCTTCGCATATACCTAAGAAAGAACCTGCAAAAGTCACTCAAGTAGAGTGATTAGACAAAACGGGGCAAATGCCCCAAGAGCAAACCGTACCGGCTCGGTCTAGACCAAGTCCCCGGCAACGGCGCCAAAAACTTGTTCACTCCAAACGGTGTGTGCAAGCTTTAAATTTATAACCCTAGACTTAAGCTTAAAACAAGGATGCGAACCCGCAGTGTACGGGTCAATCGTAGTAAAAGCAAGAAAATTCCAGGGGTCGATCACAGGGACTTGGTGAAACAAAGTCGATACGGTGTGCTTATGTCAATACTAACCACAAGAGCAATTAACACAATCAAAGATGAATAAGAAGTCAATAAAGCAAACATGCAATTCTAGGGATTAAAGCATCTAGTTGTGGTTCCAACTCAAGATCTATAGATAAGCGGACAAAGCTGAGATTTTTGCGTGGGGAAGGTGTTACTAAAGTGGAGTAGATCACCGGGTAAGTCTCACTACACACTAATCCTAAACCGTAACTCCTATTACCGGGTAAGTCTCAAGGAATCAAGATAAAGAACTATAACCTCAAACTAACATACCATCTAAGGGAATAGAATCAACCTTTACCGGGTAAGTCTCAGGCTAACTCACAAAGATGGGATGGAAGCACACTCAAACCCCAATAAAGGATAAACCTTTATTACCTACACTTATGATCGTTGGTACACAAACTAAGGAATTACCGGGTAAGTCTCATCCTAAGCTTGCATTGAACCAGGAAGGTGTAATAAGAATAGGATTTAGCAAACTCTAACACTTAACTTTCTGTTTTAGGTCGGATAAGTCACCTCGGTCAGAAGAATTCCACCCCGGCCGAGATGTTCATCAACCGAACGAGATGCTTAGGGTTAAGGTTAAAGACTCGAACTTTCAGGATCCTACTGGAATCTAAGATTATTCTATCATTGTTTTTCCCACAACCTTCAGCTAATCACCCTAGAATCACACAAGGAAATTAGCCACTCATCATCATAATGAAAGTATTAAATATATGGAAAGAAGGTGATTATTTGAACAAGAAGAATTTAATGAAAAAGACTTCAATAACTGAATCAAATATCACAAAAAATCGTTCCTTGGATAATAATCCAACAAGACAAGACAACAAGGAAAGGAATTGAAGACAATCTTACAAAACCCTCCAAAAAGCTATAAAAGCTATAGTCTTCAAATCTTCCTTCAACCTTCAAAAAGGTTCTTCAACTCTCTCCCAAATTGGAGTATGATGCGGCTGCTGCGTATTCTTTGCTGTAATCGAGATCGTATGCGGTGTATGCAGCCTCTAAGCATCATCGGATTTGTGGAAAATCCAACCCTTTTTATAGGAAAAATAACCCTCCAAAGATAAGAAATCTTAAGAAGATATTATCCCATAAATATAGGTAAAATATATGATTCTGCATATCTCCTTCCTTCTAGAAGCTCAGCCCAAAAATATAAGATCACTTTCCAATTTTAAAAGATCTCAGCCAAGAATAAAATATTCTCGCCGCGTCCTAGGTTTTCGCCTCGGTCGAGTCGGCTTCTCTGGATCGCCTCGGTCGAGATGAATCTCTGGGCAACCGAGGTGATCATAACTGAGTGTAGAATCTCTCAAAAACTGGTCCAAAGTAAATCTTTAATCCATGGTTGTGCTTCCTGAATGTAGCTCCAAATGACTCTTGACTCCTTTTGCTCCTTTTTGATGCAAAACGTACCATATTACCTGCAATTACAACGAAACTAGGTGTAGACCTCGATTCTCGCAAAGGTAGATGAAATGGTAGTAAAATCACATAATGTACATACAAACATGCAGATTATGAAAGATAAAACGTCCAAACAAACCCCAAAATATAGACTATAATTCATGCTATCAACTTCCTTCTTCACAACCTCTTTCATGATCGGATTTAACCGTCTTTGAGGTTCCCGTGAAGTCTTATGATTATCCTCCATTAGAATTCTATGCATGCAGAAAGAGGGTTTAATGCCAATAAGATCATCCGTGGTGTAACCTATGGCTTTTCGATGCTTTCTCAGGACATGCATTAGTTTAGTTAATTCAGAATCGGAGAGGGAAGCGCTAACAATAACGGGATAAGTAGAATCCGGCCCAAGAAAGATATACCTCAAGTGACTAGGGAGTTGTTTAAGCTCCACAACTGGGGGTGCTTTCTGGGAGGGATCTGTGCTTCCTCTTTCCAGTGGAGTGGTGTCAGAAACTGGACTAGATGCAGTCTTAGTTTGAATCGTCTCGTTGTCGACCTCGGTCGAGGCGCAAAGGCATTGACCGAGGTGTTCTTCAGACGCCTCGCTCTGTCCAGAAGGTGCCTCGGTCGAGGTACCGCGACTGGAACCGAGACTGGAGATCTTCGTCTCCTGGATCAGCTTCTCTGTTATAGCTCCTGGATCCTCTTCCAGTGCCTTCAAGCTTCGTATATCTGCATCACAAGAGGCATCTATACCTTCCTCCATTAACCTGAAACTTATAACTCTTTCGAGTGGATCCTTAATAAGGATAGAGCTCACCAATTCTCTTGATTCTTCTTCATCGTAGATGTTGAAGATATCATCAGGTAGTTGCTCCCCCTTCATGGCTGCAAGTAGTGCGAATTCCACCTCATCGCCACCAACGTTGAATTTCAACTTGGCGTTCTTGCAATCCACGTTGCAACCCGAAGTTGCTAGAAATGGCCTCCCGAGAATAATAGGTACTGGATAATCTGCGGGAATGTCAAGTACAACAAAATCTATAGGTAGATAGAAATTACCCAACTTGACCGGAACGTCTTCCAAGATGCCCACGGGATGGGTGATGGAGCGATCCGTCATGTAAAGTCGAATCTTGACCGGTTTGGGCTCTCCAAGACCGATCTTAGTGCATAACTCCAGCGGGATGATGCTCACGCTGGCTCCTAGATCGCAAAGGGCTTCACAAGTGACATCCCCAACTTGAATGGGAATGCAAAATGAGCCGGGATCTCTCAACTTAGGTGGCATCTTTTCCTTCATAATCTTGATAAGCTCCGAAGATTTAGATGTCATCCTAACTTCACCAACATCCTCCAGTTTCCTCTTCCTTGATAAGATTTCTTTTAAGAACTTCCCATAGGCGGGCATACCTAGAATGGCATCAAGGAAGGGAATGTTAATATGTAGCTTATTCATCAAGTCAAGAAACTTACCGAAGTGCTTGTCTAGATGTGCTCTGGCTCTGGACTGGGGGAATGGAAGTGGTGGTTTATATGCAGGAGGTGGAACATAAGTTTCTGTCGTTCCTCCTACTTTCTGTTGCTCCGCCTCGGTTGGCATCTCGGTCGAGGTGTTCTTCGACTGGATCTGGACCAAGGTGGTCTGCATCGAGCGAGGTACTGGATCTGCAGTTTTGAGTCCACTCCTCGTCGTTATGGCCATGCACTGGCCCTTAGGGTTAGTTTCCGTCTTTGCTGGAAGCTTCCCTGGATCTCTTGGCGCTTCATTCGCCCTATTAGCAAGTTGTTGTTCGAAGGACTTTTGGGCCCTCGAAAATGAAGTCATAGAATTCTCCATAGCGCCAAGCTTGACCAAGATTGCCTCCAGAACTGCGTCCTTCTTTTCCGGCTGAGACGAACTTGATCCTTGCCCTTGGCTCTTTAATGGAGTAAAAGAAGAAGAAAGGGAGGAGAGGAAAGGATTAGAGGAATCATTAGAGTTGGAGTTTGAATGATTGTTACCGTGATTTTGGTTATTCGCCCTCCAGTTGTTGCTGTTGGATCCTCTATTGTTGTTATAGTTGTTGTTTCGGGAACCGTTATTGCTGTTACGGTACCCGTTGTTGTTGTTGCTCCTTTGCCCTTGCTCTTCCTTCTTAGTTTGAGCCATCAAGAGCTCTTTTAATTCCTTCACGTCATTCTTCAATGACGTGAGTTGATTGTTGTTGGGTTGAGTCTCTTGAAAGTTGACTCTTTTAACTCCACCTTCAGCTCCTTGGTGGGTATATTTCTCCATGTGTAAGGCTTGCTTCTCAATGAAGTCCCAAGCCTCATCAATCGCCATGTCCATGAAGGTACCGGCGGAGAGTAGTTGGAGATTGAACTGGGTGTTTCCGTCCAGCCCTTTGAAGTAGATCTCCAACAACTCGATCTTTGGAATCCCATGATGTGGGCAATCCAAAAGGATATCCTTGAACCGCTCCCAAGACTTGGACAAGCTCTCCTTGTCCTTCATGATGAAAGCATTGATCTTCCCTCTCATTTCAGCGGTCTTCGAGGGGGGAAAGAATTTGGTTAAGAATTCCGTAGTCATCTCCTCCCATGTGTTGATTTTTCCTGGAGGAAGAGATTGATACCAAGTAAGAGCTCTATCTTTTAAAGAAAAGTAAAAAGGTCTTAGCTTGTAATTGTTATTTTCAATTCTGGAAGGTCGCAAGGTTTCCATCAAGATCTCGTAGTTTTGAAGATGTTGATGTGGCGACTCCTTCTCTAGCCCTCCGAATTGGCATTGGCGAATCATGGATAGAACTTGCGGTCGAAGTTCGTAGTCATGATCTGCTGGATCTCCTAGGTTCACCCCTGGACGCCTCAGCTGTTGATTAGGGTCCATCCTTTGACCTAGGGTTTGCGGGATTCCGGCAAGAAGAACATTTCGGACTGGCATCCGAGGTGGAGGTACATCGACCGGGGCGTCAGGTACTGGAATCTGCCTCGGTCGAGGATCAACTACTGGATCCTGCATCGGTCGAAGTAGAATCTGGTTCCGAATGGCAGCAATCTCAGCTTCGATTGCTGCAGTCCTGGTGCGATTCTCCTCTTTCTCTTGCCTGAGTTCATCCTCGCTGAGACGTAGCAGCTCCTGCGTCTCTTTCAATTGGGCCGCAAGATCGCGATCGTCTTGTTGGGCCATCTTCGCTTCTCTTAAGCGTCGCTTGTATGTCTTTTCTGGTTCGGGATCGTAAGGAACGATTTCCTTCCCAGCGCGGGTTCTTCGCATATACCTAAGAAAGAACCTGCAAAAGTCACTCAAGTAGAGTGATTAGACAAAACGGGGCAAATGCCCCAAGAGCAAACCGTACCGGCTCGGTCTAGACCAAGTCCCCGGCAACGGCGCCAAAAACTTGTTCGCTCCAAACGGTGTGTGCAAGCTTTAAATTTATAACCCTAGACTTAAGCTTAAAACAAGGATGCGAACCCGCAGTGTACGGGTCAATCGTAGTAAAAGCAAGAAAATTCCAAGGGTCGATCACAGGGACTTGGTGAAACAAAGTCGATACGGTGTGCTTATGTCAATACTAACCACAAGAGCAATTAACACAATCAAAGATGAATAAGAAGTCAATAAAGCAAACATGCAATTCTAGGGATTAAAGCATCTAGTTGTGGTTCCAACTCAAGATCTATAGATAAGCGGACAAAGCTGAGATTTTTGCGTGGGGAAGGTGTTACTAAAGTGGAGTAGATCACCGGGTAAGTCTCACTACACACTAATCCTAAACCGTAACTCCTATTACCGGGTAAGTCTCAAGGAATCAAGATAAAGAACTATAACCTCAAACTAACATACCATCTAAGGGAATAGAATCAACCTTTACCGGGTAAGTCTCAGGCTAACTCACAAAGATGGGATGGAAGCACACTCAAACCCCAATAAAGGATAAACCTTTATTACCTACACTTATGATCGTTAATACACAAACTAAGGAATTACCGGGTAAGTCTCATCCTAAGCTTGCATTGAACCAGGAAAGGTGTAATAAGAATAGGATTTAGCAAACTCTAACACTTAACTCTCAGTTACGGATCAAATAAGTCACCTCGGTCAGAAGAATTCCACCCCGGCCGAGATGTTCATCAACCGAACGAGATGCTTAGGGTTAAGGTTAAAGACTCGAACTTTCAGGATCCTACTGGAATCTAAGACTATTCTATCATTGTTTTTCCCACAACCTTCAGCTAATCACCCTAGAATCACACAAGGAAATTAGCCACTCATCATCATAATGAAAGTATTAAATATATGGAAAGAAGGTGATTATTTGAACAAGAAGAATTTAATGAAAAAGACTTCAATAACTGAATCAAATATCACAACAAAGCGTTCCTTGGATAATAATCCAACAAGACAAGACAACAAGGAAAGGAATTGAAGACAATCTTACAAAACCCTCCAAAAAGCTATAAAAGCTATGATCTTCAACCTTCCTTCAATCTTCCTTCAACCTTCAAAAAGGTTCTTCAACTCTCTCCAAAATGGAGTATGCCGCTGCTGCTGCTATTCCTTCAGTGTAGGCGGGATGATAGCGGTGTATGCGGCCTCCTGAATTGTGGAAAATCCGACCCTTTTTATAGGAAAATAACCCTCCAAAAATAATAAATCTTAGAAAGATATTCTCCCATAAATATAGGTAAAATATATATTCTGCATATCTCCTTCCATCCAGAAGCCAAGCCCAAAAATATAAGATCACTTTCCAATTTTAAAAGATCTCTTCCAAGAATAAAATATTCTCGCCGCGTCCTAGGTGTTCGCCTCGGTCGAGTCGGCGTCTCTGGATCACCTCGGTCGAGATGAATCTGTGGTCAACCGAGGTGACTCACAACTGAATGTGAAATCTCTCGAAACTGCTCCAAAGTAAATCTTTAATCCCTGGCTATGCTCCCTGGATGTAGCTCCAAATGACTCATGACTCCTTTTGCTCCTTTTTTATGCAAAACGTACCATATTACCTACGATTACAACAAAACTAGGTGTAGACCTTGATTCTCGCAAAGGTAGATGAAATGGCAGTAAAATCACATAATGCACATACAAACATGCAGATTATGAAAGATAAAACGTCCAAACAAACCCCAAAATATAGACTATAATTCATGCTATCAATGTGTTTTATGATGAAAATGATGTTATGACGTGTAAAGAATGCTTAATGTTGTTGTGATTATATTATGTCATAGTTATGAGAAATTGTTAAATGAACATGTGTTAGCCTTTTGAGGCGTGCTATTGAATGACATGATAAGCTTGTTAAAACATGATAATGTATGACGTGATAAGCCTTTTGAGGCACGTGATATGATGATGACCTGTAAAGGTCAATAGTATGTAAATTGTTTAAAACTCTGAGCTAACCATTAGCCAGGTCGCTAGCTATTGCAGTGAATCCCGGAGCTCGGCCATGCCCGGATCACTTGCGTTTGTATAAGAATGGCACCGAGTCTGATGGACTTTAGGCTCGGGTCGCACACCTAATGAAAATGGTAAATGTTTGCATTAACATGAATGGCAAAATGTTGCATGTGGTTAGGGGTTAAGACCATAACCCACCACGAGAAAGCCTGGCCCGTAGACTTGATCAGTCTGGCTACGACCTAAGAGCAAATGTCTGAATTAACCTAATCTGTGCAATGGTGAGCTCACACCAAAGCCAGAACCGTATAAGCAATGATCCCGGATTTGGTCCGGGATCGCAAATTGTAAATTTCATACTGCATTCACGTGCATCATTCATAAAAGCATGATATCATCTCATGAGCACGATATATGGTATATGAATATATTTGTTGTGTTGTGATATGATGATATAATCTCTCGTGGATAGATTATGATCGGTAGCTAACGGTTTTAGACCGAATCTTTTTAGGAAATGCCGATCATAGGAACACTTCAGGGATGTCAGTTGTAGGAAGTGGACAGCCGAGACAGTGTTAATCCAAGGGTTGGTTGAACTACTTTTGAAACTAATCGCTTGTAAGCGAGTCTTTTGTGGTTTGTGTACAATTGTGTACACGTGTTGATTTCAGGCTGAAGTTTTAAAACAACTGTCCAGGTGTCATGTTTTGAAGTGTCGTTTTGGGATATACATACTAACTTCATGCATGGTTGTTATGTAAATGTTTTCTAAATGACAGGTTGAATGTTTTCAATATTTCTTCCTGCTTCTTGTTGCAAGGTCCTATTTGTGAAGTTGTTGTCAGACTAACTGATGGGACCCACTGTGTGGTCCTTAGCCTAGTGACGTCTTGAGTTACTTAAAACTCGGGTCGTTACAAAAGGTTAGCGCAACATTCTCATTTCTGTTACTTGGATGGTTATAGTGGCTTCTTTCAGATTCCCATCCACCTAGACGATTAGGAGAAGACTACATTCACGTGCCCTTGGGGTACGTTTCGCTTACAGGAGGATGCCGTTCGGTTTGTGCAACGCTCCAGCCACCTTTCAAAGATGCATGATGGCGATTTTTTCTGAGTATATCGAAAACATCATGGAGGTTTTCATGGACGACTTCTCTGTATATGGCTCTTCTTTTGACAATTGTCTTGCTAACCTTTCCTTAGTCCTACATCGTTGTGAAGACACTAACCTTGTTCTAAACTGGGAAAAGTGTCATTTTATAGTGACCGAAGGAATTGTTTTAGGTCATTTAGTCTCGAATCGTGACATTGAGGTTGATACAGTCAAGATCGAGACGATCGAGAAGCTACCTCCACCATCATCGGTGAAAGGGGTAAGGAGATTCCTTGGACATGTTGGATTTTATAGAAGGTTTATTAAAGATTTTTCTAAGATTTCTAAGCCATTGACTAACCTACTAATGAAGGATGTAGTCTTTGAACTTTCGAAGGAATGCCTAGATGCCTTTTACAGGATTAAGGAAGCATTAATCTCAGCACCCATCATTCAACCTCCGGATTGGAATCTTCCATTCAAAGTGACGTGTGATGCAAGTGACGTGACAATAGGAGCGGTATTAGGACAGAAGAAAGATGGGCGTACTCATGCCATCTATTATGCTAACAAGACGCTAGATGAAGCTCAACGCAACTACGCCACTACGGAGAAGGAATTGCTCACAGTTGTTTATGCTTTTGAGAAGTTTCGTTCTTATCTTGTAGGAGCGAAGGTGATTGTTTACACCGATCACGCAACCATACGATATTTGCTCACCAAGAAGGATGCAAAACCGCGGCTGATTAGATGGATTCTTCTCCTCCAAGAGTTTGATCTAGAGATCCGGGACAAGAAGGGATCCGAGAACTCCATGGCGGACCATCTAAGTCACCTCCCCCACATCATAGAAGACGATTTACCCATAGACGACTCGTTCCTTGACGAGCAGCTGCACATGATGGAAGAATGTCTTCATCACATTTCTAGAGATAATGAACCATGGTTTGCTGATTTTGTAAATTATTTGGTTTGTCACGAAATACCTCCCGGACTATCCTACACTCAAAGGG
This sequence comes from Fagopyrum esculentum, assembly GCA_033239045.1. Lineage (NCBI taxonomy): Eukaryota > Viridiplantae > Streptophyta > Magnoliopsida > Caryophyllales > Polygonaceae > Fagopyrum > Fagopyrum esculentum. The sequence continues at coordinate 23,411,781 of BSUD01000006.1, read as the reverse complement.
AGAAATTCTTCAAGGATGTCCGACAATACTATTGGAATGAACCTCTACTCTTCAAGAGAGGTACAGATGGCCTTATTCGAAGGTGCATACCGGAAGACGAAGTCGAAAGCGTCATCCGACATTGCCATTCTCTACCTTGTGGAGGACACGCTAGTACTCACAAGACTTGTGCTAAGGTATTGCAGTCAGGTTTCTTTTAACCTACTTTATTTAAGGACGTGCACCGGTTTGTTTCTTGTTGCGATGCTTGCCAAAGAACAGGAAACATTTCTCGGAGGAATGAGATGCCACTTAACAACATCCAAGAAGTGAAGATCTTTGACGTATGGGGTGTGGACTTTATGGGACCATTCCCATCTTCCTGCGGCAACCAATACATACTTCTAGCTATAGACTACGTTTCAAGATGGGTTGAAGCGATTGCTTCTCCCACTAACGATGCTATGGTGGTTGTGAGTTCTTTAATAGAACGATCTTCCCAAGGTTTGGGACGCCCGAACCATTATTAGTGATGGAGGAACATACTTCACCGCCCGTAAATTTGAAGCTCTATTAGCCAAGTATGGGGTGACTCACAAGATTGCCACCCCCTATCATCCTCAAACCAGCGGCCAAGTAGAGATATAAAATAGAGAAATCAAGGCCATTCTAGAGAAAACTGTCTCTAGAACTAGGAAAGATTGGTCACAAAAGCTAGACGATGCACTTTGGGCGTACCGGACAACTTTCAAGACTCCCATTGGCACCACACCATACAACCTTGTGTATGGGAAGTCTTGTCATCTCCCCGTTGAGCTAGAGCACAAGGCTTATTGGGCGACTAAGTGGCTGAACTTTAACATCAAGGAGGCTGGAAAGAAGCGCCTTCTTGACATTAATGAGCTAGAAGAAATCTACTTAAATGCATATGAGAATGCGCGGATATACAAAGAAAGGACGAAGAGGTGACACGACAAGCACATCATTGCGAAGGATTTGAAAGAAGGAGACCTTTTCCTTCTTTTCAATTCCCGCCTTCGTCTATTTCCCGGTAAGTTAAAATCTCGTTGGACCGGACCATTTGTAATTAAACATATTTTTTCCCCATAGTGCAGTTGAAGTATGGGGTGAACAATGCGGAGCTTTCAAGGTCAATGGCCAACGACTAAAGAAGTACATACTAGAAGTTATTGAGGACCTTGCACCTATCCTCCTCACTTAAGCAAACAAAAGGATTGGTCTAGCTACAAACCTTAAACAAAGCGCTTCTTGGAAAGCAACACAACGTATTGCTTCTTTTCCCTTTTTTCTTAGATTAGCTTAGCTGGTTTGTTTTTGTCGTTTTCGTTGGTTCGTTCCCGGTTTTTCTTGTGTATTTGGATGACACGAACTAGGAAATATATAAAAAAATGTGAGGAAGAATAGCAAAGTCGTAATTGTCAAAAAAGACGTAAAAAGGGATTCCACGGGCATAAATAGGTTTCCACTGCCGTTGTTTCCTATTTTTTTGCCGTGGAAACACAATTCGAGAGGCGCCACGGTTGGTTCCACGACCGTGGTTTTTCCAGGGGGCCGTGGTTTTCCAAAATTCCACGAAAGTATAAATAGTCGTCTTCACTTAGTTGCAACACCAAAAATCCCAAAACCACGCCCTACACAACAGAAATCGCCGACCCCTAACCTTGGCCCCGATCTTCGCATCCGAAAACCGATTGCGGCGGTTCTTCTTCATAAATCGAAGCTCTCATCATTCTATAGAGGATTCTATGCTCAAACAGCACAAACGGACAAGAAATCAGCAAGCATTTTGGATTTCTCAATCCAAAAACCTAGGTTTTTCTCTAAACTTGATCTTGGTTCGATTTTGTCGATTTTGTTGTTGAATTGCTAGAGAACTGGTCGGAATTGGAAGTAGAAATAGCCTAGGATTGTTGTTGCTGAGTTTGTTGTCTGTTGTTGTCGATTTCTGAAAAATCGACAAATTTCACGGGGTGTTCTTGAATTCCACGGGCTTGTTTTGTTAAGATCCGGCCGTGGTTTTGCCAGTTATGGACAGTTTGCGTATAAGTGGCCGAAATTTGTTCAAAAAGAGTAAGGGAGCCTCTTCCTCATTCCAACTACCACCGCCACAACCCCCACAACAACAACAACCACCCCCTAGACTCCCCGCATATTAGAAGAACACAAAAAGGCTTACAAAACCATCCAACCTCGCATCATTGTAGCCTTAGGTACCTTGTACTTGAGGAGCTTGAATGTTTGAATGCTTTAGATGATCTCAATATGATGATTGACAATTCCGGGCTTAGGGAGTTCATCGGTATTAGGAAGCATGCTTATGAGGAGCTCACCATGAAGTTTCTTAGCTCCTCTGATCATGATGCTAGGGAGAGAACATTTAAGTTCAGGATGATGAATCAGAACTATAACATGTCTATTGGGAGGTGCTCGGAATTTCGGGTTTAGTGATACTATTAACGGGACCTTCCCTAGGAGCACTAGACCTCATGCCTTCTGGGAGTGTATTGCTATGGTGGTGAGTTATGCAAATAGGTGGCATCCGGCCGACTCTAAGGAGAGCTTGATATACAATTTGTCTTTCAAGCTAGCACATCGGATCATGTTCGAGTGTCTTTTTCCTAGGACCGAGACACCATAACGGTTTAAGGCCGACGAGTTGTTCATATTGTTCTGCATGGATACCGGTACCGCTCCTGATTGTGTCACTCTACTAGTTGATAGTCTGAGGAAGATCAAAAATAAGGCTAAGGGGGATATTTGTGTGGGAGGTATTGTGACCTACATCGCTCGTCGTCTAGGGGTTGATTTTTCATCTTGTGAACTTGCTGCAGGGGCTAGGCCTCTTGGTTTTGAGCGCTTTATCCATAGGGGTATTCTGATTCCCCGACACAGAGGACCGCCACATGTTGTTATGTCCTAGGAGGGCAAGGGTGGGAGAGGGATTCCGTGAAAGGAAGAATACATAATTCGGAACAACGTCAACTGAAAGTTGACGTTTGAGCCAATGCATGCTAAGATGGAAGGTCCAGAGTATGAGCAGGACGATGCCGCAGCTGAGGTGGCAGGAGGACAGAGCTAGGATTACGCGCCATAACAGATGGCGCGTAATCCTAGCTTTGTCCCATAGCAGATATAACTCTAGTACGATGCATCGTATGAGAGCCGATGCATTCAAGAAAATGCACATATAAAGGCCAACATATAAGAAACTACACTGTTGAGATCCGCGGAGGTAGTGGTGGTCGCCCGTACATCTATCCCAGACCCACAAGTTTAAAACAAAACCCCCTTTTTGAAAATGTTAGACCCCTTGCGGGTTCTATTTATATATTCATCCGACCTTTAGAAGATTTTGAGTGCCATTGTTGCCAACCTGCCTTTGATACCATATTGTAACACCACAAGTTTTGGGAACTCGAAGCGTTACGGGCTAGGACCTCACAATGGGTCCCGACCCTCAAAGTAGCAACGACACAACGGATCTTACAACAAGGCATAGATGAATGAAAACCAAAACTCAATATAAAACCAAAGGTTTAAACAAAAGGAAGCGTAAAAGACTCGCAGCCGAGTTCAAAACAAAAGGGAAAGCAACAACATAAACATAAATTCGATCCCGTCCTATAATGTACGGGAACCCCAGCTTACCACACCATCTGGATCACTCAGCAACATCCTGAACCTGAGGAACATCTACAACGTCGGTATAAACTGTTAGCTAACATTCTAGATATCAAAAAGACGATAATGGTACAAACACACATAACATGCTCACACAACAGCCGGTTATTATCTTTCATTAGGTTATCCAACTATTAATTCAACTTATGGTTGTTACACGAGTATGGCTACGATCTCACCTCCGTCCCCTTTCACCAACAGGAATAGAACGTATGCATCCTTCTATCACCTGCCGGACTGGTCGCGAGAGCACCTCCGAGTTTCCCCATTCTGATTTGGACAAGCGGTAACCGCCCAGTTATAATACACTTGGGCCAATTAAGGTATAACAAAGGTGAATCCTATTCAGGTTATCAGTTATAACACGATCTCACCTCCGTCCCCTTTCACCAACAGGAATAGAACGTATGAATCCTATTCAGGTTATCAGTTATATCATTTGGAAATTTTTACAAAATGAAACCCCAACAAAAGTCAAGCTTGATGAAAGAAGAATCACAGTTACAAGACATTGCGGACTATGCAGCCACCACCTTGAGGATCTAATCCACTTGTTCTGCGATTGCCTTTTAGTAAACAAATTATTGAAAAAATGAAAAGACAATGTTAATCGAAATGAACAAAATAAACTATAACACTAAAAAAAATTCATGACATCCTAAATGAAGTAAAAATTAAATAAATTATGACTAAACAAGCTAGCATGTCTCGCAGCCATTTGGTGGCACATTTAGTTCTTCAGAAATAAAATCATTTTCGATAATGAACCTATTGAGTCTTGCAACAAGGTTACCAACTTCATCGGAGAACAAGTCCATAGGTGGAAAGTAACACTCCTGATGAGGACGAATTCAACATAAAACAACAAAAGGAAGTGAATCCCACGAAAAGGAAAAAAATAATATTAAATGGGATAAACTAAAACATGACTTTCATTAACTAACCTTTGATGGGTCAAAATTAGACTCAAGAATAACATTAAATGATTACGTGATTCGGGACCATAATGAAAAGATCAAACCTTAATGCAAAAAAAATTACTTTAACTCGGTTATAAAGCATAAGATTTTGCCCTAAAGATTACAAATCAAAAGGATTGAAATTGAAGGGATAATGTCTATGTTATTAAGTCATTCCAAGGTTGTTGGAACTGTTCTTGAGAGATCGAGATGATTATTTTCGACTCTAAACTGAATCTCCGTTTTACGAATTTCAAATTAGACATGTCTTCAGAGAGTTAAACTGTGTTATTGGCCGAATAACCCTTATGAGAACTTCGACACCCAACACCACCTTTTCTAATGATCTGAATTGTGCGTTATCATCCATAACGTTATCAATTTCCACGTGGAAATGCCACAGAGAATAATGGGTAAGGTTTGAGGCTGGAGACAAGAGTCTCGTAGTTGAAATAAAGTAGCTGGGGTCATGCTCTTATCTGAAATTCCTCGAACAACTCAAGTAACAAGTTAGTTTGGTCTTTTGTTGTTTTTCTGAAGATAAATAAATAAAACATTCATTATAGTATTCGTTTTGCAATTAAATATCACGAAAAACTCACCAAACAAGCAGCTTGGGAGCGGACTGGTAGCTGGCCTTCAGGCTTCAGCCCACCCATCCGTTACTTTCCCGGTTAAAATTTTCTTTCTATCAGTCAAATTTACAAATTTCTTGTTACCGAATAGGAAAAAAAAGAAGAAGTAATTGTTTAAATGGGAAAAATCAAATGAACGTGCATGATTCATGTGATCCGCTTCGCCCCAAATAGGATACTCGATCTTAGGCCAGCTAAGCACCCAAGAGGACAATGTTGATTCTACTGTTCTGCTAACGTGGCACTAACCCAAGTTTTCTTAGCTATTCGTCAAAATAACCCACCTTTTTGTTTTCTATTTGCTCTACGGGCGAACTAGCTCGTCGGAGGTGTTTTGGTAAGGATTGGTATCTGATCTCTTTTGGGGCATTTCATCCAACACCTGATTTGCAACTTCGAGTTTTGCTAGCTGGTGAAGATGAGTTCGAGCTACGATAATGAAGCGGGAGGGGATCTGAAGAAGCCGTTTCTGCATACTGGGAGTTGGTATCGGATGTCTGGAATGGGATCGAGACAGTCCAGTTTAATGGGTTCAGCAGCAGTTATTAGAGAAAGTCAAATCTCTGTTGTTGCTTGCGTTCTCATCGTTGCTTTGGGTCCTATTCAGTTTGGTTTCACTGTAAGGCTAATGCTGTTGCTTTTGATTTGAATCAGAATTGCTTTTAGGGGGTATCTATCCATTAGCTAAATTCAACTGATCTTCTTTCTGTTTGTGCGTTTTTTCATGTGGGATTTTAGTCTGGCTATTCATCTCCAACTCAATCTGCAATCACTGAAGATCTGGGACTGACCACTTCAGAGGTTGATTGGATTTTCTCTTTTGATTTGAATTTGAATTCATTTAATTTGTTTCTGATTTAATTAAGTTTGGACCAGTTCTCGTTATTTGGGTCTTTATCCAATGTGGGTGCTATGGTCGGAGCTATTGCTAGTGGTCAGATTTCCGAGTATATCGGGCGTAAAGGGGTAGGATTTCAAGTTTCCAATCCTTGCTTTTGTAGCTATGTACTTGTTCTTTATAGATGTTACAGTGAATTGTTTAATTTGGTTTTGCAGTCTCTGATGATTGCTTCCATTCCTAACATAATTGGATGGCTCATTATCTCATTTGCCAAAGTGAGTATCAAGAGCTGGAATTGTTCAATTGCAATGCAACACTGTTAGAGCCAATTGTAACAATTTTCCATTTTCAGGATGTGTCGTTTCTGTATATGGGAAGGCTTCTCGAAGGATTTGGTGTGGGAATAATATCTTACACGGTATTGCACTTTTGAGAAGTTATTGTTTAGGGTAGTGTATGACCATAACCTTCATGAGATACTCGTATTGGTGTTTGTAGGTGCCAATCTATATCGGTGAAATAGCTCCTCAAAACCTGAGGGGAGCCCTGGGTTCTGTAAATCAGGTACAGTGGCATTCTTTTCTTCTAAATTATGCTACCATTATTGTTATTGATATTAATATGATGTTTCTTGGTGCTTAGTGATGATGAAACTTGAATTTCTTGTTTATCAGCTTTCTGTCACATTAGGCATAATGCTGGCATATTTACTGGGACTTTTCGTTGAATGGAGAATACTTGCAGTTCTAGGTAAGCGGCAAGTCATGAATGACAACAATGTGGTTATTTACCTTATAAGATCCTCTTACATTTTTCATGCATGTTTTTTATGGCTTGTTTGGATACTTTCATTAACAACGTAGCATCACACACAACACTATTAAACAATATCTTACTATATCTACTTCATTTTACACCAAATATTGCATAATTTATTCAAGTTTTCTATCTTCGGTGTCTACTTTGAGCAAATTATGCTCATCTCAACTCCTAAGATAATCAGCTACATATTGATTGGGCATGCAACTTGGAGATGATGACTTATGTCTGTACTCGTGCTGGTCAAGTATATTATCTTATTCACCTATCTTCTTTTCCTTTTTGTAGGTATACTACCGTGCACTATACTGATTCCTGGGTTATTTTTCATCCCAGAATCACCTCGGTGGCTGGTAAGTACATATGTTTGCAGTCCGCTTGGTTCTCTATCCTTCTGGAGGTAATCATTCTTTTTCTTCTAACAACAGTCCATTGTAAATGTCTAGGCAAAAATTGGTAAGACTGAGGAGTTTGAGACTTCATTGCAAGTTCTCCGTGGCTTTGATACTGATATAACTGCTGAAGTGAATGACATTAAGGTAACTGTTCATGTAATTGTACTAACTTAAATGTGCAAGGAATGCATCTTTTTTTTGGCTGTATGATTATGACTTTCTACTGCACGACTAAATTGATTAGATAAAAATTCAACCTTCTTTTCTGTAAATAATATCGTTGTGATATGCATTATGCAGAGGGCTGTAGCATCAGCAAACAGAAGAACTACCACCATTACTTTTGCAGAACTGAAGCTGAGAAGATACTGGCTCCCTTTGATGGTGATTCTTGCGTTTTGAAGCCTTTTTTCCTACCCTACATTTTAGCTTAGAAATAATGGCAATAAAATCCTAACATCTGAGTTCATGCAGATAGGAATTGGACTATTAATGCTGCAACAACTTAGTGGAATCAACGGTGTCTTGTTCTATTCCAGTTCCATTTTTACAGCTGCTGGTAAGTGTATATTGGATTCTCAAATGTGTCTCTTAAGATCATGGTCAGCAGGAGTTTGATATAAGAAAGCTCTAATTGCATACAGAAAAAATGTCGTCTAACTACTCTCAAAGGCAGAAAGAAAGACAACAAAAATTAATTTGAAGAAGGAAATTTACTAGATAATGCCTGTACATCCATATATTGGGTTCACAAAAAGAAAACTAAAAGGAAATTGACTTATTTTTAATTTGATCAGGGGTTTCATCAAGTAATGTTGCAACATTTGGACTTGGTGCAGTTCAGGTATGCGAGTGTGTGCCTAATGAGCAGTTTTGCTTCGGCAACACAGCTTGTGCGGTCATTTGTAGGTTAATTATAGGCTATTTATCTTCATGCTCTTAGGTTGTGGCAACGGGGATCACTACATGGTTGGCGGATAGAGCTGGCCGTAGGCTTCTCCTAATTGTGAGTTTTAACTGGTACATTTGATCACATTACTGGAGATGATTATTTAACAGTAAACATATAATCATATCTGAAGGAACTGATTTTCTTTAATTCTTGTCATAGATATCATCTGCTGGTATGACACTTAGCCTTCTAGTGGTCGCGGTTTCCTTCTTTGTAAAGGTAGAACGAGAGCTGTGAAATCTTCTGTTCGATACAATAACATCATTATTCTAAAAAAGACAATTTTCTGCTTGTACTTGTAAAATCAGGACTCTGTATCGGATGGATCTACTGCCTACAATGTATGTTGCATTTTCGCAGTTGCTGGAGTAGTGGTATGTTCTCCTGCCGACATTTTCACAGTTAACTTTCAACTATGAAATCCTAGGTCACTCTTAACCGATGCTCTCTCTCTCTCTCTTCAGGCAATGGTGGTGACTTTCTCTCTTGGAATGGGCGCAATCCCATGGGTTATCATGTCAGAGGTATTCTTCTATGTATTTTTTGTTAATTAATCCTATATTTGATAAACATGCTTATAGTTTGTTTGGAAGACAATTTATAAACAGTTTATAACTGTGAAACTTAAAAGGGCCTGTTACTTGTGCATTGCCAATTACTGTGTTTACAAATTGTCTGCCAAACAAAGCCTAATTACTCTTATAATATGGTATGTGCTTAAATGTTGATTTGATGCAAACAAGGTTTCTCTGAAAAACTTGCTCATATTGTCTGTGCGTTGTTGTTACATGGCAGATCCTTCCCCTCAGTATAAAGGGACTAGCAGGAAGCATTGCTACATTGTCTAACTGGTTCCTTGCTTGGGTTATCACAATGACAGCAAACTTTCTCTTGGACTGGAGTTCTGGAGGTAATTTTTCTGAATTCATCGCGATTACATTATTCCTGGATTTTTATCTTCCATTTATAAAAGGAGGTACATGTACATATGAACTCTGGGTTAGGATGAGAAACCTAATTGATCTCTCCATTTATATAACAATGAATAGGAACATTCACCATTTACATGGCGGTGGCTGCTTTCTCGGTGGTGTTTGTGTGGATTTGGGTTCCAGAAACAAAGGGGAGATCTTTGGAGGAGATCCAAAGATCCTTCAGATGATAAACTTACTATCATCAACCTTTTGTCAAATGTTTTGCGGTTTTGGGGAGAATCTACGAGTACGAGCAACCTTACTAGTAGCTACTGTGACGGATCACAAGATACTGTTTGTTGTTTTTTGTATGTTGGAATGCTTCATCCGACACCACAGCAAGCTGTAATTCTTTTAGTTGATGGGTCAGGGAGATGGTGAATTTTCTTAGCTGTTTTTAAGAGTTTTGAAGAGTTTATTTGTTGTCCAAATTGTTAAGGGACTCAACTGCATTGTGGGTACTTAGGACAATAATTGGTAATGTACAATTGCCATTTTGTCAAGTAAGGATGAAGAGGGACAAATAAAAAAACAGCTGTATTTTGGCTACTCGTTTGACACTGTTTTGTTCACTTGCATTTTGGGTATCTAGGGAAATGATCGGTGATGTATAATTTCCATTTTTCAAGTATTGATGAAGAGTGGAATGATAAAAACAGTTGCATTTTGACTATTGGTTTTACAATATTTTGTATAAATTGTTTGTCTGCTAAAGGAACGACGATGGATTTACAATACACCGAACGCTTTAATTTCAGCCCTGAACGACGGCGTAAAAGCTTCAAATTCGACGTTAGATGCTGCCGCCAAAAAATGTCATGTTTCAGTGTTGGGTAGGGGTATCAATAAGTTGGGTTTGAGACGGGGATTACTACTAGAGCAAAATGATCTCACCAATAATGAGTCATCACATTCTAGAATAGAATAGAATGTATTTGTTGTTATTGGTTGTAATTGTGTATATACCTCTACAGTAATGATGAACAAGACAAGGGAAAATGCTTTTCATTTAGTAATTCGTATAACGTCTCCATAATAACAAAAGAAACTTCTCTCATTCACCTACCATCCTTTTCCTCCTTCCTCACAATAAAATTCAACAATGAAAACTTTTTTCTTTGGAAAGCTCAAATCACTCCCTTCCTCAAAGCTCATGCGTTGTTTGGGTATGCTGATGGCTCCCTCCCTCGTCCCGCAAACATTGCTTCTGTTGCCTACACAAATTGGATAAAAAAAAATGACCACCTTGTTATTCCCCTTCTCACTACTTCACTTATTGAATCATTATCGTTCAAGTCCTTGATTGTTCTAGTTCAAAGGACATCTGGACCCGTTTGGCAAGTTTGTTCTCGGCTAAGTCCAGTGCTCAAATCGTTCATACTCGTCTCCAATTAGCTTCTTTTCGTAGAGGTAACAGTTCAATCATTGACTATTTTAACAAGGCTCAAAATCTGGATCGCTTCATCACCCTTGTTGAACAATCTCTTCCAGATTTTGAGTTCATTGTCTTCTTACATGTTTGACCTTGAACCCGAATATGATTCGGTTGTCACCTCCCTCACTACCCAGACAACCTTACCCAACCCCACACAAATAATATCCCATTTGCTTCCAGATTCCGACTTTGAAGAATCCGGGCAATCCTCAACCAACTCCACCTAACAATGTATCAATGTGAATGTATAATCATAAAATTCACTTGGTTGGTTATGTTGGATCTATACTGTATTTATTAATTCTCGTGTGGAACAATTGTATTAAAATAAAAATTGATTATGTTTTATGGTAAACTCTTTTAAATGAAATATGAGTTGATTTTGTGCAATATTGTTCTTTTGAATCTATTAATACATTAATTAATATTCATGTTTTGTATGACATTCAAGTAAGCTAATATGATCGAAAACTAGTATGAAAGATATTGCATACGTTAATAGCGATTTTCAAATTGCTATTGAGGACATTTTCATAGCGTATTATAAACATAACAATTGACTAAGTACAACGTCCGTACAAATGCTATCACTTGATCTCTTTAATTTATAGCGTTTGTCGAAATGTTATAATTAATATATTTTGATAGTGTTTCTACAACTGCTATAACTATGGCTTTTTAATAGTGTTTCTACAAACGGTATGATTATGACTTTTTTCATAACGTTTGTACAAACGCTAAAATTATGGTTTTTTCATAGCGTTTGTACAAACGCTATAATTATGAATTTTGTCATACCGTTTGTCAAAACGCCATGAAAAAACTAATATCTATTACAGCGGGCTCAATCATAGTGTTTATAAAAACGTTATGACTCTATATTATAGTGTTTTTCAAACGCTATTTTCTTAATGGTCTAGCATATAAGGTTGGTGGATTACAACGGCCTAAAGGCATGTCGTTTTTCAAACAATATGACTCTTTATTTTAGCGTTTTTCTAACATTATGACTCTATATTATAGCGTTTTTCAAACGCTATTAATATTGCTTAGTGGTCTATTATAGCGGCTTTAAGGCACGTCATCAAGTGTCAAACGAGCCAAATGGTTGCACTTGAGGTGGGGCGTGGAGGAAAATGTACTCACGCCGATAATAAACGGATAACAGGTTTAAGATATGCTAGACTTGTTATCCTAACGGAAATGCGTTCGGACATGCGATTGGAACCACGTCATATCTAACCCAAATGAAAATCCTTCAAAAATCAAAAGAGGATTGTAATGTGAACACACCCCCATCATACACAAGTGTGTGTGTCTGCTCGCCAAGCTTCGTGTCGCAACCCAACACCAAAACAGACTTTCCACCTTCAACACCTCATTTGGCACTAAAGAAGTTCATCTTCATTGCAAACGCGAAAAACAACGGCCCTCCCTTCTACCTTTACAATATTATTCTCCATGATACAAAATATAAATGTTGTAGCTGGTGAGTTTTAAACTCTGGGTGACAGGTCCTCCCTCCATACCAGCTAAACTAATTGAACTTTATGTTTTCTTTTGATGATACACACTATTAATACACAATTCCAATTACACAATGTTTACACAGTTTCAATTACACAATGCTAATACACAAATTCGTTTGTTATGTCAATTTATGTAGTTAACAAATTCGATCATTTTTCTATTACACAAGTTCCATTTTGTTTACACAAAGTTGAGTTACACAATCTAAAAGGTTTTTCATGTACACAAGTCCGTCATTTACACATGGTTTTAATTACACAAGTTCAAACCCATCGAGTTACACAATTTCAATTACACAATGTTAAGTAAAATTTTTTTATTAAAAGTAAATAAAAAAATTGTGCCAACTTTATAATTACTCTCTCTCCTCTTAATTATAATTAATTTTAGTAAAAAATTTTATTGAAAATAAATAAAAAAATTGTGTCAAATTTATCTCTTCTCTTATCTATAATTAATTATGTTAATTACAGTAGTTAATTATTCTCCATGATCCAAAATATGAATATTTTTTTTTTAATCAAGTTACAAAAAGTACCGTACTAGCTCAATTTTCTCTTTTTTTATTATCAATTTCAAGCTAAATCTGCCCAATTTCAGTTGATAAATCTTAGGGGGTGTATTCAATTAAGAGTCTATAGGAATTTTTTGGAGTTTAAAAGTCTATGGTTATTGAATATAGATTTTTAAAAGTCCATATAAATCTTTAGGTATTCAATTAAGATTTAAAATTTTCCATAAAATTCCTATGGTATTTAAAAGTTTGTGGATTTTAAAAGAATCTATTATTTCATTGATTTTGTAGGATTCTTCATTACTTTTATACCTACCTAAAATCCATAGAAATTTTCTCCCAACACATAAGATTTCCACAAAATCTGTATTGACTCTATATAGAATTAAAATTTCCTACAAAATTTGCAAATCCTATGATTATTAAGAATCCGTCAAAATCTTTAAAAGTCTCGATTGAATACACCCCCTAAATCTAACAAAAATAAACCAAATGTAAGTAAGTATAACAGAAATTGAGGGAAAAAAAACGAGAAATGAATAAAAAAAATTACCTCGAGTACATCCAACGCAAGTTTCTCGTACACTCATCCTTTTCCTTTCAATGAATCCATTCGGTTGAATTCTTGATTTTCTGAATGTGGATTTGTGTTTTTTCTTTTGCCTTAATTCTCAGGAAAACATAAAGATGTGAAAAAGGGCGGTAGAATTCGCTTTTTGTAGAGTCTTAACTTGAACACCGGCGTCAAAGCTAAGTTTTTCGACACTATAGCCTAGCGATAACTTTTTTCTTGATTTTTTCCTTAACTAACATGTATAGTGTTATACTCCGTATAAACTAGAAAAAATCTTAAAATATATGTGCAACATGTTCAATATAAATATTACAAATACCCTTACAGTTGACGAAGTTAAAATGTCCAAAGAAAGTTCACACAAAATCATACTCATAATTTTTGTTTTGGGCTAAAGTTGAATCTTATATGGACGCGTGTTGAACCCGATACGTGGTCAGATGAGTAGTTTTCTTAAGATATGATAATATAAATTAGGACACAATAAATTGTGATTATCTTTATGAATATAATAGCTAGATTTTGATACTAAATAAGTAATATATTTTTTATTTATTTCATTATAATTTCTATATATAATTATTGTGATTATCTTTATGAATATAATAGATAGATTATGATACTAGGTAAGCAATATATTTTTTATTTATTTCATTATAATTTCTATATATAGGGTTTAATGCATCAATACAATATATGGTTTTCCCACTTACATTTATGGGTTCTCCAAACCCTAAATCTATGAGGGGTTTGTACTTTGTACAACGGAGAAGTCCGTACGGGCCTCTTAATCGGTTTTTTTTTGATATTTTATGTATCAATTTAGTACGTAAGAGAGTTATAAGATTTGAACTCAAGTGAAAGGCTTAAAAAATTGATTAATATTTGACCACTCTCATTTTGTATAACATATAATTTTTTTTATATTGTAATACAAATTTATTTCATTCTTAGCTTATCCCTAGTTTGGGTGGAAAAATGGGCAAAGCTTTATAAAATGTTAGGGCCTGTTTGGTTCAAGCTCCGAAAACAGAAATGGAATGGAAACGAATTTAATCCATATGTATATCCTTATTTATATAATGTTGTGAAATCATTACTTGTGGATTAATGCAAAATGCACTTGTTTTCCCACATTTTGTTACCCTATATAGTATCAAAAGTAATCAAACTCTACTTCAATTCGTTCATACCACAATAAATGATTTCACAAACCTTCATGAACAATGGTATACATATGGACTAGATTCGTTTCCATTCCGTTTTCGATTGCGAAGTTAAAACCAAACGGGCCTTAATGTCTAAGTAGGGCAAACGAGTGTTCCAAAACTTCGTTTTCCACGACTGCTTTAGATGTCAACATGTTTGGTTAGCACTTTGGCATATCTTTCATTTTCCACACGGTCTTAAAAGTCCTTCGACCATATTTACACACAAGAAAAGTACGTGTTGATCATAACGCCCCTTGCGTGGGTAGACTTTCTTCCATCTTGCCCAACAAAATTCGTTTACTGAGGATCAACTAAACAATTTTTCCTAATCTTTAATAATGTTTTGTATGAAAATATACACAATGATATAGTTAGTGCTCAATTCATAAATAATCCGGGTGCGTTGTTTATCAAATTAGTTTATATTTCGCACTTGGAACGGATAAATAATCTGGGCGCGTTGTTTACCAAATTAGTTCATATCTCGCACTTCGAACGGATGTATTTATATATTTAATGTTTTTTTGAATAAAATGTCATCAACTTGTGTATGCGAGAACTAACGATATAGTTATAAAAAATACATTTAAGTATTTCTTTTAATGGATCATTAACAAGAACTTTATAATAAAAAAATAAAAAAGAAAATATAATTTTTAATTTACAAAACCTTACCTTAGATCTTTTGGCATTTTGAAAAATATTTCTAAAAAAATAAAATATAGATATTTTAAAATTGAATCTGATCAATTTTTTAAAAAAAACAATTTATTGCTTATTAGATGATGTTTAGTCTGATCGAAACTGAACAAAAATTTTAAAATAACACGCCATTTTAAAAAAAATCAAAATTTGATTAAAATTTTGTTGGAAAAAGATTATGTTGAAAAAAATAAATATTAAAGATAAAACGAATCTCTTTTATAAAAAAAAAAAGATTTACATATTTTTTTAATTTATC
>BSUD01000006.1:23379624-23396290 GCA_033239045.1 Fagopyrum esculentum | reverse complement strand
TTTTTTTAATTTATCACTAACGAAATTTTTGTGAAGAAAAAGAAAAAAGAAAATTTAATTTTTGTGAAAAATGTTTGAAAAAAAAAAGAAACAAAATATAGATATTTAAAAAAACGATTTTGACCAAAATTTTTAAAATTGTTTGTTGCGCTTATTAGATGGTGTTTAGGGCGATCGAAATTTAATCAAAATTTTTAAAAAAATTGACATTAAAAAAAAAAAACAAATTTAATCAAAGTTTTAAAAAAAAACAGTCCGTTGCTTTTGAGATTGTGTTTTTAGTTTTTTAGGTCAATCAATTTGATCGAATTTTTTAAAAAAAATACGACGAAACATAGAAAAATACGACGGACCTTATAAAATGGAACACGAAAAATACGACAAAACATATCAATATACAAAACTTTTGCTTATTAGATGGTACGAGATTTACCTGAAAAATACGATGAAGCAATAAAATTATAACTTGAAAAATAACTTCAAATCGTCAGAATTTGAAAAAGACGACGAAACATGAGCAATAAACAGTAAAATTGGAATCGGAAGATGTAGAAATTTGTAAATTAACATGGAAAATAAGAAAAGTGTATTGGCTTATGAGAATGTGGGTTCCATATATATATTGGAAATAATGCGAGAAGTGTATTTGAGAAGTTTAGGTTAAGTATATTTGAAATCAAAATATTGTTTCCCTTGTAAGTTAACATCGTAACCTACCGGAGAAGTTTAACGATCAATAACATTTATAATTTAGATACTATTTTAGTAAAAAAAGAATTTTTTTGATTTAATTTGTAATTTAGTAAAAGATATAAGTCGAAAAAAACACCGTGAGGTCATCACGTCAGCATTATGTCGTCTGTTTTAATTAAGTAATAGATGGACTCACTCCCCACTACGATTTAAGGAGGACAAATATTGACACTATAAAGTTTTAGGATGGCTAAATACACTGTCGAAATTAATAGTGTATAACTTACACACTAGGATTGCGTGACAGTGTTAGGATTTTTCTTAAAATATCATTTTTACAAGTAAAAGTATCTAAAAACTGATCAATAATAATCTTCCGTTGATGTTTCTTTAGAAGAAAAAAAAAGTTTGACTATTCACCTTTTCAGCATTAGATACATGTATAAAATAGAACTCATGAGCCATTAGCCCATTACAAAATCTCATCTCCCGCTCAATCTTTGTTTATAACTAAGCATGTCAAGTTTCATCATCATATGTTCAGTACTATTGTACTTGAGCACACATTCAACACCCTTTCTTTTTGCCAACACAACTCTCACTGATCAAGAAGCCCTCCTGGCCTTCAAAGCTGAGATTTTTAATGACACTGATTCAGTCTTGAGCTCGTGGAGCAACTCCACTCACTTCTGTCAATGGAAAGGCATCGCTTGCGATGACTCGCATAAACGAGTCATCACTTTGAATCTCAACTCTACCAAATTGGTTGGAACGTTATCTCCTTTCATAGGCAACTTAAGCTTCCTTCAGCAACTCATCCTGGTCAGCAACTCATTTCAAGGTAATATCCCACCTGAGGTTGCTACCCTTCCCAATTTGGTAATTTTAGATCTTTCCTCTAACAGCTTCAATGGTACCCTTGAAGCCATTGGGATTGGAAATATGACTACTTCTCTGCAATTACTATCCTTACATGACAATCAGTTGCAGGGGAGCATTCCACATGATATTGGGAGATTGAAAAATCTAACCTATCTTTCTCTTGGGAACAATCAGATATCCGGTACCATTCCAGATTCCCTTTACAACCTTTCAAGTTTACAAACACTTTATCTTAGTCAGAACCAATTCCATGGCTATCTTCCCAATGATCTTGGCTTTCGTCTTCCCCAACTTAGTTATCTTTCAATTGCAGACAACTTCCTCACTGGCCAAGTCCCAAATTCATTCTCCAACTTAACTAAGCTTGTAAGGCTTGAGATTTCAGACAATAGTTTCACTGGTAAGTTCTTTCTCGACGGAAAGAATGTACCACATCTCTACTGTTTAGACATTCGTCGTTCATTTGAATCATTTCCCTTGGACCTCAGCTTCTTAGAGACGCTAGCCGATTGCACCATGTTAGAACACTTGTTAATTGGAGGCAATCATTTTACAGGAGGATTTCCTCATTCTATACTCAATCTGTCCACCAACCTTACCGAATTAGATCTTCAAAACAATCAGATGACAGGACAACTCCCATTCGGGTTAGCCAAGTTTGTGAATCTAGAGCAATTGTATTTGAACGATAACAATTTCATAGGTAGGATCCCAGCAGACATTGGCAATTTGAGAAATTTGGAACTTCTATACCTCTTCAATAACAATTTCTCACAACAAATCCCACATTCTCTAGGAAACATCACGAAACTGAGTACTCTGTCATTGTCAAACAACAATCTTCAAGGATCATTACCAAAAACCCTAGGAAAGTGCAAGTATTTGCAGACGCTAGATCTCTCTTGGAACAAGTTGAGTGGGGTCTTGCCTGTAGAACTATTCGATGCTTCGAGTTTACTTGAGCTTTCCATTGACCAGAACAATATGGAAGGAACATTGCCGGATGAATTTAGTTTCCTGAAGAACTTGGTTTCGTTGACTGTATCAGAAAATAGGTTTTCAGGTGAAATCCCGAGTACGCTATCTGCCTGTACAAGTCTTACTACCTTAGAGATGAGTGGGAACTCCTTTGTTGGATCAATACCCAATTCTTTGAGCTCTTTGAAAAGCATCCGATACCTTGACCTTTCTCTCAACAATTTGTCGGGAGAAATTCCAACCTATTTTTCCTCATGGGGAGATTTGCTTAATCTAAACTTGTCTTTCAATAGCCTCGAAGGTGAAGTTCCCTCTAATGGAGTTTTTGCCAACACAACTGCCGTGTCAGTTGTTGGCAACAGTAAGCTCTGTGGAGGAATTCCTAAACTGCATCTACCAAAATGCTCAAGAAGAAGAAGATTCTCCTTGAAAATGATTATCATCATCTCCGTCGCTTGTGTGTTGGTTATTTTGATCTCACTGGTATTGTGCTTCTATTTGCTGTGCGCACAAAAGAAAAGAAAAGCCCCTTCTTCAGAGTTGCAGGAAATCAAGCCTTTTCTCGAAATCTCTTACCAAATGCTGTCAAGAGCTACAGACAATTTTTCTCTGTCAAATTTGATAGGCGTTGGTGGTTTTGGATCAGTTTACAAGGGAGTTTTGGAGACAGGAGGCCAAAAAATGACAGTTGCAGTCAAGGTGCTGAATCTTGGCAATGAACGAGCAAGCAAGAGTTTCTTGGCCGAGTGTAATGCTTTGAGGAACATTCGTCACAGAAACCTTGTCAAAATCATCACAGCATGTTCGAGCATTGATTCTCAGCTTAACGACTTCAAAGCTCTAGTGTACGAGTTCATACCAGGAGGAAGTCTTGAGAGTTGGCTACACAGCTTAACCCTCAGTCAAAGGCTGAGCATTGCCATTGACGTGGCTTCTGCACTTGAGTATCTCCACATTGAGTGTGCAAATCCAATCATCCACTGTGATCTAAAACCAACCAACATCTTTCTTGACAGAGAATTGACAGCTCATGTTGGTGATTTTGGATTAGCCAAGTTTCTTTCAGGAGTTTCAACCCATAGCAGTTTGAGTCAAGTAAGAGGAACAGTTGGATATGCAGCACCAGGTGATTATACCAACACTAAAACTACTTAATATAAGTTTTATTATACTAACATCTTTTTTAATTCTTATTTGTTGTCTAGAATATGGTCTTGGAAGCAATGTATCATTGGAAGGCGATATATACAGCTTCGGAATCATAGTTTTGGAGATGATGACATCTAAGAAGCCAACAGATGAAATGTTCAGTGACGGTCTTAACCTCCATGATTTTGCAAAAACAGCTCTTCCCGATCAAGTGATGGAAATTGTGGACCGAAGAATGCTCGGTGAAACCGACATGCTGCCTGCAATAGCTGATGTTGATGTCAAGAAGATTGAGTGCATCAAATCACTAATCATGGTTGGAGTACAATGTTCTGTAGAGGTGCCGCGAGAGCGAATGAACATAAAGGATGTTGTTAATGAGCTGAAATCCGCTATGCATAACCTCCAATGCGGTGGAACTTAGTGTTGAGATTACGATCGATCTAGTAATAAAGCTCTGCATAATGTAGGATATGCACTTGGTTTACCCTCTGAGTGAAATTAGCTATATTCACAACAACTTTAATTTCCATTAATATAGTTTTGTTATCTACTTTGAGCAAGTTACGATTATGAGTTCCTACTGCGTGACTATTATTAGGTTAAAATTTAACCTTCTTGACATGATTATGAGTTCCTACGTCAGAACTTAATCAGGATAAAACGCCAACAAAATTGAATTATTCTAAGGGTTTTCGAGTTATTTATGAAAAGGTTGTTGCCCTACACGCCAACAAAATTGAGTTCCTACGCCGGCCTTATTCATGAAAGATCTTAAAGACTTACAATAGAATTTAGCTTAGGAAAGTTTAGCTTCGAAATCTTGTTAGATCATGTCTTGCTTATTTTACCTTAGATTTAATGGGTTGTTTATTTTAGCCTAGATTTTATGAATATATCCTATGTTAGGATATATCTTATATTTAGTAGGTTATATACAAGGGTTAACCTGAGCATTAGGGTTGTCGTTTTACACATTATTTCATCCATATGAAGAGAAGAAGCGACGAACAAGCTAAGGAAGTGGCGAGAGGGCGTCCATAATAGCTTGAAGAGAGGAATATCTCACATGCATGCCCCAACAATTAAAACTACATTAGAGAATTAACACATGCTCCAACAATTGATATCAAAGTTCAGTTGCTCTAGATTGTGTTGATTACAAATTATTCACAAACTGTCTAAATCAAGGAAGATCGATATCGGAAGAGGGAATTCCAAACATCCGTTACTTAAGCCAAGAGAATACTTTTGGTGAAAAAAGCAAACAGAATACAAAATCAAGTCAAATGACATTCAAAGTTGACAAATCATAAAATTACTTGAACTCTAGACTCTCACACTCGGTTCATTTATCAACAAAAATGATCTCAATTTATTTTGTTTTAAATAGTTTAGAGCAAGTAATGCAACATGAATTTACTTTATGAAATGGATGTTTATAGTTAAACTTAACAAAGTACATCATACAAGGGATCTTTTGCCTAAGTACATTAATTTAGAAAAATATTTCTGGTTTTAGGCTTGGACCAAAATAATTTACGAGAATACACGAGAATCAGGTTCGGGATTAGAAGCGCGGTCTCTGACAATGCTTTTATTCGTAAAAAACGTTGTCTTGAACAACGTTTTAATTTACGCAAATTAAAAAAAACACAGAGGCGCGGTCTAGGACCGCGCTTCTAGTGTAAAGTTTTTTTTTTTTTAAAAAAAAGCAGATATAGTGTAATAACCGAAAATTTTAATTTCCGTTAAACCTGAATTTAACCGAATTCCGATATGTTTATCTTAAATAAATAAATCAATAATGTAATATAAAACAAGTTTTAAGTTCTATCATTTTATGTGACCTTAAGTCACATAAAATGATGAAATTTTGTAACTGGAAATAAATTTTTACGCACAATAAACTTAAACGATAATTTATTCAATACAAAATATAATCCCGTAGTATATAAATTCCGCGCATAACCGGAAATCCGGGGCGAGTAACGAGTTACGTATTCTTATTTTTATGCGAGGACAGACCGGATGTGGCCCATTACTAGGCCCACATACCAAGCCCACCAGCCCACTTCCTAAACTAATCCTAACCCTAATCTTAATCCTACGTTTAACCCTAATTATGTGAGACTGCCGCTTCTCTATCTTGCTCCCCTGCAAATACACGATCTTCGCTTCTCCTTTGCCCTCTGAAGAGACGATAGCAGCAGCAGCAATCAACGGGAGATAGAGGAGACACCGCCGACGCCTGGTGGTAGGGAGAACCGCCGCTGCTACAACCGCCAGTCGCACGCCGCAACACCGACCACCAGCGAGGGCTACCGCCAGTCGCACGCCGCTACCAACCGACGCCGTCTCGCTGCCCGACCGCCTTCTGCACCGCTGCTACCAATCGTCTGCAACCGCAGCAACTCCGACCTATTGCACCCCGTCGGGCTGCTGTTGTCTGCGCGGCGTTCGGACCGATGCAACTCCGACCCACTACACACCCGTCCGCAACCGCAATCACTTCGACCTATTGCACACTGCCGGACTGCTGCTGGTTGTGCTGTGTTCCGTCCGCTGCAATTCCGATCCACTGCACATCCCATCGGGACGACGCCGGAAAGGAGAGTTCTTCTCCAGTCTGCGGTGGCTTGGAACTAGGGTAAGCAGCCCTCCCTTTGATCCACTCTCCTCTCTTCAAATGTACAGCAATAATCCTCCACTGTTATCGTGTTGCAGCCGCTGTTAGTAAGTCCTCACAAGGGCTCCTATCGATGATTGTAATTGGTACATATTAATGGGCTGTTTAGTTTCATTTTATCCATTTTAGTTGGGGGTGAGTATCAAGCCTAGGACCTAATGTACCCTTTTAAATTTCTGGAATGATGTCTTGAACTACTGACTTTTGGAACGAATTTTGATACCTTAGAATGATCATCCACCGTTCAATTTTCGATATGTTGTAGGTGTATATACATAGTTTGATGTATTAAAATTTGAGAGGAAGTTAACGGTCGGATTAAGTTTTATAGAGCCTCAAAGTGGACCACTTGAGCTGTCTTTAAACAGGAAAAATATTTGACTAAGTATAGATTTTGGCTTCTAGTTCAACATTAGAGGTTATATGGAATTTATGGTTGTTCTTCTTGAGAAACTCTTGCCCCTATGATCGATAGGTATATTAGAGGAACTAGAGAGTGTTCCCGGAATCCTTAAACTTTTAATATAAATCTTAGATCTTAACTCGAATCGAACTTAAAAATGATTGCTTTATGAAAATCTAGGATTTGTGTAACTCCTGTATTGTGGTACTAAATTCTTCCGTAGAGCCGGAATATGAATTTAAGCTCTAAAAGTAGAGTTGGAAATTAATCATGGAAAACAAATTCTAAAAGAAATTAGTAGGGTTTGAGAATAAACTGTGAGAACTTTCGGCACTAAGGGTAAAATGATCTTTTACCGTAAGAGAACTTTTTCCGTAATTCCTTCGCATGAGGTTGGACATCTGGATGTGATTTTGATCCACATGCCTTATTTGACAGGCGTTTGAGTTACCACGAGTACGGACCGATTTGAGACTTGTAGAGTGTGATTTGACTCAGGTAAGTCCTTGTGACTTACTTAGCTGGTTTCTGGATATTAGTTGGGTGATGATGGTTGTGTGTGTACAATGTGTATTATAATAAATAACAACTTGTTAGGACGACCGTGGTTATTATGTTTTAAGGCGCAAGTGTATGTATAACGGGCCGTGACATCACTGCCCAACTCTGCCAGGAGACTGGGAGGTTCTCTATACCCAGACCATACAGGTACACGGTGAGATGCATCGGATCCACTCCTGATGGGTACACGGGGACGGAGGCGAGGTTTGGGAATCCCTCGTGTCACAAAATAAGTATCATTAGAGTGAATGACTTAAATGAAGATAATAAATGGATTGTTTGAAAGCATGATGAGTGTTTATTATTCTATGTGTGTGTGTGCTATTATTATTCTCCTAATTTTTAGACAACTAGCTAATGGTTATATTGTTGTGTTTTTAGTTTTACTGCAGGTTAGAACAACAACTGAGTGATCCGGAAGTAGTGGTCAGCCGGGTCTCCGTACTCTTTAGAGTGGGGGTTTGGGTTGTTGCTTTGTTGTCTTTCCCTTTTGTTAAGATAGTTAGTATTTTCCGTTGTTTAAGTACGATAGGCTGTTAGACTTTGTTGCATTCATTCTTTTACAAATACATTTTATAAATTTCGGTTTTTCTTATTTGTGTCTTGTTGCAAGATCCTAGTAATATTGTTGTCAAACTGAGGTCGGGACCCATTGTGAGGTCCTAACCAGTAATGTCCCGAGTTTTGAGAATTCGGGGTGTTACAACATGGTATCAGAGCTCTAGGTTGACAACAATGGCACTTGAAATCTTTTGAAAGACCGAATAAGTACTTGAGCAGAACCCGAAAAGGGATCTGAGTTTTAAAAAGAAATTTTGGTTTTCAAATGCATGCATAGTCTGGTTGGGAATAGAAAAGTACGGCTGACCACCACTACTACCGCGGATCTCAGTATGCTTAGTATGGACTTTAGGGTTACTTTAGTTGGACTTATTAGCTTGATTATAATGATAGGTGATGTTGATAAGCAGATGTCGAAGATTAATAGAACTTATAGTGATGTTATGCCTTAATGGAGATAACAGTATGAGATCCTCATTCAGTTGACACACCTAAGTTTTGAAGGGTGTGAACGTGAGGATTAGTATGCACATCTTATGTGCATTAGGGTAGGCGAATGGCGGGCAACTCCTTCGAGCTTGCTGAGGAGCGTTGAGGCGGGAAAGTGAGAACTGAAGGACAACATCAACGAACATGGCAAGTAGGGGATCCCGAGGTAACTTAACGGAAGCAAATGAAGGTTATACATGAGAGTAGTTCCGAGCAACGTTACAAACAAAGAGGATACCTTCTGAAACACACATGGGCATGAAAGTCAAAGTGACATATAGTAGCGATCCAGACAAGAGACATTGAATTTAAGCTTACTGACGGATCAGAAGGTGAGAGTTTGAGGCTAGAA
Organism: Fagopyrum esculentum; assembly: GCA_033239045.1. Classification (NCBI taxonomy): domain Eukaryota; kingdom Viridiplantae; phylum Streptophyta; class Magnoliopsida; order Caryophyllales; family Polygonaceae; genus Fagopyrum; species Fagopyrum esculentum. The sequence continues at coordinate 23,387,533 of BSUD01000006.1, read as the reverse complement.
GCAAAGCGGAATATGATCACTCTCGACAAGCTACGGGACACCACAATCAAGATGGGAAACCGAGACAATCATAAACGTAGGAGTCAAGATGAGATACCTTGTCCACCCAAATACGAAGAATAAAAGAGCCAAAAAGAGAAGTTTATAGCTTGCTAGAAAGTGAAAGGCAAATTTCACCAATAGGGAAGTGGGGTGACCTCCTAGAACACACAAGGAATTCAACAAGGATCGGGATACAACAAAGACCGGATTCCTATGAAGGCGGAAGTACAAGTAGAACCCCAAGGAAGGAGGGTGTAGGAGAATAGTCTAGGGTCTCTAATAACTTCTCACTCACGAAGGGATTTAAGTTAATAACACTAGCAGGTCATCACAAAGAACAACACGGAGACAATAACTCGGGTAAAAAGAATCATGGAGAAATGCCTACAAGTTATCGTAGGAGAAGTGATAAGGCCGTTGGCGGAAGACGAAGGTACAACTGGACTCGTAAGGGTATAGTGCTCTTATAAGAATGTAAGAAGGAGCTAAAGGAATATAAATGGAAGAAATATATTTTCACCTGGTATCTCAAACCTCAAAAGAGATAGAAGAAAAGTAAGTCTACGATCTTATAGAAGGTCAACTATACACTATTTGGTAATAACAAAGAATTTACACGTGCGGGTTAACTAGGGATGGTTGGTTGGCAAATAAGAAGAGTAATCACAAGGTTATAAAATAATCTTATCGACAGCTGGAGAATTCCTCCCAGAGATCAACGAAGACAATGGTGAAGTCAAACTGATACGAGTGCTAGAAAAACTTAATATGTTCAAGGCAATAACTCTATCTAAAATTTTCGTGGAAGAGCTTGACAGTAGAGGAGATACCAGTTGCATGTGAGTTTGTAGAAGTATTCAATGACGACCTGCCAGGGTTACCCCCACAAAGGAGTGTTGACTTCAGCATTGAGTTAGAACCGGGCACGAGACCGATCTCGAAGGCTCCGTACCGTATGACACCGATAGAGCTGCTTGAGTTGAAGAAGCAGTTAGAGGAGTTAGCAGAGAAGGGTTTCATACGCCCTAGTGTGTCTCCTTGGGGCGCGCCAGTATTATTTGTGAAGAAGAAGGACGGACTGATGAGGCTGTGCATAGACTACAGAGAGTTGAATAAAGTAACCATCAAAGACAAGTATCCACTGCCGCTTATAGACGACCTGTTGGACCAGTTGCATGGAGCGTCCATGTTTTCGAGGATAGACTTGAGGTTCGGTTATCACCAACTGCGGGTGAGAGATCAGGACATACCTAAGACGGCATTCCGAACTAGGTATGGTCATTATGAGTTCGTAGTGATGCCTTTTGGGCTCACTAATGCACCAGCGGTGTTCATGGAGTTGATGAATGGGATATTCATTGACTTCCTAGACCAGTTTGTAGTGGTCTTCATTGACGACATCCTAGTTTACTCTAGGAGTCGAGAGGAGTATGCCGGACACTTGAGGACAGTATTGCAGATTCTGCAGGATAGCCAGCTGTATGCTAAGCTATCCAAGCGTGAGTTTTGGATGTCAGGGGTGGCTTTCCTAGGCCACGTGGTGACTGCTGAGGGTATTAAAGTCGACCCGGCGAAGATAGAGTCAGTATCTTCTTGGCAACCTCCTAAGAATGTTAAGGAGGCTCGCAGCTTTCTAGGTTTAGTAGATTACTACCGCCGGTTTGTGGAAGGATTCTCCTTGATTGCCCGACCACTTACTTGCCTTCTGAGGAAGACTACTCGGTTTGTCTGGACTGAGCCGTGTCAGCAGAGTTTTGAGGAGCTGAAGAGGAGATTGACATCCGCTCCGATTTTGGCACAACCTGAGGGTACAGATGATTTTGTTGTATACAGTGACGCATCCAAGCTAGGCTTGGGGGTGTGTTTTGATGCAGAGGGGTAAGGTCATAGCCTATGCGTCTCGACAGTTGAAGACGTATGAGGAGAACTACCCCACACACGACCTAGAGTTAGCTGCAGTAGTCCATGCTCTTAGGATCTAGCGTCACTATCTCTATGGGGCGACATGTCAGATTTTCACAGACCATGAGAGTCTGAAGTATATATTCACTCAGCGGGAGTTGAATAACCGCCAGAGGCGGTGGTTAGAGTTGATCAAGGACGTCGACCTTGAGATTCTCTACCACCCCGGAAAGGCGAATGTAGTAGCTGATGCTTTGAGCCGGAAGACACCTCGGGAGAAGGCGATAGCCGTTGGACAGTACAACCACAGTTGCAGAGAGTTTTGGCTTGGTTAGAGATAGAGATTCAATTTTTTCCCAATACAGATAGTTAGTTGGCTACCTTGGAGTTACTTCTTGATCTGTTGGACGAGATCCGACAGAAGTAGGAGACCTGCCTGACTTTGATTAGGATCCAAGACAGGATGTCCCGAGATGAGGCACCACAGTTCACTATTGGTGCTGATGGAGTGATGAGACGTCAGGACCACGTCTGTGTACCGTCAGACAGTGAGTTGAGACAGAGGATACTAGGTGAGGCTCATGCTACCCCATACTCAGTACATCCTGGAGCGAGTGAGATGTACAAGGATGTGAGACGGTCCTTCTGATGGGGTGGTTTGAAGCCCGATGTGACTCGGTATGTAGTTCAGTGTGCGACCTGCCAGCAGGTCAAGATTGAGCATCGTAGGTCTGGAGGAGAGCTCCACCCACTTCCAGTACCACAGTGGCAGTGGGAGGATATATCTATGGATTTTGTCACAGGTTGGAGACTCAGCAGAGGATTTGATGCTATTTGGGTAGTGGTAGACCGCCTAACGAAGACCGCACGTTTCATTCCGATTAAAGATACGTGGCCGGTGAGCCGTCTAGCTGAAGAGTTCACTAGACACATTGTGAGACTCCAGGGAGTACCGAAGACTATCGTCTCTGACAGAGATGGACGTTTTACCTCGAGATTTTGGCAGCAGGTACATACTGCTTTGGGGACGAGTCTCCACTTTACCAATGCCTATCACCCACAGACAGACGGACAGTCTAAGAGGACCATTAAGACCTTAGAGGACATGCTGTGGGCGTGTGTACTAGATGGGGGACAGGTATGACCAGATCATCTCCCACTGATAGAGTTTTCATATAATAACAGCTGGCACACGTCTATTGGGATGGCTCCCTATGAGGCTTTTTACGGGCGGAGATGTCATACACCATTATGTTGGGAAGAGCCCAGCAGAGCTGATGGAGTAGCTCTAGATCAGTTACAGGATGACATCGCTCGGATTGCCCTAGTCCGAGAGCGGATGTTAGCAGCTCAGAGTCGTCAGAAGTCCTACGCCGGCAAAAGGCGCCAACCTTTGGAGTTTAGAGTGGGTGCTCAGGTGTGGCTGAGAGTGTCACCTACGAGAGGAGTCAGACGTTTCGGCATTAAAGGGAAGCTGATTCCCCGATATGTCGGACCTTTTGAGATCTTGGAGAAAATTGGAGAGGTGGCCTACAGATTTGCATTACCGCCGAGATTAGAGGGTGTTCATCCGGTCTTTCATGTATCTCCGTTGAGAGAGTACATCCCGGATCCGAGACACGTCATCAGCCATGAGGACCTGACAGTTGAGCCCGATCACACTTTTGTAGAGTACCCAGTAGCTGTCTTGGAGAGTAGTACTAGACGTCTGCGGTCCAAGGAGATACCTATGTTGCGGCTCCAGTGGTCTAGGAGGGGTGCTGATGAGGCCACTTGGGAGACTGAGGAGAGTATTAGACGTAGCTATCCCGAGTCCTTGCGGGGTTAAAGGTTACTCCTGTATCGACGAGTTAGTACTCGGATGTTGTGTTGTTTGACCATTCATATTTTTATATTGGATTGGGTGATTCTGTTTTATGTGATGCATATCTGATTATGATGATTGAGTAGTTGCATGGTAGAAAATGAAAATGTGGGAAAAACTAAAATATACAAAGGAAATGTGTGATTAAAAGAATCATTCTAAGTTTCGGGACGAAACTTCTTTTAAGAGGGCACTGATGTAATAACCGAAAATTTTAATTTCCGTTAAACCTGAATTTAACCGAATTCCGATATGTTTATCTTAAATAAATAAATCAATAATGTAATATAAAACAAGTTTTAAGTTCTATCATTTTATGTGACCTTAAGTCACATAAAATGATGAAATTTTGTAACTGGAAATAAATTTTTACGCACAATAAACTTAAACGATAATTTATTCAATACAAAATATAATCCCGTAGTATATAAATTCCGCCCATAACCGGAAATCCGGGGCGAGTAACGAGTTACATATTCTTATTTTTATGCGAGGACAGACCGGATGTGGCCCATTACTAGGCCCACATACCAAGCCCACCAGCCCACTTCCTAAACTAATCCTAACCCTAATCTTAATCCTACGTTTAACCCTAATTATGTGAGACTGATGCTTCTCTATCTCGCTCCCCTGCAAATACACGATCTTCGCTTCTCCTTTGCCCTCTGAAGAGACGATAGCAGCAGCAGCAATCAACGGGAGAGAGACACCGCCGACGCCTGGTGGTAGGGAGAACCGCCGTTGCTACAACCGCCAGTCGCACGCCGCAACACCGACCACCAGCGAGGGCTACCGCCAGTCGCACGCCGCTACCAACCGACGTCGTCTCGCTGCCCGACCGCCTTCTGCACCGCTGCTACCAATCGTCTGCAACCGCAGCAACTCCGACCTATTGCACCCCGTCGGGCTGCTGTTGTCTGCGCGGCGTTCGGACCGATGCAACTCCGACCCACTGCACACCCGTCCGCAACCGCAATCACTTCGACCTATTGCACACTGCCGGACTGCTGCTGGTTGTGCTGTGTTCCGTCCGCTACAATTCCGATCCACTGCACATCCCATCGGGACGACGCCGGAAAGGAGAGTTCTTCTCCAGTCTGCGGTGGCTTGGAACTAGGGTAAGCAGCCCTCCCTTTGATCCACTCTCCTCTCTTCAAATGTACAGCAATAATCCTCCACTGTTATCGTGTTGCAGCCGCTGTTAGTAAGTCCTCACAAGGGCTCCTATCGATGATTGTAATTGGTACATATTAATGGGCTGTTTAGTTTCATTTTATCCATTTTAGTTGGGGGTGAGTATCGAACCTAGGACCTAATGTACCCTTTTAAATTTCTGGAATGATGTCTTGAACTACTGAATTTTGGAACGAATTTTGATACCTTAGAATGGTCATCCACCGTTCAATTTTCGATATGTTGTAGGTGTATATACATAGTTTGATGTATTAAAATTTGAGAGGAAGTTAACGGTCGGATTAAGTTTTATAGAGCCCCAAAGTGGAACACTTGTGCTGTTTTTAAACAGGAAAAATATTTGACTAAGTATAGATTTTGGCTTCTAGTTCAACCTTAGAGGTTATATGGAGTTTATGGTTGTTCTTCTTGAGAAACTCTTGCCCCTATGATCGATAGGTATATTAGAGGAACTAGAGAGTGTTCCCGGAATCCTTAAACTTTTAATATAAATCTTAGATCTTAACTCGAATCGAACTTAAAAATGATTGCTTTATGAAAATCTAGGATTTGTGTAACTCCTGTATTGTGGTACTAAATTCTTCCGTAGAGCCGGAATATGAATTTAAGCTCTAAAATTAGAGTTGGAAATTAATCATGGAAAACAAATTCTAAAAGAAATTAGTAGGGTTTGAGAATAAACTGTGAGAACTTTCGGCACTAAGGGTAAAATGGTCTTTTACCGTAAGAGAACTTTTTCCGTAATTCCTTCGCATGAGGTTGGACATCTGGATGTGATTTTGATCCACATGCCTTATTTGACAGGCGTTTGAGTTACCACGAGTACGGACCGATTTGAGACTTGTAGAGAGTTATTTGACTCAGGTAAGTCCTTGTGACTTACTTAGCTGGTTTGTGGATATTAGTTGGGTGATGATGATTGTGTGTGTACAATGTGTATTATAATAAATAACAACTTGTTAGGACGACCGTGGTTATTATGTTTTAAGGCCCAAGTGTATGTATAACGGGCCGTGACATCACTGCCCAGCTCTGCCAGGAGACTGGGAGGTTCTCTATACCCAGACCATACAGGTACACGGTGAGATGCATCGGATCCACTCCTGATGGGTACACGGGGACGGAGGCGAGGTTTGGGAATCCCTCGTGTCACAAAATAAGTATCATTAGAGTGAATGACTTAAATGAAGATAATAAATGGATTGTTTGAAAGCATGATGAGTGTTTATTATTCTATGTGTGTGTGTGCTATTATTATTCTCCTAATTTTTAGACAACTAGCTAATGGTTATATTGTTGTGTTTTTAGTTTTACTACAGGTTAGAACAACAGCTGAGTGATCCGGAAGTAGTGGTCAGCCGGGTCTCCGTACTCTTTAGAGTGGGGGTTTGGGTTGTTGCTTTGTTGTCTTTCCCTTTTGTTAAGATAGTTAGTCTTTTCCGTTGTTTAAGTACGATAGGCTGTTAGACTTTGTTGCATTCATTCTTTTACAAATACATTTTATAAATTTCGGTTTTTCTTATTTGTGTCTTGTTGCAAGATCCTAGTAATATTGTTGTCAAACTGAGGTCGGGACCCATTGTGAGGTCCTAACCAGTAATGTCCCGAGTTCTGTGTAATAACCGGAATTTTTAACCTCCGTTAAACCTGAATTTAACCTATTTCCGAAACGTCAATCATAAATAAATAAGTACATAAATTAAAATACGGAATTTAAATTACGTACTTTAAATAAGAATAATAATAAGTTATAAAATACGGAATTTAATTCCGTATTATATATAAACTTTCCCGCACTTAATTAACGAGATCCGGATCCTATTTTAAAGAGAGAGAGGCTGGATATAACCCGCTACCAGGCCTAATTACCGGCCCAGCCAGCCAGCCCATTATTAAGAAACTAATCTAATTAACCTAATTAAAATTAACCTAATCTAAACCTACCCTGCTACTCCTGCGTGCCGCTACCTATCTCTCCTTACCTTCTGCGCTTTCATCGACCAGCAGCCCTTGCCCTCTGCACGTTGGAAGCAAGCACCAGTGAGCAGCCCCGTTGACGAGCCGGTCGCCACACTCCACCACCAGACCTGCCGCCGCCGGCCTTGTCGACCACCAGGTGAGCCACCAACCTTACATTGCCTATCTTGTCCCTTCCGATCTGCTCGCTGGCTTAACCCTCTCCTCGCAGCGTCGATTGCAAACCCTAGCCGTCGCCGAGCAGTACACGCCGTCGTCGACAACCCTGCGGCTCGCCAGCCACCACCGCAGCAGATCTGGTAAGCCCGCTGCCTCTCCTCCTCGCCATTCTTCTTCTCAGAGTTAAAATCGTTAACTCTCTGCGCTGTTCTCTTCGGTCGACAGGAACCGACCGCCGCCGCTGCTGCCACCGTACCGCCGCTCCCGACCACCAGTAGCCGACCGAAACACCAGCCCTTGTCGCCGGACTGCAGCCCCGGTATGACCTCCTCCGGCTCTTCTTTCCCCTTGTACCTGCGGGTTTCGTTTGTTTTTGCGAGATAGTACACATATATAACTGAGTATGAAATACGTATATAATTGAGAGTGGAATACGTATATAAATTGAGTTTGAGTACGTATATGGACAATAGATTGGAGGGGTACGGTTATGCAATAAAGTAGGTTGGTAAGGGTGGTTGTGTGAGCTTAGATAGGGTTGTATATACCGAGTATATAAATATACGTATATATATATAAAATGAAATAAAACTGTACATAAGTGATTTAAAGTTATACATGTAGATCGATATATATAAATCTACTCATATGAGAGTGAGTTGGGAAAACATCGAGTATGTAGCTATATATATATATATATATATATATATATATATATATATATATATATATATATATATATATATATAAATACCTAATGGTTACGGATTT